>LNAC01000296.1:1000635-1023695 GCA_002007465.1 Ailurus styani | reverse complement strand
ACCCCACCCCCCGCTGCTTTGCCAGCTCTACCTTCATTTGCTCCTTGACATTCACTTAGCTTCTCACAACCTCAGTTTCCCTTCTGAAAAATGGGGATCTGATTCTTTCCTTACCCTACCTTGCCTACCTCCTCAGTAAGAATCAAATATCTGTGAAAGGGTGTTAGACACTCTAAGTGGCTAGTAGTTAGGGCCCTTTTATTCACAAGCGTGAGAAACCAGACAAACTAGATGAGGCCAAAGAGGAATTTACCAGCTCAGAGCCTCAAGACCCAGGGCGGCGAATGGAGGCACTCGCCTTTCCCCCCACACTGGCGTCTCTCTGTGACCCGTTTCTTTCTCTGGGAGACTAGTTTCTGCCTAAGCCTGGAGCATCTCCCAGCCTCACCTCCCAAGGGGCACCTCCCTCATCTGTTAGGACTGACCTGAAAAATCCCAGAGAGAGTTCTCACTGGTCCCACCTGAGTCCCACGTCCACTTGGTGGATATCAGTACGATGTTCTGCAGCCTCTTCTAGAACCATGCATTTGGAGAGCTGGGAAGGTCAGTTCCCCAAAAGAAAAGAGATATTATTCCCGAGAGAGAAGCAGTGGGATAGAACTCAAACTACTATGGAAGTAATGTTTTATCAAGAGTATGATAAAGTATATAAAGTATGATATTATTGGGACACCTGGGTGGCCCAGTTGGCTAAGCGCCTGCCTTTGGCTCCTGGGATCGAGCCTCATGTCAGGCTCCCCACTCAGCAAAGAGTCTGCTTCTCCCTCTCCCTCTGCCCCTTCCCTGTTTGTGCTTTCTCTCTCTCTCTCTCTCTCTCTCAAATAAATAAATAAAATTTTAAAAGAGAGAGAGAGAGAGAGAGAATGATTGTTATCATTGTCATCAGCATAAGTTGGCCACATTTTCCTAATTCCCATTATCTTTGGGCTATATTATTATAAATAGTGGCTAAGGGCCCAGGCTCTGGAACTCAGACTGTCTGTAATTCAAATTCTGGTTCTAGTACTTTCTAACTGTGTGAACTTAGGCAAGCTGCTTAACGTCTCTGTGCCTCAGTTTAATGTCTGTGAAGATTAAATGAGTTGATTCGTGGGGATCGTGAAGAAGAGTGCCTGGTACCTGCCAGGTGTTCAGTAAACGTTAATCATTATTGCTATTGCCAGAGGAAAAAAAAATGGCAGTGCCAACCATTTGAGGGGGAACCTGTTTGAGGAGGAACCGGGAATAAAACCAATGCTCCCCACTTACTCCCTAGCTTTCTCCCAGGAAGCACTTACAACCTCAGGAACTACAGTTCAAAAAAGACTTCCTGGGAAGTTTACAAGTTGCCAGACAAAGTCCTCTCCTCCAGAAGCTTGCAGCGTGGCAGACAACCAAAGAGAGGGCTTTTCTGCAAGTTGGCTTGTGCTGGTTATAAGTGGGCACAGGGCTCTATGAGAAACCAAGAGGACACTGGGTCCAGAGGAAGCTGGCTTGAGAAAACCGCACCTGAGCTAAGACCCAGGGATGGCCAAGAGCTTGCCAAGCAGAGAAAGGTAGTAGGACATGGTGCTAGTTAGTCCTCCAGCTGGCGTGTCTCAGCTCCAGGCCCACGCTTCCCTGCTTCGTGCCGCTGGGGCTTGGAGCCCTGCAAAGTCCCGTCCCCCTTGTCAGCTGGTTCCCGGTAGGTCCTGCCAACAGGGGGCTCCAGAAGCAGACTGGCAGGGAGGACAGAAGGGACTTGCTGTCTGTTCACTCTCCTGCCAGCTTCTCCCCAGGAAGAGCCAGACAGCCCAGAAGCATCAGGTGAGGCCTCCAGCGCTCTGCAGCCTTGGAGCAGGAAGCAAACTGGTGGGCAGGAAGCATCAGAAAGTCAGGTGTGCGGGGCGCCTGGGTGGCTCAGTGAGTTAAGCCTCAGCCTTCGGCTCAGGTCATGATCCCAGGGTCCTGGGATCAAGGCCCGCATCGGGCTCTCTGCTCAGCAGGGAGCCTGCTTCCTCTTCTCTCTCTGCCTGCTTGTAATCTCTATCAAATAAATAAATAAAATCTTAAAAAAAAAAAAAAAAGGACCCTGCCCCTCTCTCCCCCGGAGCCCCTGCAAAGCCACTCTCCTCTTCACACCGTTTCAGCACCAGGAGCCAGGGGCATCTCCAGAGCCCCGCTCTCCTCTCCAAAGCTCAGCTGAACTCAAGCCCTCATGCCTCACTTGGGCCCCCTTACCTGAGCCAGAGGCCCTGCCGCCTTTCCCTCCCTGGGCCACCCGTCAGGCCCCACCACATTCCCGGGCAGGCCGGCCTGAGGGCCTTCCCCGTGTTGGAGCTTGAGGCCAGGACCCAGACTTTAGCACTGACCGGGGGCCCCGAGAGACGGGCTGGAGTCCCTCCCCTCTGAGGCTGCTTCCCCGGGGGCCACTCCCTGAGCTGTGATGATGAACAGTCATGAGCAGCGCCAGGTCAATGAATCCCAGGTGGAGGTGGGTCCCCTGGAGCAAGGTTGCCATGTGAATGCGGTAACTCAGCGTCCCCCAGGCTCCTGTGTCCCTCTCACAGCCCCCAGGGCCTGAGGGAGGGCCCGGGACAAGTGAGGACAAGGCTGCTCCCCTGCCAAGTGGCTACCTTTCTACTCAGCTCCTGTCTCACCACCTGTTTCTCGGCCTTCTCATCTCTGACCAGATCACCAGGCACTGGTGAGAGACTGATCTGACTGGCCGGAAAGGGAAACGCTCTAAAGATACCATTTGCTCTTACATTCAGAAATCCGTCTTTTCTGTTCTACTTTTGCGTTATGTTTTAAAGATAGCTTTGTTTCTGGCCTTTTTTTCTGAAGGACTTGAAAAGGCCTTTGGACTAAAGCAACAAAATTCTGATCTTTCTTTTATATATAGAACATCACAAAATTTTTCACCTTAAAAATTATATAGCAAAAAAAAATTATATAGCATTTCTGAGTCTAAAAGGAAAAGCAGAGGTATACAAATCTAAACTTCATCCCAAAAAAAGATGTTTCCTAAGGGGACATAATCAGACATGGCTTGCAAAATGTTTTTCTTTCATTTATTTAT
This sequence comes from Ailurus styani, assembly GCA_002007465.1. NCBI lineage: Eukaryota > Metazoa > Chordata > Mammalia > Carnivora > Ailuridae > Ailurus > Ailurus styani. Next base: position 1,020,655 of record LNAC01000296.1, on the reverse strand, counting down.
CTATTTTAAGGGTTGCCAAATGCTTTATACTCACTCCCAACAGTTCTGATTACATGACACACTCTGCAGGTCAGTGTGAGAGATATTTTAAAGAAAGTTCTGAGATTCTTCATTTCACGAAAAGTTTCAACCCAGAGTTTACATAAACACATCAGCAACAATAATTTAAGAGCATCTATGTCCCACAGACACTCTGTAGTCAACAAAGTTCATGGTCTATGTTACAATAACTTTATCATTCAAATGTGTCTTCCTACGCCCAAATCATAGATTTATTTCATTTATAGAAAAAAATAATAGCAAACACTAATTCAGGAGGATGATTGTAACAGAGAGGAAACTGATGATTTGGGAAGAAAGAGGGTGCCTATTTTTGGATCATCACTTTTTTATATAGCAAGGTCGTCCCTCTAGCTTTGCTTGTAATATGATAAAGTGGAAACAAGGGAATATCCATGAACAATAAGCCAATAATACTAAGCATCCATTAAAAAGAAATGTGCTAACAAAAAATGTCTTAGGTAACAAAGCCCTCCCACATTAACTGTTAATGAATTTTTAGAAAAATCTAGAGTATAGTCCACTGCTATTTTAAAGGGGATGGTGTTAGTGTTTAGTGTTTACCTCCTTCTGTCTTTCTTACTGCTACCCAAGGGCTGGGCTGGACAGTTTTTCTTTCTTCGGTGCACACCCAAGCAGGAACAAAGATTCAAAAGTCCTCACTAGCAAAATTTCTTTTAGGCCTATTTGCAGAACTAGTTTTTCTTCCCCTAGAGGCAAAATAAGACTGTGTGACTGTGGAAAGTAAAGGAAGGGGGGGGTGTATAGGGGAGGGGTGGCCAGGAGGAGAAGGACAGGGAAGGCAGATGAGGAATGACATGAGTGATGTGAGAGGGAGGAGAGACCAGGGAAAGGATAAGCTCATGTCATGTGTACTTTCCCTGGCAACTCTCAAATTGAGGCCCAGCCCAATTGGTCAGCAGTCCTGGGCACTTGGAAGACTCATGAACAGAGGAGGGATGAACAGTCAGGATGCGCTAGATTCTGCTGCAGTAACAAACATCCCCCAATCTCGGTGGTTTAAACAGAAAAGTTAACTTTGCTCACACTACATGCCCACGTAGTGTTGGCTGGGGGCTGGCCTTCTTCCATACCATTGTTGTATCAGGACCCAGGCTAACAAACCAGCGATGAGGACACTGCCAGGCACTAAAGCAGAGGGAAATGGAAAACTCAGGAAATTGTCCACTGGCTCTTGAAGCCTCATCCTAGCAGGAATGCACATCATTTCAACTCATATTTTATTAACTAAAATAAGTTCTATGGTCACATCTAACTCCAAGGGGACAGGGAACTGTAATCCTACCATGTGGTCAGAAGATGAGCTAAAGAAAAAAAAAAGAAGAAGATGAGCTAAAGGATAGTGAACAGTACGCATGACCACCACAGCACGGGACCCAGACCCCTGATTTGGGGATAGAGATAAGGAAAGAGAACTGTTTCCCCTCAACAGGAAGAACTGAATAGGTTGTGATTACACTCATGAGCAAAGCAGCAGTGGACTCTACCATGGTTTACATACATGTGCAGAAGCTTTCTGGAGGTAAGCAAGGAAACTGATAAGTAAGCAAGGAAACTTCATTGGAAATGGGGAGTGTGGAATAAGAAATATTGACTTTCGGGCAGCTGGGTGGCTCAGTCATTAGGTGTCTGCCTTTGGCTCAGGTCATGATCCCAGGGTCCTGGGATCCAGGCCCGCATTGGGCTCCTGCTCAGTGGGAAGCTCCTCCCTCTCCCGCTCCCCCTGCTTGTGTTCCCTCTCTTGCTGTCTCTGTCTCTGTCAAATAAATAAATAAAATCTTTAAAAAGAAAGAAAGAAAGAAAGAAAGAAAGAAAGAAAGAAAGAAAGAAAGAAAGAAAGAAAGAAAGAAATGTTGACTTTCACTTTGTACCCTTTGTAGTGTTTGAAAATTTAACCATGACCTTCATTTGTATGGATTAATTCATGAGACTCAGTTTCCCCCATTCTAAGTATTCAGCAGAAGACAGTGTAAATGGTCAAAAGGAAGTCCAAAGAATTGAATGCTTATGACTGGGAGTATCCAGGCTCTACCCCAAACAGAATCATCCAGATGTTGTTGGGTGGATCTAGGGTTAAAGAACACTGCCCTTCCCCCAGGAACCCAGCCAACACTGCCCCACACATTTCCTGGAACTTACTGCTTCTCTAGAAGGAATAAAGAGGACTTCAACCCTGGTCTCCAAGACTCAGAACATTTTTTTCTCCAATCCAAAGGCCAGCTTCATGACACTTACTATGTCATCTCTGATTATAGAAGATAAGTAACAATAGAAATCATGCTCTTGACTCAGAACAAGGAAGTCTGATATACTAATTTCTTAAGAAATCTCAGATCTCGGGGTGCCTGGGTGGCTCAGTCATTAAACGTCTGCCTTTGGCTCAGGTCATGATCCCAGGGTCCTGGAATCAAGCCCACATCAGGCTCCCTGCTCTGCGGGAAAGCCTGCTTCTCCCTCTTCCACTCTCCCTGCTGGTGTTCCCTCTCTAGCTGTGTCTCTGTCAAATAAATAAAATCTTTAAAAAATGAAAAAAAGAAAAAAAGAAATCGCAGATCTCCACCTAGGATCACTCCCCACTACTACTCTGGGACCCAATAAGGGGTCTGGGGCAGAAGAGGAAATCAGGGAAAATGTCCTGGGAAACTGCAAGGAACAGAAAGCTACCCTCCAAGAGCCTGGCCTGGAGGGCCCTTTGCACCATTACAAAAGGACTGTGAGCCAAAAGAAGCTGGTTGTGGGAAGGATGAGAAGACTGAGTCACAGAGACACAGCCTAACTGGAGGGCATGACCCAAGGCCAAGGCCGTGGTACTTCAGCTCCTCTCTCTGCTTTCCACCTCTAGGCCTGCATCCACTGCCAGCTGGATGTGACTGCTCAAGATCTGGGAGCTGTCTCTCCTCCTTAGAGAACCTTCTCAGGACAGGGCCTGGGAGCCCTGGGCAGAGCAGGCACTATGGGGAAGACAACCAGGCTCGCAAATCCTAAAAAATAGAAATGTGATACATTCCCTCATTGTTCCACAAATATTTCATAGTTTTGATTCACCAAAAGTAATTGGTCAGCAAGGAGCCCCGGTGCATGACAGGAAATGAGGGATGTAAAGCATGTCAGGGACAACCCCCCTCACCAGACCCACAGCCCAGCGGGGAGCGTGAAACGCAACCGAGCCTAGGGGACATGGCCCATTGAGGCTCATGAGAGACAAAGGCACAATTTGGGGGGACCCAGAAGAGGAAAGAACTAATTCAGTGCTTTTCCTGGGGACTTTCGGCCTGACCCATGGTCTCTTTTGACAAGAAACTGGATAGACCCAGCCTCTCACAATTTTCCTTTCTCTAAGGTAGGCTGTGCCGCTGGGGGAAGGGATATGAAGTTTCTGCTAGAATTTCATAAGCAACGCATCCTCAGGAACAGCACTGATAAAAGAGTCCACAGTTCAGAAAGATGGTATAACAAAAAATAAATATTAGGTCTTTGTCCCAAGTTCCTTGCCCACAGCTCCCAAAGCATTGGATACTCTGGAGTGATGAGTGTCTTTTGTATGCTAATGAGAGGACTGGTAGCTGGGAGCCCCAGATAGCTTCTGGCTGGGGGCTGGTTTCCAGAAAGTCCAAGACAGATGAGCTGGCTGGACCTTTCAGCCCCATCTTCACCCCGACCTCTGGGAAGGGCCAAGGGGCTGGAGATTAAATTCAATCACGATGGTCAATGATTGATCCACCTACATAAATGGAACTTTCATAAAAACCTCCAAATGACAGATTTCAGAGAGTTTCCAGGTTGGTGAACACATCAAGGTGCCAGGAGGGTGACGTATCCAAAGACAGCATAGCATGGAAGTTCCGTACCCCTTCCCCTACGCGTCTCTTCCACTGGGCTCCTCCTGAGTTGTATCTTTTGTAATAAGCTTATAAGAGTAACTAAAGTGTTTTCCAGAGTCCTGAGTCATTCTGGCAAGTGATCAATCATGAAGGGAGGGGCTTAACTAAGTTGGGCAGAAGCATGGGTGATCTAGGGACCCACAAGTTGAGACTGACGTCTGCCCCTGGTGCCTGAGCCCTTTAGTTTTGGGGGTCTGCATTAACTCAGATAGTGTCAGAATTGAACAGAATCACTGGACACCCAGTTGGTATTGGAAAACGGATAACTGGTTGATAGGAGAAGAAAACTTAACAGAAAGATCTTGTGGGAGCCTTTTCCATACCTGGGTGATAAAGGAAAGCGATACACAGGTGTCTCAGTGCCCTGAAGTGTCCCTGCCCCTCCTATTTTTTTTTAAGATTTTATTTATTTATTTGACAGAGAGAGACACAGTGAGAGAGGGAACACAAGCAGCAGGGAGAGGGAGAGGGAGAAGCAGGCTTCCCACCGAGCAGGGAGCCCAATGTGGGGCCCGATCCCAGAACCCTGGGATCATGACCTGAGCTGAAGGCAGATGCTTAACGACTGAGTCACCCAGCCAGATATGTCTGCCCCCTTGCCTCTCTCTAGTCCTCCAACAGCATTAGCCTCCTGAGGCTAACTTTTAACAGCCTTCTGTTCTAACTTTTTATCCTTTCTTCTAGAAATTTGACTGTCCTCCCTTTCACCCAAAGCCAACAAAATCCCTCACGCCCAGGGATCTGTCTCTTGCTTCTTTCCTGTTCAAGCCAGTTGGAGGCTTTAAATAGGAACTAAAGTCTCAGGTCTTCCTGAAGAAGGTTTGTCAGACCCAGAGCTTTTCCATTTGCAGGAAATAAGAACTCCCTCAAATTCACCTGAGCCAAAATTGGAAATTTATCACAAGGTATCATGTTGTCCTAGACAATGAAAAAGCAGGAAGGACAGTCTGATGGCAGTTGGGCCACAGAAGGACAGAGACCAGAACTGAAAAGCAGCCAGGGACCAAGGCTGCTGCCTGCTCAGGTCATTCCCCCAGCTTTTAGGGACCAAATAATTTCTCAACACCATTTCACTGTGTATTTTCTTTCCTCTGTCCGTGGGGGCTTTCTCTACTCTGCCCACATAATGGAAGATGGTCCCACATAGGCCCCAGAATTTACCGTTCCTCTGATGAGGCAACCATCAGAATTCTAACTCCAAAATCCCCAAAGAAGGGAATGTATTCCGTGCTGCCCACTGCAATATCAAGTAGATGTCCCCAGGGAGGCAGCCACATGATACCAACGTGGCTGTGAGATCTGCCTGCACTGGAGGCACAGTTCTTAGAAAAAGGGGGATGCTGTCCTGGTTGGAGACACCCCCCCTCAAAGCTTCACAGTAGCTGTATTTAGCCTTCCAGTCGCTTATTGGAATTATGCACAGCCTACAGAAAAGTTGGCAAGACCACCTGCGTGGGGCTAGACGTGTCTGCAGCAAGGAGGGCAATGCACACCTGTCCAGTCCTTTAGTCAACATCTTTAACAGTTGGAGCAACTTCCAGGAGCAGCTGGAGATACAAGGTGGCCATCTGCAACCACTTGGGCTGGCACCGGAAGTAGACAAGCAGGAAATAGACCGGGATGCCGCTGAGCAGGAACAGGAAGATGTATAGGAACTCAGTCTGGGGGTGGTCGATGATGGGTGCCAGCACCAGGTAGAGAGAAGCAAGGAGCATGATGACAGGGATGATGGTGGGGACCTGCCAGGGACACAGAGACCTGGATGATAGGGAGGCATGGGACGGGATGTATGCCCCTGGGCTCTGTCCCTGCTGCTGCTTCCACCTGCCACCAGCTCCCCTCTTCCAGTCCCTGCCGTCATACCTTGCCTAGCCAGAGAAGCCACATGCCAGGTTACCGGGGGCCACCCAAGGAGCCGGGGCTTTGGGACCTAGCTTGATCTTCTCTATGCTTTGTGAATCCTATTAAGTGTGAGCCTCCTCTGGGCGTGTGTCTCCCGTCATTCTCCCTCAGAGTCCTCCAGAGGAGAAATGAGTCCCCAGCAAGCAGAATTGAGGCCCTGCGACCCAGCTGTCCCTCACTCCCCAGGAAACACAGACATCTTCTACCAAATAGGACAGGGACCACCTCTCACATTCTTTCTCTAGCCCCCAGATGAGGCTGTGGACCAACGATCTGCCTCATGCCACAGACTCGGGTTGAAAAAAGCCCAATATTTATTCCAAAGTCTACCTTGTAAGGTCGAGGAAGATTCTTCTTCTTTATCTTCAAATACAAGAGACAGCCAATGGTGGTTCCATAGGTGATCCAGCCAAGAAAGCTGAAAGGCAAATAGAAGCTACTTGCTACCAGGCCCTGTCCCAGGTGGGCCTTCAAGAGGGGCCGGCCTAGTAGGTGCAAACCAGGGGCACAAGTGCAAGCTCATCAGGGGCCTTTCAACCACCCCCCAGGCTTCCTGTCTATGCAGACTAAGGAAAGAAGGCAAGGCTGGACAAGAATGCACTGGAGGGTATTCCCTCCTCCTGCATCTTCAGTCACCAAGTGACACGTACACAAGCCTAGGCCTCCACCTGGCTTCAAATCAGGCCTTCCTTGCCTGCCCCTGGCTGGACAGAAAAGGATGGTTTTCAAAGAGAGGGAGGAGCATCTGTGCGTCCAAAAGAGTTTGGTGGAATCTCAAGGAAGTCTGTGCTCTCCTCAGGGACCACACCCTCACAGTGGATCCTCCTACTTTAGAGCTGGTGACAGGGTAGGCTGTGGCGCACCCAGACCAGCTCCTGGCCTCTATCTTCCTCAATGTGGGTAGCTGAGTGGCTGATGGGGGTCTGATGAAAACCTCATCTGACCTTGGAGACAGGGTCCAGACCAGGCCATCTCTTGAGGCAGTCAAGACAGACAGACATTGTGTCCTCATTGGGGTGGGTCCTCCTAACATTCTCACTCTGTGCTGGAACATTCTCAGTCACATCCCCCAAATCTCACCCTAAAGAAACCCTGGGCTCACCAGGGGTTTGATTTCTTCTCACCATATCATGATTTTATCCTTTCTCATGGGAAGAAGATAAAAAGAAAAACCAGGTCTGTTACTCCATGTTCCGGAGAAAGTCACATCAAGCACTGTAGATCCTGTTCCAGGGGATGAATTATACTTATGACAACAAAGAAGAGAGCACACGGTGTGCAAAAAATTCCTTGGAGAACTCACTCTGCACCTAGACGCTGCACCGCCTGTGAGTGTGAGAACACACCCGCCAACCCTGCTTCAGGTCATAAAATGATGGCTAGACGGCACAACAGCCCATCACTTCTGCCCCAGGGAAGGTAATAAAGGGGGTCAGAAGGTCTCCCCACTTTGATCCAGTCACTGATTATGCCTATCCAGCTTGGCTGTGGGCCTGCCTTGAGTTCACTAGAGATATGCTGGGTCAGAGTCCTGAGCACAGATCAGACGACGAAGGGAAAATCACACCACAGCCAAGAGCTGAAAGTCATGGGGAGTAAATCCTGAAAATAGCCTCAGCACGATCTCAGCGATGGAAGAAAGGAACAAGGAAGAATAAAAAAACGACAAAGACCGCACAAGCCTTTTCCTCACCTGTCTCTTGGTGAAACACTTGTCTCACTGAATTTTGGGAAACAGGGCAAGAGAGGAGGGAACCCCATTTAAATATGGAGATACAACTGAGAGGGAATGGCTGAATGGCTGAGCTCAGGCTTCCAGAAGCGTGCATGCACATATGTATATATACATACGCGTGGGCGTGAGTGTGTACACACAGGGGACTTCTAGGTATGTGTATGAGTGTCTGTGAGTGTGCGCACACAGGGGCCATGAGATACCCACACGGGGGGACAGTCTCGCTTGCCTCAAGAAGTTCACGATGGTGCTGAAGCTTCCTGAGATGACCAGGACCAGAGCCACTGCGGTGGTAAATATCAGGGCCGGCGTTGGTGTGAGGCGATGCACGTGAACCATGGACAGAAGCTGGGGCTGGGAGCAAAGCCAGGTGTCAGGCAGCCCCTCAGGGAGCCGCAGCAGGGATCTGCCCTGGGAAGCTCCCAGTCCTCTTCCTCGGCCAAACTCACTCTGGACACCAGCTGGCCCAACCTAATAGTCCCCAGTCTCCATCGCCTCTGGGTGTAGATCTCTGTGGCTTACCTGGGGTGAAACCAGGCCCAGGGTGTGGGGGGGGGGTAGGGTGGGTGGGTAACCCTCCAGGCCAGCCAAGACCCACCTGGGCAGGAGTGTAGGGAGCTGATGCAGGTGCCTGGCCGGGTCGTTCAATTCTCTATTGCTCATTCCCAACACAGGAAGAGGGACCAAGGGTGGGAAGACGGAGGAAGGAGGAGGAAAGGGGGGGACAGTTATGGATGGAGCACGGAGTGGGACTGTGGGTTATTGCAGTAGACTGAATTATTACTCAGCAAATAGTCGGTCACCCTCTCCCACCTATGGGAGAAATGCTGTCTAGCTCCCCATCCATGGTCGCTGGGCTTGGCCAGTGAACCGTGAGCAGGGGTAACACAGCAGAGGCTCAGAATACGCCGGTGTGGTTTGGCTTGGTCTCTTGAACCCGGGCCGCCTGCTCCAGGCAAAAACATACTTTGGCCTGGGTCCCTGAGACAAGAACAGACTCAGAGTCCCGAAAGAGGAAATCTGAACACAAACCCCAGCCTGAGGCAGAGCCACAGGGGACCCAGGGACTGATGAACGACATGGAATGTTGGCCATTGTAAGCCCCTGACGTCTGGGAGCTGTCTGTTATTCCGCATCATTGCTGCAAAGGCCACCAGAGAGGCAGTCCCTGGGGGGCAGGCTTGGGCATGCACACTGGCTCTGCTCCTATGGCTTCCCCACTGCCCCCACACCACCGGAGTGCACCAACATCCCCACCACCTATGAGCTCCGCAGTGTGACCCAGTATCGTGATCTCCCAAAACCTGGAAGTCAAGGGACTGGAGTTTAACTGGAGAGGCATGGGATGCTTTAATCGCATTCTTAGAAAGAACAGGGCTCTGACTTGTAGGGGAAGGCCTGGCTTGGGCTCAGAGCTAAGCTCGGGCAGGAGAAAGCTCAGCCTCTGCTGGTCTTGCAGTGCCCTCCTGCAGCCGCCCCCAGCTCGGCCAGCCCGGACCCCATCTCTCACCATGTGGCCCTCTCTTGCAGCTACATAGCACACACGGCTCCCGCCGAAGAATATCCCATTGACGGAGCCAAATGTCGAGAGTGCGACAGCCAACGGTACCAGCCAGGCCCAGGCTCCCAGCACCTGGTTCCTAGGACAACAGAGGAATCAAGGGAAGGAACTCCAGCAGCAAACTGGAGGCCAACCACCAGGAAACAGAGCTAGCAAAACATCTAGAGGCAAGCTGAAATACACGTAGGGCACCATCGTTCCCCAGCCTGGACTGTCTGCCCAGCGGCCAAGGAACGCGTCACTTGACTCACTCACCCCCAGCTCACAGCCACAGCATCAGAGGAAAGGATCTCATTGGTTGACAACACTAGCAGGTAACTGATGTTGACCAGGAGGTAGAGGCTGGTGACCAGAGGGATGGCAATCAGCAGCGCCCACACCAAGTTTTGCTGCAAAGATCCAAGAGAAAAGGCCACATGTTAGCGGAGGAGGTCCTTCTCAGGCCCTAGAACAAGCTCGTCAGTGCAGTGCTGAGCCTATCCTGGCCACGGGGAACATGCCGCGCCCCGGGGACCACTCGGGCTGTGCGCCCCTCCTCCATGTGCTCACAGCCCCACAGCGTGGACACAGGTGTGCTGGGAGGCCCTGAGGGGCACTCACCAGTCGGAGCAGTGGCGGTACAGAGGGGCTGACAGGAGTGGGGCAGGGAGAGGAGCTATCACCAAAACTTTCAGAATGAGCAGGGCCTTATGCTGGGCTCTCCTTGAAGCATGGGAGAGATTCTGGCTGATGGGGATGGGAGGCATTCCCAGCAGAGCCAACCGTGAGAGCAGAGGCACAGAGGAGGCACAAGAAAGTTAAAGATCTTCCTTCTTGGCTGTTCATTGATCTTTCCAGCTGGAATGTTCCAGACCACCATGCCAACCCTGCCTAGTTTCTGGGTCTCCAGGACTCAGACCCAGACTGAGGGCCATTACTCCCAAGGGTTCCACTCAGCCCCTCAGTCTCTTCAACTGGAAACTGGCGGTCACTGGGGATCTGTAAAGTGGGACTCCCTACTGCTCTGCCTCTCTGCAAGGTGTGAGGGACATCAAAGAGGAACAGAAAGAAGGGCCTGGACAGAGGGGCCGTGGGCACTCAGAGCAGGTTGTACTGTGAGCTAAGGGCCAATCTGACCCATGGTCTCCCAGTAAAGGGACTGAGGGGCTGGGTGGCTCAGTCGGCTAAGTGTCCGACTCTTGGTTTCAGCTCAGGTCATGATCTTAGGGTCATGCAATCAAGCCCTGCATGAGGCTCCACACTCAGTAAAGTCTGCTTGAGATCCTCTCTCCCTCTCCCTCTGCCCCTTCCTGCTCACACTCGCTCTTGCTCGCTCACTCTTAAGCAGTTGCCTTCGGCTCAGGTCATGATCCCAGGTCCTGGGATTGAGTCCCACACTGGGCTCCTTGCTCGGCAGGGATCCTGCTTCTCCCTCTGCCTCTGCCTGCCACTCTGCCTGCTTGAGCTCTCTCTCTCTGACAAATAAATAAATAAAATCTTTTAAAAAATTAAAATAAAATAAATAATATAAAATAAAATAAAGAATATAAAAGAATAAAGGTACTGAGCAGGCATCCAATAAAAATGGAAGAATCCATGAAAACTGGGTAAATCAGCGTGTACTCCCTCCCACTTCACACCCCCAGCCCTGGCCATCATTCTGGAGCCAAGAGCGAATGGAAGGAAGGAGTCTCCCTTGGGACCCACAGAACTACTCAACATTCCCCAGGCGTGGGCCACCCTGGAAAGACATCTTTAGACTCCTAAGTAGGAGCGCACTTCAAAGAAGGAAAAGCATTTCCATGACACCCCAGCCTCATGGAGGGCTTTCTCTAGGTGTCATTGGCTTACCTTGTGAGGGGCAGGCAAGCACTGATGAGCCCAGAGCCTCTCCCCTCAGTACCAAATGGGACACCAGAACCTGGCATTGCTCCTACTGACACTTACAATGTAACATGAAATGAAACAGAGAAGGGGTCATGCTGTACCAAGAGGCAGAGAGGTCTCCTCAGACTTGGCACAGCACCGTCCCTCGGAGGGCTACACCGCAGTCCCACACAGACCTCCTTGCCCACCGTGAGGTAAGACCCTCTCCCATTTAAGCATTTGCCCTGGTGAGCATATCTTCTGTTCTTCAACATTATATAAAAAGCAATTTCCAGAGCTTTCTGCCAGGGCCAAGGTCTTCCCACAGAAAACTCTGGAGGGAAGCATGGGGGGCACTAAGGACCGAGTAGTGATCTCAGGGCCTGTCCTCATGCCCCCTTCAAACATCCTTGAGACACAACCATGCCCTGTTCTTTCAGGTCTCTGGGTTCCTGTTCAGACTGCCTCTGCGTGTCTGTTTTGCCACAAACCTCATCAGCCCTTCAAGGTTCAGCTCTAACCCTCCGCTTACAGGAGACTGGCTTGACTGCTCTGCCTCCTGGGGTTCTCTTTTTTTTTTTTTTTTTTGAGTTGCAGCAGCAAGTAGAGGCAAGCTTTATTATATCCAAGCCTCTGTCCCATCCTGTCCTGTCCTCTAAGACCAGCTCATCCCAGTTTGCCTGAGACTTTCCTGCTTTTAGTCCAGCATTCCTGGGAATGCTTCAGCCCTGGGCAACCAGGAAGGCTGATCAGCTGACCTAGCAGGTCACGTGACAGACACGTGCAAGGGAAGCCAAGAGGACGGCAATGTAGTCTCACATAAAATGGGTCCTTCCACGTCCCCTCCAGCTCTCAAAACTGGGGATCTGGAAGCAAAGGAATTTGCCCCAATCACCACGTAGGCATGGAAGCAAATTCCTCATCTTTCCAGTCCTGAAAAGTGTGTTCTGCCTGGTCCAGAAGATGCCACTAGTGGCAAAGATGGGCTGGTGGAACAGAGTCCTGGGTTGCCCCTCCCACAGGCCTCGTGGTGGGGGGCCCTCAGCAGGCAAGCACCCACCATGCATGACCCAGACACATGCCAAGTCCCAGGGAAGGGGACCTCATATGCTTTTGTACTTGACTTATCTTGGACAGCCCACCTGCCTGCTGATGAGCTAAAGCAAAGCCCCAAGTTGCACCACAAGGACTGTGACATTTCCTGGCTTCATTCCTGAATACCTTAACTCTTCACTCAAATTCATAAGACTGGCCCAGATTTGGCATAGGTTCTGCAGTATTTTGGGGGAAAAAACAAGTGTGACATGAAGATACACTTAACATGTGCTTCAGAGGGCAGAGGGAGAACCAGCCTTTCAAATGCCCAGCATTCAGAGCCATGGCTTTGTTTTTGCTTTGAAACCCACATTTGTCAAAAATGCTCTAATACACGCTAGAGGTCAGCGAGCTACAGCCTGCAGACCAAATCTAGCCTGCTGCTTGTTTTTGTAAATAAACTGTTTTGGGGGCATAACCACACTCATTTGTTTGCCTATGGCTGTTTTCATGCTACAACAGAGTTGAGTAATCTTGACAGAGACCTCACGACGTGCAAAACCTAAAATATTCCCTCTCTGATCCTTTAAAAGGTGACTAATCCAACTTTATGGCATGGGAGCTTGTCTCACTCATCTTTGGGCCCTTTGCTCTTTCAGCTCAGGGCCTGGGTTCAGAGAGTAGTCTACACCCGATGAGCTCTCTACAGTCCCCATCACACCTCAGAGCCAACCTGAGCACACACTAACCATTCACCTGAAATTACAGCTGTTGAGTCTCCATCCACAAGTGGTTATGCCATTTGACAGCCTAAAGTCCCATGAGGTAGATGGGGCAGCTATGATGACCCTGTTTCACACGCCAGGGACTGAAGCACAAGGATTTACATGCAAGAATAAAAACTAGGTCCCAGGACTCTTGGCCTTCACCCCGATCTCTCTCTGCTCTTGGACTTCAGTCTCCAAGCTCCTCTTCTCTTCCCAAATTCTCCCAAACCCCCGACTCCAGGGAGCCTTTATTGAGACCTAAGAAATGGAAAGGTCCCTGAGCCAGTCTAAAGGATATAGAGGAAAAGACTCAGTTCTCATAACCTGAGAATTAAAGATTCCTGCAGGAAAATAGAAAAGAAAACAAAACAAAACAAGTGGCAACCTAAGCAAATATATTTACAGCAAAGAGTTAATTTCCATAATAATTCAAGAGTCCACATGTTCCAACTATCAAGATAGATAATAAGCTGAGTCATCAAGCATGGCCTCTCACTAGTCACATGACCTCAGAATCACTTTCCCCTTTCTAAACCTCAGTTTTCCCATGTGAAAAATGGGGGAAGAGTACCTACCTCACAGGGCAAACAAGACCTCAGGTGTGATCCTATAAAGTTCCGTGCTCACTTGCAAAGTTATTATTCATGTAATTCCATAAACAAATTAAGGTAGATGGTGGGCTGGCATTCAGGACTGCACAAAGGGAGCCCCCATTTTCAGCTGATGTCTTGTGGTCTTATCGGCTCAAATAACAATACTTGGAACTGCTGATGTCTGGAGATTTCACGCCCTGAAGAAGTATCATGGACTCACCTTCGGGTTCTTGAGCTCCTCCACCACATAGTTGACGTTATTCCAGCCATCAAAGGACCACAGGCCCTGGTAGAAGGCCATCCCAATGCGCCCGGCCTGCTGCGTGGTATTGTGGAAGGCAAACAGAAAGGCTTCCGTGTAACCACGGCCCTGGCCCAGCACCACAGCCCCACCCCCCACGATGACCAACAAGGAGAACACTTTGGCGACTGCGCACACATTCGTCAGCGTGGTGGCCAGCCGCGAGCTCCAGCAGTTGACCAGCATCAGCAACAGGATACAGGTGGTCGCCGCACCCTTGAGCACAGCCTGGGGCACCGAGGAGCAGCCGGGATAAAAGGGAGCCACTGCATACTCAGCAAAGCTCAGAGAGATGGCAGCAATGGCAGCTGGTCTGACCAACAGCACAGACGTGTAGATAACCAGAAAGGCTGGCAAGGAGCCAAAGACCTTCAGGATGTAGGCATACTCCCCTCCCGATTTGGGAACCAGAGCACCCAGTTCGGCATAGCACAGGGCGCCCATCATGGCCAGGAGACCACAGACTGCCCAGACCACAAGACTGGACCCAGGACTGCCTATGTAGACCAAGACCCCCTGTGGTGACATGAAGATGCCAGAACCGATCATACAGCCAGCAATCAGGGACACAGCACTCCACAAGCCAATCTCCCTCCTCAGCCTTAGCCCCCCACCACCTGGCTCCCGTCCTGCCACCCCCTCACCGCCATCTCTTTCCTGCCTTCTCTCCATCTCAGGACTTCAATAGGCGCTACGCCTAGTTGAGCAGAAGCAGATTCTCTGAGAGATAATCTGTCTTGTGAGCTCCCTGCAGGAGTTAATGATTACAGCGCTTGAGGACGTCTGAACCAGACACCAGACAGCCAGGGCATGGCATCTAGAAGGGACTGAGCCTTCACCGATCTACCAGTCCAGTAGACGCCATCTGCAGGAGCTGTTTGCCAATGTAACCCAGGAAAGATCAATGAAAGGAAAGAGGGATTTAGTAGAAATCCCTGCTGCCCAATCCCACAACACCATGTGTGGGATAACAGTTGAAGGAGCACTCTGTGCCAACAGTAAGAATGCTGAGCAACTGAACATCAGGAACCTAAAAAAAAAAAATCTCTGCAGTAGCTTTATCAGTCAAGCAATAAAATCCCTATATTATCAGGATTCCAATTAAAATTATATGAGCCCTGCTTTAAGGAAGAACCAAGATGATCAAAGAAGAAAATTCAAATAGTACAGAACTTACACCCCTAGCAGGAAGGGAACAGGTGGTTAAAAGTAAGGTACAGGGGCGCCTGGGTGGCTCAGTGGGTTAAAGCCTCTGCTTTTGGCTCAGGTCATGATCTCAGCGTACTGGGATTGAGGCCCGCATCGGGCTCTCTGCTCAGCAGGGAGCCTGCTTCCTCCTCTCCCTGTCTCTCTGCCTGCCTCTCTGCCTACTTGTAATCTCTCTCTGTGTGTGTCAAATAAATAAAAATAAAATCTTTAAAAAAAAAAAAAGTAAGGTACAGGGTCTGGAATGGGATCCTGCATTGAATCCCAGCTCTAGTCCTTCACAGTTGTGTGAACTCAGACAAGGTCTCTGAACCTCACCCTACTCATCTGTCACTTAATTACAGTACCCACCACATAGGGTTATTCTAAGGATTAAATAGCATAGTCCATTCAAAGTAGCTAGAATAGTAGATGAAATGGAGTAAGCCTGCCTTTTTTTTTTTAAAGGGATAGCATAGTATTTTGTTTTTTTAAGATTTTATTTATTTATTTGTTAGAGAGAGCGTGTGCACAAGCCAGGGGAGTGTTCGGCTCCCCACTGAGCAGGGAGCCCGATTCGGGACTCAATCCCAGGATCCTGGGATCATGACCGGGGCTGAAGGCAGGTGCTTAACCAACTGAGTCACCCAGGCATTCCAAGTAGGCTTGCCTTAAGTGTTAGCCATTACTATGTGCCTAAGAGTTCCATTAGTTCCCTAGTTTCAGAGATATATAGAAATAGATATAGATATAGATACAGATACATATATATGAATATTATATATGAATATTTATATGTATACATATTTAAATATATACTTCAATCTTGGGTTATAGAACCTTTACCAGTGTTGTTATAGAAAGGTCAGTGAAACTCCCTAGCATTTGGAGTAAAGATCCTGATACCCAAAGTGAGCAGAAAGGTAACTGCAGTCTCCTAAACATGCAGACCTAGCTCAAGGCAGCCATATGGGCTCCTTGGAACTCATGCACACATGCAGTTAATAAAGCTCTTGACAGACACAGGAGCTTTGCTGTTACTGGTTCCTGGGGTGTCCATCCTCCCCTTGCTGCATGGAAGCCTGCTTGACATAGGTCCTCAGAAAAGGTAGAGCCATCTTCTTCAGAAAATCCTGAAGAGGGGGCACTCCAAGATTCAGAAGGAGGTCCTCCAAGATTCCTACCCAGTAGGAAGGGAGAAAAAAAGGCAGAGAAGTAATTAAGAAGAAAAGGAGCTAGAAGAATTGGAGGGAAAGAAGATAAGAAAGAATAGAGTCCAGGCCATAGCAAAGTAGTAAATAAGACCCTCAAATGTCAACCCTCTTCTTCTCCAAGGGCTCTTGCTAGTGGATGCCAACGGCAAAGTCAGAGGAAAGTCCACAAGACCATCCTCATGTCTGTACTGATGGCAAATATGGACATTCCCCACACTATCCTTATGTTCAATAATTTGCTAAGAAGCTTCACAGAACTCACAAAAAGCTTTTATACTCAAGTTATGTTTTATTACACTTAAAGGATCCAGATTAATGTCAGCCAACGGAGGAAAGACACAGGGCGGAATCCAAGAGAATTCCAAACATAGAGCTTCCAGTTCTCTTCTCCCTGTGGAGTCAGGACAGCATTATTCTCCAGGCATTAATGTGTGACAATAAGCCCATCATACTGTCAACCAGGGAAGTTCACCCGAGCCTTGGTGTCCACTCTTTATTGGGGTCCTATCACACAGACATGGTTGACTGCTCATGGGACTGACTTCGGTTCCCAGCCCCTCAGGAGAGCAAGCTGATATTTCATGACCCAAAGCCCCCATCCAAAACTTCAACTGTTACTAGGTGGCTGGCCCAAGGCCCTCGGGCGAATAAAGACACCGCAATCAAGTGTGACATTCCAAAGGCGTAGAGATTACCTCCCAGAAGCTGGAGGCAAGGGCCAGGCCTCTCTTGGGGCAAGTTTAAATTCTTTACTATAAAGATGTGGAGGCACCTGTGACCTGAAGAAGAGTCAGGCACCACTGATGATGAGTGGAAGCCTCAGGGCTCTTTCTGAATGGAAGGAACTAGAGACTCTGAAGTTCTATGGGTTTCAATGAGCAGCTCCCTCTGCCCTTCCAGAATCTGACATGTGTGGTCTTCAGCTCCAGGGTCAGGCCTCCCTGTAAGGAAGGGACCTCTGAAGCAGAGCTGAACCTATTTGGTATCCCTCTGCTGCCATCAGAGGTGATAGGGTAGCTGATGGATTCAGTCTGAGGCTCAGTCAGATGGATGTCTTAGGAAGAAATTCAGCACCCAAGAGTCAGAGAACTGGGTTTTACATCACTGTGCTTTCAATGAGATCTTTATTAGTTCAATTTCCCATCAGGAAAATGGGGCTGATGATTGTCCCACAAAAGGGTTCACGAGAATAGACCAAATGCCCTCATGTCCCATTATCCTATGGAGACAAATGAAGTTATGTTAATTTCTATTCAAAGAAATAATGGCTGAAAACTTTCCATATTTGATGAATAAACATTAATTTACATACCCAAGAAGTTCAACTCCAAATAGAATAAACTCAAAGAAATACACAGACACCTCATAATCAAATTATCAAAAGTCAGACCATGAGAGAATCTTTAAAGCAGCAAGAAAGAAGCAAATCATCTGGTACAAGTTTCCTGGACAAGATTAACAGTTAATTTCTCATCAGAAACCATGAAGGCCAGAAAGCAGTGAGATGGCATCTTCAAAGCACTGGAGGGAAAGTTCAGCCAAGGATTCTATTTCCAGTCAGTAAAACTCTCCTTCAAGATAAAAAAGAAAGGAAGGAATTCCCAGATAACCAGAAGCTGAGATGGTTCATTGCTAGTGGACCTTCACTCCAGGAACTGCTAAAGAGGGTCCTCCTGGCTGAAGTGAAAGGAGCCTACACGAAACTCAAATCCACACAAAGAAATCAAGAACACTGATAAAAGTATCAACTTAGACAAATATAAAGACAGTATTAATGCCTTTTCTTTTACCTCCTCATTTTTCCTAATTTATTTATTTTTCAAAGATTTTATTTATTTAAGAGACAGAGACCACGCACGCACACACATGCAGTGGGGAGAGGAGAGGTAGAGGGAGGGAAAGAGAGTCTCAAGCAGACTCCATGCTGAGCACAGAGCCCAACTCAGGCCTCCATCTCATGACACCGAGATCATGACCTGGGCTGAAACCAACAGTTGGACACTTAACAGACTATGCCACCCAGGTGCCCCTTTCCTAACTAATTTAAAAGAAAACCAGAAATGCTGCTGGGGCATAGGAAATCTACATGAAGAAGAGTTAATGTGCACCTCTGTCTCACATTATATATAAAAATTAATTCAGAATGGATCAAAGACCTAAATGCAAGCTCTAAAACTATAAAACTCTTAGCAGGAAACATAGCTGCAAATCTTCATGATCTTGGATTGAATAATGGTTTCTTAAATATGCCACCAAAAGCATAAGCTACAAAGGAAAAATAAATGGGACTTCATCAAAATATAAAGCTTTTGTGCATCAGATGGTGTCCAAAAAAAATGAAAGGAAAACCCAAAAAAAGGGGAGGAAAATCTTTGCAAAACTTAGTCCTGGTAAGCAATCGCACTACTGGGTATTTATCCTAAAGACACAAAGGTAGTGATCCTCAGGGGCATGTGCACCCGAATGTTTATAGCAGCAATGTCCACAATAGCCAAACTATGGAAAGAACCTAGATGTCCATCAACAGATGAATGGATAAAGAAGATGTGGTATATATATACAATGGAATATTATGCAGCTATCAAAAGAAACGAAATCTTGCCATTCGCAACGACATGGATGGAACTGGAGGGTATTATGCTGAGCGAAATAAGTCAATCAGAGAAAGACAATTATCATATGATCTCTCTGATATGAGGAACTTGAGGGGCAGGGTGGGGGGTTGTGGGGGGTAGGGAGGGAAAAATAATGAAACAAGATGGGATGGGGAAGGAGACAAACCATAAGAGACTTCTAATCTCATAAAACAAACTGAGGGTTACTGGGGGGTGGGAGGGTAGGGATAGGGTGGATGGGTTATGGACATTGGGGAGGGTTTGTGCTTTGGTGAATGCTGTGAAAGATGTAAGCCTGATGATTCACAGACCTGTACNAATAATAATAATAATAATAATAATAATAATAATAATAAATTTTAAAAAAAGAGCTCACCTGCTTCTAAAAAAAAATAAAATAAAATAAAATAAAAAAACTTAGTCCTGGTAAGAGTCTAGTATTCAGAAGATATAAAAAACTCTTACAACTCAACAACAACAATGACAACAACAACAAAAAAAAAAACCTGAAACAACCCAATTTAAAAATGGGCAAATGAGGCGCCTGGGTGGATCAGTGGGTTAAAGCCTCTGCTTTCAGCTCAGGTCATGATCTCAGCATCCTGGGATCGAGGCCCGCATCGGGCTCTCTGCTCAGCAGGGAGCCTGCTTCCTCCTCTCCCTGTCTCTCTGCCTACTTGTGATCTCTCTCTCTGTGTCAAATAAATAAATAAAATCTTTAAAAAAAAATGGGCAAATGACTTAAAAAACATTTCTCCAAAGAAGACAGTCAAATGGCCACCAAGCACATGAAAAGATGTTCAATATCATTAGTCATTAGGGAAATGCAAATCAAAACCACAATGGGATACCTCTTCATGCCCCTACGATGGCTATAATTGAAAAACAGAAAATGTGAAATTTTAATGAGGATATACAAAAATGTAAGCCCTCACACATTACTATTAGAAATATAAAACGGTGGGCACCTGGGTGGCTCAGTGGGTTAAAGCCTCTGCCTTCAGCTCAGGTCATGATCTCAGGGTCCTGGGATCAAGGCCCGCATCAAGCTCTCTGCTCGGCGGGGAGCCTGCTTCCCCCCCCACCTCTGCCTGCCTCTCCGCCTACTTGTGACCTCTCTCTCTGTCAAATAAATAAATAAAAATCTTTTTAAAAAAAAATAAATAAATAAAAATAAAAATATATATATAAAATGGTGTCACCACTGTGGAACAATTTGCACTTTCTCAAAAATTTAAATATAGGGCGCCTGGGTGGCTCAGGGGGTTAAAGCCTCTGGCTTCAGCTCAGGTCATGATCTCAGGA
>LNAC01000296.1:957079-1000610 GCA_002007465.1 Ailurus styani | reverse complement strand
GCTCAGCAGGGAGCCTGCTTCCTCCTCTCTCTCTGCCTGCCTCTCTGCCTACTTGTAATCTCTCTCTCTGTCAAATAAATAAATAAAATCTTTAAAAAATATGTAAATATAAACTTACCATATAATCCAGTAATTCTATTTTCAGATATATACCCATAAGAACTGAAGACATACTATAACCTGTACACAGATTTTTATAGCAGTATTATTCTTAATAGCCAAAAGGCGGAAGCAACCCAATGTCCATCAGTTGATGAATAGCTAAATAAAATGTTGTATATCCATACAATGGAATATTATTCGACCATAAAAAGAATGAAGTACTGATATACGCTTCTACATGGATGAGCCTTAAAAGCATGATGCCAAGTGAAAGAAGCCAGACACAGAAGGCCACATATTATCCTGTGACTGCATTGCAATAAGATGTCTGGAACAGGTCAATCCGAGGGACAGGAAGTGGATTAGTGGTTGCGAGGGGCTGCTTCAAGGGAATGGAGTTTCTTTCTGGGGCAATAAAAATATTCTGGAATTATACAGTACCGATGGTTGTCCAATATTATGGATATATATTAAAAACCACTGAACTGTACCTTTCAAATGGTTAAAACAGCAAATCTTATGTTATGTTAATTTCATCTCAATTTTTTATGTAAAAAACAATTAGCTGCAGGGCTTTGGAAGAATCGAGTGCAAGTGAGGGGTGAGTCTCAAAGCCTATGTTCTGTTGCCTGTAAGGGAAATCTGACTCTGCCCCCTCACACCAGTCTTTCCCTATGATTCTCCTTCCCCAGGATCCCCAAGGCCCCTGGGGGTGCTTACTGTTCTGTGAGCCAGTCTTCCTGTTTATCAGCCGCTCTTCTGGGAGCGAAGAA
The DNA here is from genome assembly GCA_002007465.1 of Ailurus styani. Taxonomy (NCBI): domain Eukaryota; kingdom Metazoa; phylum Chordata; class Mammalia; order Carnivora; family Ailuridae; genus Ailurus; species Ailurus styani. The sequence goes on along the minus strand of LNAC01000296.1, from coordinate 999,735 downwards.
GTGCAGACATGCCCCTCAAGGCCAGACCCAGTGATTCCTAGCTTCTAGAGAGCCCCATCTGCTGGCCTTGACTTCCTTCACTACAGAATGTTCACAGAGTGCCCAGAAATTCGCATACTGTGGAGACACAGAGACTGTTTATAAAGGCAGACTTTTCCTCTGAAACTAGCTAAATATTAACCTATCCCCCATGAGGTACAAAGGTACCCCCCACTGAGCCACTGAAGGCGCAGGCCCTAGAGATGAACTCCGACAACACCCTGCTTACTGCTGAGGACACGGAAGGGCAAAGCGAGGCCCTAACAGGGTCAGCTAGTGCTCCAGCCACGCTGCGTGATGACCGCAGCCTCCATGCACCTTAAGGAACCTCGCTCCCAGGAGACCAGAGCCATGTCAGAGGCCCTTCCAGAGATTTCTCTCTCTTCTGAGCTTCAGTTGCCTCTATACCCTCTAGGGCATTTGTCACCTCTTTTGTTTTCTGATGATTTACTTGCTTTGTTAGCTTTCCCTCTCAGCAGGTGAGCTCCTGGAAGTTAGAAACAGGTCTCCTTTGCTTCTACGTGTTTTACAGTCGAGCCCAGCAAGAGAGATGGGGAAATGTACATAAGAGTACAAGAGAGTACATAAATGAATGAGTGAGCAAATAGATTAGAGATAAGCCAGTAAATGAGTAGAAGTGTGAATAAGAGAAGGTGTGAATGAAAAACTCCCACGAAGCTCTGAATCCAGACATCAGTCTGAGGACCAAGTGATTGGCGCCCACGGTCTGGCTGGGATTTTACAAGGGTCCTCTGGCCATGGTGGGATATGGCTTGGAAAGAGCTTTTAGCACTACACAGGCCATGAGAAGTTCAGAGTGAGGAGACGATAGAATGAGCCCCCGGGCAGAACCCCCAAGGATGCTGCCTGGAACAGTCTAGAAGACGCTCAGCTGGTCATTCTGATCACTGACTAAACACTGGGATCTCGTCAGAAGCTTGCCTGTGTTGTCCCTGGTCTATGCAGCATGGCTGGCCTACTCTGCCCATCCATGCACTCCAGAAGTGTCCATACCCAGTGGAAGCTTGAACAAGGCTCTTGCTAGGTCCTTGCACACAAGCACAGACTTCTCTTCCTCCCTGACTGTCAGGGGTCCTGATCTCTGCTCCCCTCAGCCTCCAGGTAGCCCCACCCCCCTCTTCTCTTCCATACCTGACCGCAACTACACAGAGCCTATAGGTTGAACTGGTTGGGAGAACCCGTCAGTCCTCACCCCTCTGCCTGCCCAGGCCCCAGTTCATCCATTCCAGCCCCAACCTAACACTTCGGCCTGGCTCTGGCTCGTGCTCTGGACCTTCCCCGAAGGAGCATAAGAAAACAGGTAAGAAAGATGCTAAGGCCCTTCCACGTCTTCCACTTGATTAGAGCATGGCCCGCTGCACAGCTGGCCTGTGGACCATGTACAGGAGGGGATGATGGGAGGAGGCAGGGTTTGTAGCTGGGGCCTGACTCTGGGCAAGCATTCTGGTCCCCAACCTACTATTGGAAGGGTTCCCTTCCACGTCGTTCCATTTTTCTTCTCCTCACTCAGAAGTTTTTCTTGGCCTAGCCAGGCCTTCAGAAGCCCAGGCCCAGGCCCAGTGCTCAGACACAGTCTCTCAGAGCTGTGGTCTCAAGGAGCCTTGCAGGAATCCGTGGGCCTCACAGACCCGAGCAGTGAGACCCCAGGTGAGGCTTTCAGGCAAGCTGGAAAGCAGCGGCCCAGGGACCAGCAGTGGTCTTCTGACACCCTGGACAGTATCAGAGCCTGTTATTCTCAGGAAAAATCCTTTCAAGAGCACCCTGGGACACAAACAGTAGGAATAAGGTCTAGCCACAATTTCTGAAGGCTCTGTGGAACCACAGCCCCTTGACAGAGGAGGGGGATGTGATTGTCCATTCAGAGATCTCGAGGAGGTCCTGGCCTTCCTCTGGGCCTGGGGGTCCCCATCTGTCCAAAGCAGTACAGTTGGCACCGTGCCTCTATGCTTCGGCAAAGCAGGGCAAGGAAGAAGCAACTCCTGCCCTCCCTGCTGAACGTGGCGTTTCCCACACGACAGCCCTGCGAGTACAAGCCTGACCCGGGACAGAAGGCGGGGAGGGAGGGATGGGGCGGGGCGTCATCTTGGTGCTCGCTCCTCTCACCGTGTCCAGAATACGGAGCACTGGCAAAGGCTCCGAGGCTGGACGCCGGGGCCTGGGCTGTGAGCTGCCGCCCTCTAGTGGTCCCCGGGGGAGGGAAGGAGAGAACCCGACAGAGGTGGAGGAGGAGAGAGGAAGAGAGAAGAGCCTCAAAGCAGAGGACAGGTACAGGGAGATGGAGGGAGGGCACGGGAGAGGGGGTGAGCTGAGGGGGCCAGTGACCCCGGTGAGCGTCCTGGACCGGGGCGGTTCCCCACGCAGTCACTGTTTCCACCTGATCAGCGCAGGGAGCTCCCTTGGGGTGAGCGTGAGCAGAACTCTCACCGAGCTGGGAATTCCTGAACTCTCCGGTTTCTGCTGATCTTATCCAGATGTCTCCTCTCGGGAGGCCCCTCTGAGGACCGGCTGCCAGACGGTGAGCTCAGGTTTCATCCCTCCCTGTCTCCAACTGCCCCAGAGTCTTCTGATCTCCACACCATGTTTATGGCTTTGCTGAATCTGTATTTCTGTCCTTGACTTTCCTCCAGAACTTCGGACCCTACACATCCCGCTGTCTGCTGGACACCCCACCTGTCCATCCCTTAAACACTGAAAACACAACGTGTCCAAAATGGAACTCATCACCTTCCCCAGACCTGCTCTTCCTCTGAACCCTACCACATTCCCTAACTGTGGTAGACCCGGTGAGTCGGGCCCAGATCCCCCTTGGGAGTGATGGGGTTACTTCCCCAACTGCTAGAAAGCCCTCAGCTGTCAGTCTCCAGCTGCAGGGAGACACCCCCACCCCGCCTGCCCAATGTAAGGCTACTCCTCTCCCAGGGAGGTCCTCATCCAAAGACCCACCAGCATGGAGACATAAAGCCCAACCCTGTGGCCCACAGTGGCACAACTCTGCAGGGTCGTCCATGGAGGGTCAGCTGAGCTCTCCACTGAGGCTGCATTGGGGCTCAACATTCCCATCTTCCTGATCCTTCCTTCTTCCCTGCCTCAGGTATTGATCCCACAAGAACCGCCTAGTCCATCTCGAATGAATCTCTGCCTCAGAGCCTTCTGGCTGGGGAATGCAGGCTGCAACACCTGGTCACCAGGACAAACCTTGAGGGTCACGGCCAACATCCCCTTTCCCTGACCCACAGCCCAGATGACCAGGCCCTTCTTGCCCTGCTGTACATCTCATACCCATCCTTGCCCCTCACCCCTACTGCCGCCCCCCCTCCTCCCCGGGGCCCCTGCAAAGCCACTCTCCTCCTCTCCACCGTTTCAGCACCAGGAGCCAGGGGCAACTCCAGAGCCCCGCTCTCCTCTCCAAAGCTCAGCTGAACTCAAGCCCTCATGCCTCACTTGGGCCCCCTTACCTGAGCCAGAGGCCCTGCCGCCTTTCCCTCCCTGGGCCACCCGTCAGGCCCCACCACATTCCCGGGCAGGCCGGCCTGAGGGCCTTCCCCGTGTTGGAGCTTGAGGCCAGGACCCAGACTTCAGCACTGACCGGGGGCCCCGAGAGACGGGCTGGAGTCCCTCCCCTCTGAGGCTGCTTCCCCGGGGGCCACTCCCTGAGCTGTGATGATGAACAGTCATGAGCAGCGCCAGGTCAATGAATCCCAGATGGAGGTGGGTCCCCTGGAGCAAGGTTGCCATGTGAATGCGGTAACTCAGGGTCCCCCAGGCTCCTGTGTCCCTCTCACAGCCCCCAGGGCCTGAGGGAGGGCCCGGGACAAGTGAGGACAAGGCTGCTCCCCTGCCAAGTGGCTACCTTTCTACTCAGCTCCTGTCTCACCATCTAGACTTTTCTTTGTCTTGTATCACTGCACGACAGACAGTCCGATTCAGTGACATGGACTAGGTGATGTATGAATCTGATTAGCCCCCATGTGAAAGCGGGCCCAAGAGTGACTTTTACTCCTAGATTCAGAGGTTTTTCTTTCTCTTTATATTTTTTTAGATTTTTCTAAGTTTCTAGCTCTTGGAAGTTTTTAAAAATTTGTCTTTAGTTTTGCTATTCACACTGCATTTTTAAAAGAACATGTATTTGCTCTTTGCTCTGTAAGTTTTAAAATAGCATTTAGACAAAATTCTAAAATTCTGCCCTCTATTTTTCTAAATATTTTATTTATTTATTTGACAGATAGGGAGAGCACACAAGCAGGCAGAGTGGGCAGAAGCAGACTCCCTGCGGAGCAGAGCATCCAACATGGGGCTCGATCCCAGGACCCCAGGATCATAACCTGAGTCGAAGACAGAGGTTTAACCGACTGAGCCACCCAGGCACCCCTAAAATTCTACCCTCTAAAAAATTAATGAGGGCGCCTGGGTGGCTCAGTGGGTTAAAGCCTCTGCCTTCAGCTCAGATCATGATCTCAGGGTCCTGGGATCGAGGCCCACATCAGGCTCTCTGCTCTCCCCCTCTCTCTGTCTACCTGCCTCTCTGCCTCCTTGTGATCTCTCTCCATCTGTGAAATAAATAAATAAAATCTTTAAAAAAAATTAATGAATAAATGTTTTCACCTTCATAAATTATAGATTTTGTTTTGAAATTTAAAAGATATGTATATACAAATCCAAACTTTACTTTCAAAAAAACACTTCATTTTGAAGTGATTTTCAAAGAGTTGAGTGCCTCTTCCACTATTCATTTCATTTAATTCTCAGTGTTGCTCCTAAATATTCCAAATTTATTCCCAAGGATCCTGGTTCCATGTTAAAATGAGGGATCAGAGTGATTTGCTTAAGAAACCCAGTTGCGGGGCGCCTGGGTGGCTCAGTGGGTTAAAGCCGCTGCCTTCGGCTCAGGTCATGATCTCGGCGTCCTGGGATCGAGGCCCACATCGGGCTCTCTGCTCAGCAGGGAGCCTGCTTCCTCCTCTCCCTGTCTCTCTGCCTGCCTCTCTGCCTACTTGTAATCTCTCTTCTGTGTCAAAAAAATAAATTTTTAAAAAAGATTTAAAAAAAAAAAAAAGAAACCCAGTTGCAGGGGCACCTGGGTGGCTCAGTCTTTAAGCATCTGCCTTTGGCTCAGGTCATGATCCCAGGGTCCTGGGATCAAGCCCTCCATCAGGCTCCCTGCTTGGTGAGAAGCCTGCTTCTCCCTCTCTCACTCCCCCTGCTTGTGTTCCCTCTCTCGCTGTATCTCTCTGTGTCAAATAAATAAATAAAATCTTTTAAAAAAAGAAAAGAAAAGAAAGAAAGAAAAGAAACCCAGCTGCATTCTTTCATTCTTAGGGAAGGCATCTAAATAGAGGTCCTTTATATCAAGTTGCAGCCAGACCAACATTTGGTGTGATCCTATTTGTTTCATGCACATGCACGTACACACACACACACACACACACACACACACACACACACACACATATTTGTGTATGCTTGGAAATTTTCTGGAAGGATACAGAAGAAAATGGTAACCACTGTTGCCCCTGAAGCATGAGATTGGGAAGTGCTTACATGCTTCTTCGCTGACGGCCGACCTTCCTGCTAGCAAGCAAAGTCAAGGAGATGTTCGGTTGTCCTGTGGTTGCAGAAACACAAATCTCAGTGGCTGGTGCTAGCTTTGTGGTTGCAAAGAGACAAAACATGGAGCATCCAACTGTTTTATGTGAATCACAGCTGAGTGGTCTAGCCTCAAGCCCGCAGCTGGGATAATGATTTCCTTGGCAGGCTAGCTGTGTGGTACTGCTGTAAGGGAATCGTTCCTGGACATTCAGGCTCCAGGCCGCCCCTCCTGGCCTTCCAACAATTTTGTAATCACCTAACTCCCTGGATTAAGCCTGTTTCTACTTCAGCTGTCTGGAGTTATTGCCACTATCTGCAGTCACACCTTGAAGTGACACGGGGGATGCAGGTGCGGGGCCGGTGGGTGGAGAGAATTAAAAATCTCAGAGGAGCTCTTCATATCACATTTCCAATGTCCCCCATTGTCTATTTCACCGGCTGGGGAGGAACATGATCCCCTGACACAGATCCCGTCCCTGCACTGCAATACTCACCCTTTCCTGGTCCCGGTTTCTCTGCCTCTTCAACAAGCTACCCGTGTTCCTGTCTTAGGACTATTTGGTTGCAAGTGACAAAAACTGTTCTTTCAATTTTCTTTAGAAAGATTGATATAGGGCGCCTGGGTGGCTCAGTGGATTAAAGCCGCTGCCTTCGGCTCAGGTCATGATCCCAGGGTCCTGGGATCGAGGCCCACATCGGGCTCTCTGCTCAGCAGGGAGCCTGCTTCCTCCTCTCTCCTCTCTCTGCCTGCCTCTCTGCCTACTTGTGATCTCTCTCTGTGTGTCAAATGAATAAATAAAATCTTTAAAAAAAAAAAGATTGATATAAATAAAATATGTATATATCTATCTATATAAAGGTTTATATATATATATATATAAAATTAGATACAACCAAAGAGTAAGAGGCACTGGGATAAATTTGTCTTTTCCACTCTCTCTCCCTCAACTCTCTCTCTCTCTGTCTGTCTCTTCCTTTTTTTTATTTTTTTTTAAGATTTTATTTATTTATCTGAGAGAGAGAGAAAGACTGAGAGAGCAGGAGCAGGGAAGAGAAGGAGAAGCAGGCTCCTTGCTGAGCAGGGAGCCCAATGTAGGGCTTGATCCCAGGACCCTGAGATCATGACCTGAGTCAAAGGCAGATGCTTAACCGACTGAGCCACCCCAGTGCCCCTTTCTCTGTCTCTTTCACGCAAATTTCTGTACGTTAGCTTTTCCCTCTTAAACTAGCTGCCCCCACAAGGGTGTGATTATGACTGCTGGCATCTCTTGGCTCTTCACAATTTATTAGAGAAAAAAGAGGGACTTTCCTCTCCCAACTTCAGTTTGAAAAAACCCTGGGGAATCATTCTGACTAAATCAGTTTGGTTCGCGTACTTGTCCTTTAGATAAATCACTATGTCATGAGAGTGGCTTAGCTTGATTCAAGCAGGGTCTGTTACCAGAAAAGACTTTAAAAACCACTGCAGTATGAACCATCCACTTCTCAACACACACACAACCCTACATGTGTGTATGTGTATATATATGTATACAATTCAAATAATGATTATGCTTAAAAACCTTGACTCTCAAATTTTACAAAATTCACTATGATAGTTTCTTCAAAAACAGCTGCTGTATTTCCTCTCTGTGTGGCCATACTCAGACAGTCCTAGTGACATACTGGTAAACAACCTCTCTGAAAAGAGAGGAACAAAACCCTGGCTTATAGCATTTGCCAATTTCTACAGTGTAAATTACTCCTACAGGGCCAATTTCAAGCTAGGAGCAGTTTAACAGGTGGCTTGCAAAATTCCTAGAAATTTAACAATTAACTTTCAAGCTGCCATACCACTGTCCCCTCTTAGACTAGTACAGGGTGTGGCCTCATGTCACTTCCTGTGAGCAAGCAGAGACTGTAAAGGTGCTTGCATTTTTATTTTTTTATTTTTTTGTATTTTTTATTTAAATTCAATTAATTACCATATAGTGTATTGTGAGTTTCAGAGGTAGAATTTAGTGATTCATCAGTTGCATACAATATCCAGTGCACATCACTTCAAGTGCCCTTCTTAATGCCCATCCCCCATCCCATTTAACCCATCCCCCACCTGCCTCTCCTCCAGAAACCCTCAGTTTGTTCTCTATAGTTAAGAGTCTCTTATGGTTTCCCTCCCTCTCTGTTTTCATCTTATTTCATTTTTCCCTCCCTTCCCCTGTGCTCCTCTGTTTTGTTTCTTAACTTCCACATATGAGTGAAATCATATAATAATTGTCTTTCTCTGACTGACTTATTTCACTTAGCATAATACCCTCTAGTTCTACTCACGTAGTTGCAAATGGCAAAATTTCTCTTTTTTGAGGGCTGAGTAATATTCCTGTGTGTGTGTCTGTGTGTGTCTGTGTGTGTGTGTGTGTGTGTTATAAAAGCACTTCCATGTTGAAGCTTACCCTCTCCTACTCCACCGGAAACTGACATCAACCATGTAAACAAGCAGGACGGGATGAGACACACAACCAATTGGCCTATTTACCCCAGCCAGCAGCTAGAAATGTGAGGGGGACCATTGACTAAAAGGCTCCCAGGGGCGCCTGGGTGGCTCAGTCGTTAAGCATCTGCCTTTGGCTCAGGTCATGATCCCAGGGTCCTGGGATCAAGCCCCACATCGGGCTCCCTGCTCTGCGGGAAGCCTGCTTCTCCCTCTCCCCCTGCTTGTATTCCCTCTCTCGCTGTCTCTCTCTCTCTCTCTGTCAAATAAATAAATAAAATCTTAAAATAAATAAATAAATAAAGGCTCCCAAACTGGAGGAAGGCCACAGAACCTTGAATGAGCCCAGCCGAGAGCAGAGGAACTGTCCCAGGGATCCAGCCCAAGTTATTGACCTACAGAATCATTGGCTAATCAGTGGTGACTGTGATCCTCCACCATATGTGAAGGTAATTTGTTACGAGGCAAAAGCAACCTGATACACTTATCCTATTCCCCACAGGAAGCAACCAAGGACTATATCCTGTCACTACACTCCAGTGAGTTCAGGATCTCTTAGCAATCTCTGTTCTTTCCTGAAAGTTTAAGATATGGTTCACCATGCACCAACCCGTAGAGTGAGAAAGTGGGTCACCTCTAAAACACCTGGTAAACGATGATGGAGTAAAAACAAAGCAGAGTCCCTTTCAGATAAGAGAGCAAGGAAAGTAAAACCTCTGTCTAATAACATTGCCATGAGTTTTGGCTACCCAGCGTGTGAATTTCTCTTTACAAACAAGGAGTCCCTCACCTTAGGAAGCAGTCTCTATCCCACTCTCGAAGCTACAGAATATTCCTCAGACTCCCTTCCAGCTTGCCAGGGGCACATGAACTCGGTTCTTCTGATGAGATGCATTTACATTCTGAATCAGAAAACTGCAACGTGAAGAAGCAGAAAGCCCGTCTGAGCAGTGAGTGGTGGCGGTGGTGGTGGTTCTAGGGACAGTGGCCAATGTCAGCATCAGGACTGTAAGCAGGGCAAGTCTCACGGTTTCTCCCAGTGTCTTCACCACATCGTTTGTATGTTCTGATCTGGAATTTTGTTCCTGATTTAATACCCTTCAGTCCTTGTCTTTCAGTCCTTCCCCCTCCCCGACACAAATAGAGCTTCTAACCCCAGTTCCACAGTGGGCAACAGAGAATCTCTGGAGCCCACCCACCTGGGTTTAAACCCTGGCTTTATCAGCCATGACTTGTGCCACTGGGGTAAGCCCCTTCACTTCTCGGAGCCATCACCCCACCCAAAATGTGCAGTCAATCACCAGCTCCATCTCAGAGGGACTATTCTGTTGTTCTGAAATTTGTGAAAAGGATTATGTGAGTTCCATACACAAAGAATTTCAAAGAATGCTTGACAAAGTATAAATGTTTAATAAATGTTAGCTATTGTTGTTACCACTTAAGATCATATGAATATGTTCCCTTTTCTGTGTAAATCAGTTCCTGTTGCTTGCAACTAAGGTTGCTGCCAGATACAATTAGTCACCAATCCAGAGGGTACAGTGTACCCTGCTAAGAAGGAATTATAAGATACATGTAATCATGATGTAACCATGAACCACTTTGGTCACTAAAGATTCCATTGACCATGGGGATGCATTGGTCCTCCACGGCCATTGCTGAGTCCTATACCACCTTAACAACCAATTTGTTTTGGGTATAGACGAAGGAGCATGGGGGCTGTGTTCTTACTCTGAGCCACACTCTGGAGCCACCAGAGGCCAGACATGATGTCTTGAGGCACAGTGTCTAAAGATGCCATACCAACATTTCCACATTTCTATGCTAGACCATGCTGTCTTGCATATCCTGCACAATGGGGAATTTAGGACCTGACATGCTTTCCTGGGTCTTCCCCTTGGAAGATCCCCAAACCTATCTGGAGGTCCTCTTGCCACCGTAGGACTCCTGTCCCAACACGTGTACACCTCTCACCACATGTATGTTACTGTGGGCCCTCCAAGGAGCATGCACCAAGATAAGATTGAATGCGCAAGAAATGTATCGGGGAAACCCCAGGGGAGAAAAAGGGTGAAGGAGGCATGAGACGCTGGAGATATGTCAGCCCACGCTGCATATCTTGAGTGGAGGAGAAAAGCAAAGAAGCGAGAAGCAAGTGGACCGAGGACATTGAGGAGAGCTCAGACCAAAGTCACCTTCAAAGGAGTCCCAAGTCTCCCAGGAACGGGCCTGCCATGGTGTCCCTGCCACACTCAGTAACTGGCTGGGGGCAGCTGGGAGTGACAAGGGCCTGGTGGAAATGCAGAGGCAGATTTCAAAGGATGAAGGGGCTATTCAATACATGATATTGGTACAATTAGCTATACACAGTGGAAAAAAAAAACAAGTATCCTTACGTCATTAAAATGATTTTTTTTTACATGAGAGATCATATTTAAAAAACCAAAATTATAAAAGAATGTAAAGAAAACATGAACGAAGCAAAGACAGAAATGTACTCATGTAGGCATAAGAATTCTAAATGCCAGCATGCCTGGGTGGCTGCTTGGTTAAGCGACTGATTCTCGGTTTCGGCTCAGGTCACGATCTCAGGGTCATGATCTCAGGGTCATGAGATCGAGCCCCGCCTGGGGCTTCCCGCTCAGCGGGGGAAGTCTGCTCAGGATTCTCTTCCTCTGCACCTCCCTCCCCTACACCCACTTTCACTTTCTCTCTCTCTCTCTCCAAATAAATCTTTAAAAACAAAACACAAAACAAAACAAAACTCAAAACGAAGTCTAAATGCTAGAAGAAAGAAGAGAAAGTGGACCCCGCTGGGATAGAAGAAAGGAGTGGAAAGGAGAAGAACTGGAATCTATTTTAAACAATTAAATACAAATAAAGATAAATCAAAAAAAGGGGGAGCAAGAGAACACTATGTACTGCTTTTCCTGCAGATCTAAAACTTAGGGAAAAAATAGACAACTTGTATGCTATTATAACCATTAAATAAATTAAATCGGAAATGAAAAATCTTACAAGGAAAAAAAAAACATGTCCAAGTGGCTTTATGGGAACATGCTGCCTAATGACAAGGAACAGATAATTCTAATGCAGTGCAAATTTCTCAAAAGAAAAATGGAAACACTGGCCAAATCATTTTATGAAGTTAGGACAGTCTTACTACCACCAGATAATAGGACAAGAAAGAAAAATTAAAAATCAATCCCATTTACGAATATGGGTGCAGAATTTCTGAACACAGTATTAGAAAATTGAATCCAGCCATGTATTTTTTTCAGTTTATCATGGCAAAGTCGGTTTATCTCACCAATGCAAAGATGCCTACCTTTCAGAAAATCTGTTAATATAAATGATTTACCATATTAACAAATGAATGGAGAAAAGCATTATCTCAACAGCTGCAGAAAAAATATTTGTTAGTTTAATACTAACATGAAAAAAATGGAAAGTAACTGAAGAGATCCACTTTAATCTCATGTCAATCTACAAAAAAAAAACTATAGTAAACAATGTACTTAAAAACTAATGTACTGGGGCACCTGGGTGGCTCAATCATTAAGCGTAGGCCTTAGCCTCAGGTCGTCATCCCAGGGTCCTGGGATCGAGCCCCCCACCAGGATCCCTGCTCAGTGGGAAGTCTGCTTCTCCCTCTCCTACTCCCTCTCTCACTGTGTCTCTATCAAATGAATAAATAAAATCCCCCCCAAAAAAAAAAACTAATGTACTTAATAACTGAATTCTTTCCAAGTCAGAAATGAGACAAGAATGACTACAATCACTGCTTCTATTGAACATTGTGCTGGAAGTCTAACCACTGTAGCAAGGCAAAAATGAAAATAAAATTATGATCATTGAAAGTAGAAAAACAAAACGGTCATCATTCACAGGCAATATGATTGTCTATATAGAATCAACAATTATTAGAATGAAGAGGATTCGACTTAGAAACAAATCACACTCTAGTATACAAATACCAAGTTAGAAAGTGTCCTTTGATAAAACACACTAATTGTATCAGTAACTGCCACAATAATGGTGTGTAACGAATCATCTCAAACTCAGGCACTTGAAACAACTCTTGCTTGCACACCTAAAGGTCATTGGTGTTGAGCAGCTGTGCCCCTGGCCCTGCTCTGTTTCACACTGTCTCTCTTCAGAGACCCGTGGGCCACCCCTATGGTCTAAGAACATGCCTAAGACAGAAGCACAGGAGGGCAAGCAGGAATCCCCAGTTCACCCTAAGACCTGGTCTCTATATTCATTATATTTTCTGTGTTGTTGATGCTCTGGCATTTGAGGGCCTTCCAGACTTAAGGAAGAGACTGCTTCCCCCAGAGCTAGATAATGCCTAAAATAAACAACTGAACTAGGAGCATGCCTCTCCTAACCAAGGTGACCGCCACCTTTATCTCAATCACCCCGGGGCCAGATACCAGACAACAAGGCGCCACCCCCATAGCCCAAAACCTGCCAGAATTATTCCATCTAGGTGATTCTAAACTGTTTACCCTTACCTGCCTTGCCTTTCCTGGAGAAATCCCAAGAAAGACTGTGATCTGTGCCTCTCTCTCTCACTTTCTTCTGCCTCCTGACCCAAACCGGTCCTTTCACCTGTGGCACGGCAGGCCCCCTTCTTCTGGAAAGTGTAAGTAAACCGCTCTTCTTTCAATGGCATTGGTCTCTCTATGTCAGCGCTCAGTCATCGCCATAAATTAACTCCTGTGGGTATGATGAGGGAACAGAAGGCAAGTTGAGGACAAAGCAGAAGCGGACACCCCACAACGCCCCCCCATGGGATATATGTGACATTCCTCAGGCACTCCGGGCTGCCCTAAGGGAAAAGAAATAGTTAACTTGTAGAGACCACAATCCTGCAAGACCTGTCTCCCTCAGTTTGCTTAGGAAAGCCTTAGCAGTAGCTTCCAGAAGGAAATGTAGATACAATTAAATGTCCCTGTAATCGGCAGCCCATTGACAGATACTTGAAGTCAGTAGGATGCCTGCCAATCTTAAGACGCCCATGTGAGGTTTCCTCCTGACTGATCTAATGAGGTCCCCTCCACTTCTCGTCTAGCCACTTCTGGCCATGGGACCTCCACTTGGAGCCAGCTGAAACCAGTACCCAATTGAATTAAAGCCCAACTGGGGACTGTTTCCTAGGAAGTTGGCTGTAAAGACCACATGTTGGAATGTCACTTAGACCATGATGGGATTTCTGTCTTTACTGTTTTCCATCAATGTCCTCTATTAACTACTTAAATTACAAAATTCGGTAATTTCCCCCTTGTAAACTTTTCTAGTATTTTCCAAGGGCTTAAAACAGTGAGTTCTTAAAGACACTTCGGCCCCCAGGGATTCTCCCTTGAGATGCCTTTTAACCCAATGGAAACAATTTGGATTGCAAAATTTAGGCAAGTACTGACCTCCTGTAACACTGCACGGCCTCAATAGGATCTATCAGGTTAGATCTCTTCTTCAGAAAACAGGGCAAATGGACCTGGGGTACCTTCATTGCTCATACCTAGGCCTTCGTTTTTCTACACTACACCCCAACGGCCTCTTGCAGAACATATTTGGCTAGTACATTGTTTAATTCTCTAAGTAGGCCTCGTCTGGCCAAACCCAGGTTGCTGGAGGAAACACAGGCCATTCCTAGCAAACGGGACTCTGACTCTCACTGTTCCTTCTAATAGATACAGGGGCTTCTCCCTCACTCATTTCCCAGGTTAATGGCTGTAACTGGAGGCAACTATGGTTAGTCTCCCTTGAGACAGGGACTTAAAGGACTATTCCCAAGCAACTGCCGAAACTCCCTTTGTTTTGGGGAAGATTCCCTGTCTTCTCTGGTTGGACGTGGACTGCCTACCACCACCACCCTTGTTGGCAGGAAAACATGGCGTCTGCTCCTCTGTTGGAGCTGATGAGCTCTAGAACCGGTAACCCTTTCTCCGCCCTCTGGCAGCACTTTGTCTCCTCTGCCTCCCCAACCCCCCTCTCCCATTTCTGCACCACCTTGGGTGTGGCCTCCATAACTGGCTTCTAGATCATCCTTGGTGCCTCAGGCACCAAGGCTCCTCTTCCCTTCGCTGTCGAGGAGCAGGAGAAGTACCCACTGCACCTAACACCACCTACCCCAGATTTCCTCACCAGTGTCTCAGGTGAAAACTGACCATGGGGAGGATCCAGGTGGAACACAGTTCAGTGTTTAAACCAAGTTCAGTTTGTTGGTTTAATTAAGATAGACGTGTCTTTAAAGTTACCAGTCTCGTTTTTTATTCTATTGAGGTTTCCCAAAGGCCAAACTCGTGTTATCTCTGTTGCAAGTTATTAGTAAAATTATGACTAAAATGATGGTTAATTGTCCCATCAAAGTTTTCTTTTTTTTTTTTTAAAGATTTTATTTATTCATTTGACACAGAGAGAGAGAGATTACAAGTAGGCAGAGAGGCAGGCAGAGAGAGAGAGAGGAGGAAGCAGGCTCCCTGCCTAGCAGAGAGCCCGATGCGGGCCTCGATCCCAGGACCCTGGGATCATGACCTGAGCCGAAGGCAGCGGCTTTAACCCACTGAGCCACCCAGGCGCCCCCATCAAAGTTTTCATGGGTAATTGTTAAAATAGCTTTAAAAGTCTTCGGTAACCTGAAACTGTAAAGTTCTTATTGGATGATAAATGGGATTAAATTCATTGGATATCAAGGTCTTTTCCAAATAGGGTATAATGCTAAGTCATTGATTACTGGATGTAGGTTTGTGCTTTGGACTTCTTACTGCAAATAAACTAAGGATATTTAAATCTCTCGGTAAATATGCTTTGTGCTTAAGTGATTCACAAATTTGCCATCTAAAGAATTCTGGTGTAACAGTTTGCAATTGGTTACTACTTAGTCTTTATTGGAGACTAAGGTTTCTGAAAAATGCAAAAATGTAAATAAGACTGATGGAAACAAGGGAAGCAAGTCTGTATGCAGAAAAGTTGGAGTATGTAAGAAAGATATAAAAACTGGAAACGCATTTTTGAAGATAAAAGAAGATAATTTTGTCCTAAATAAGGTGGTTGTTTGGAAAGATGGCATGGGACAGAATCTGAACACAAAGGAAAGTTGCAGAAGATTTGTGAAGGGAAATCTTCAAAAAGGAATTTTTGGTGTGGTCAGGGCAGACTTAAATTGAAATGAATGGATTTTAAAGGTACACTGGTATAATACTAAAATTCTCTCTGTTCAAAAGACAAGTTTCCGGGCGCCTGGGTGGCTCAGTGGGTTAAAGCCTCTGCTTTCGGCTCAGGTCATGATCTCAGCGTCCTGGGATCGAGGCCCGCATCGGGCTCTCTGCTCAGCAGGGAGCCTGCTTCCTCCTCTCCCTGTCTCTCTGCCTGCCTCTCTGCCTACTTGTAATCTCTCTCTCTGTATCAAATAAATAAATAAAATCTTTAAAAAAAAAAAGACAAGTTTCCTTGAATTGTTCATTGGCTCTGGATAAGAAAATGGTAACTTTTTTTTCTCTTTTGTCTGCCCAGAAAACCAGTTTCTATGTTTTGTCTTTTATCCCGTCTTCCATTACTCGGTTAAAACTTCTCACTATTAAATATTTGCCTTTCAAATCTCTTATTGCCCCCTTTGTTAAATAAAAATTTTTGTATGATCCGTAATACTCTTCAGACATGTGCTATAACTTTCTAAGGTTTTAACAAACTTCCCAGGATTTAAACTGTAAATGAATTCTCTAACTCATTAGGTCTTTTTCTTTCATATGCTAAGTTACTCTGGAAGTACCATTAAACAAACGATAAGCCTTAGGGTATATTTGGGTAAGTGCTATTAACTTTTCTAGAGATAATCAATTCCTAAAGCTCGAACGTGTTAATATAAGGTCATCATCACTCGATATTTTGGCTATTTAAGTGTTATGTGTCACAGAAATAACCTGATTTCCTTGCCAGCTGTATTGTAAACTCTCATCTCATCAGCTCTTTAACCATGGCCATTCTTAGTTTGCTATGTATAATTGTTCTAATTCTCTTGTAAAATGAGATTCATCTTCAAGGAAGTTCATAAAAAGGACTCTTAGGACAAATACAGGTGTTCGATAATCTTTAAAATCCTAAAACTGAAATAGGTGAGAATTAACTAACTAAAGCTGCATTCAAACTGAACAAGAACTAGTAACATGGGACTAAATGAACCAAAAAGACAATTGCAGTCCTTGTTTGAAACACTGCTGGTTCTCTAATGTTTACTCTTCCAGATTAAGGAAACTTTTTAAAGACATCGGTAATTTACAGGAATGTGAAAATACTCATTTGTAAGCAAATAAAAGCACTTAACTTTTCTCTCTACCTGAACCCTCTAATTCAAAAGGTCTCAGTAAGTATTCTTTCTTCCATGACAATCCTAGTCATTTGCATAGGTTCAATAAAACTCTGTTCTCCTGGGGCGCCTGGGTGGCTCAGTGGGGTAAAGCCTCTGCCTTCGGGTCAGGTCATGATCACAGCGTCCTGGGATTGAGTCCCACATCAGGCTCCTTGCTCAGTGGGGAGCCTGTTTCCTCCTCTCTCTGCCATCCCTCTCTGCCTACTTGTAATCTCTCTAGGTCAAATAAATAAATAAAATCTTAAAAAAAAAAAAAAAGACTCTGTTCTCCTTGTAACAGGACACCATTGGAAGCATTGGTTATTTTACCAAGGCTTTGACCGGAATGTCATAATTGAGAGAGACATGTATAGACTCAGATGTGACCAAACAGCTTTAAGGCATTGAGACTGGCTTTATGAAACTTGGAGCCATCAAGCCCTTTGAAACTGTTGGCCTGACACCTTGCTTACAGAGGTCCCAGCAGCCTCACCAGGTGAGTAAAGAATGTTACTTCCTGGCACATGCAGGAACCTCAGGATACATTGGGAGCCTAAGGAAGAGAAATCTGCCCAAATCTACAGGTATTGCAGGCATGTCTGATGGCAAGTACTTGTTTTGGCTTCTGGCTTGGAGAGGATACTAAAAGCGCAACCTAGAGATTTCTTATAAAAGTTCCAGCAAAGCAGATTCTAAAAGATCTATGTGATCAATCACTATTCTTACTGAGCTTATGTAAATAATTAGGCCAAGTTTGTTAAAACTGGACTTGTTTTTCCAAATAAATTACTCCTGATTTGGCTTTCTCTGGAAATGAGGGTTATTTTAGAAAGAAAAATTAAGTTTAAATAACCTAGCTTTGTGGATGTTAAATTCTAGATCTTATTGTCCTTAAATGTTTATTTTCCTGAGTTAGACAACTTGAGGTAAACGTCAAAGAAATTACCACAATAGCTCATACAGACAATCTTCGTGCTTTTTATTCTGTGGGGATAATAACAGGACCCCATGGGCCCACGATTATTTAAACAGATGGAAAATGGGATTGATTCCCCAAAGATCACATAACGTAACTATCACCTTGACCAATTTTTATGGCCGGGGATGACAAGTCCTTCCCTAAAAGCCAGCACATACCCCACTCCAAAGAGGTAACCATGGACTTATGGAGATAATGGATGACTCCACTTTCTTTATGATTGGATTAGATCATGCACTCAGGAATGCTCTTATCTTTTGATAAGTCTTCCCCCGCTTGCCTGTGATTCCTTGTAATTAGGATATTGTTAAAGCGCCACCTCTACTGAGGTACAGTTGCAGACAAAGATGTTAGTTAGCTAGGCATACAACAGCCCTTCTGGTAAAAGGAGCCTCAAAGCTCACTATGGGACAGTCCCTGACTGTAATGACTTCACATCAGGTCCAAAATGTCTTAGAGACCAAAGGCCACCAATAGATGATAAGAAGCCAATTTATTAAGTACCAGGTTATGCTTATAGATATGCCTGAAATAATACTTGAAACCTGTCAGACTTCAAACCCAAGTACCCTTATGCCTGGACCTGACTCTACAGAGCATAACTGTTCAGAGGTTATTGAGTTGACCAGATTTAAGATGCCTCTATTAAAATTACGAGGAACAGCTGGTTTACCAATGTCAATAGTTTCATGGAAAAGTTGGTTTAAAAAAAAAAACTGGGTATGCTATAGTTAGTCTGTCTCAGACTGTTGAGGCCGAAGCCCTATCAGCAAACACGCCTGTCCCCAAAGCAGAATTAATAGTGCCCACCTGTGCTTTGCAATTGGCAAAAGCCTCAAAAATTAGTATTTATACTGACTCCAAATATGCCTTCCTAGTCCTGTGTGCCCATGGAGCAATTTAAAGAAAAGGGGATTATTATCGAGCCATAACTCCCCGGTCAAATATGGGCCTGAAATTATTACATAAATTCAAAAGATGGCCTTCCAAAACTGAATAGCCCTTGAAATCCGACTGCACTTCAGAGAGGGCCCAGTATTCTGTGACGGTCTCCAGGCTTACACCCAATGGTTATGCGACTGTAACTTATGGCCATGGCTTCCCCCAGGCGGGATAGGCCACTGTACTCTGGGTTTTGCCTGGATGCATGGATGCATTATTACAACTGTTACCAACCCGGCCAACCATCCAAATTTAAATGATGGTGGACATATTCTGTCTCACTGGTATGACCACCTAGTATCCATCTCATAGTAGCACATAATTTTATAGTAAAATTTTAAAAAGATACCCCGGAATTACTCTAATAAAAGATATTTCCATGACCTTTACAGAAATATGTATACAAATTTATTCAAAGTATTTTAGAATCCACATAAATAAATGGAGAAGCACAAAATGTTATTACATAGAAAGACTCAAAGTTATAAAAATGACCATTTCCCCCCAAAATTAAACCATAATCCAATGTAATTTCAAGCCAAGAAAATTTGGGGAGAAAAAGAACAAGGTGCGGAGTCTCCGCCTGAAGCAATACTCAGAATAACTAAAGCAATGGGTGGGGGGGACACCTGGGTGGCTCAGTGGGTTAAAGCCTCTGTCTTTGGCTCAGGTCATGATCTCAGGGTCCTGGGATCGAGCCCCACATCGGGCTCCCTGCTCAGCAGGGAGCCTGCTTCCTCCCCTCTCTCTGCCTGCCTCTCTGCCTGCCTCACTGCCTACTTGTGATCTCTCTCTCTCTGTAATATGAATAAATANCCCCTCTCTCTGCCTGCCTCTCTGCCTGCCTCTCTGCCTACTTGTGATCTCTCTCTCTCTGTAATATGAATAAATAAAATTGGGCGCCTGGGTGGCTCAGTGGGTTAAAGCCTCTGCCTTCGGCTCAGGTCATGATCTCAGGGTCCTGGGATCAAGGCCCGCATCAGGCTCTCTGCTCAGCAGGGAGCCTGCTTCCTCCTCTCTCTCTGCCTGCTTCTCTGCCTACTTGTAATCTCTCTCTGTGTGTCAAATAAATAAATAAATAAATAAATAAAATCTTTTAAAAATAAATAAATAAAGCAATGGGGTACTGGTATAGGGAAAGAAGAAACACAACAAGGCAAGAGGTACATATGCACCTGCGCAAACTTAATCTATGTCAGCAGTACATTTTCAATTATTGGTGCTGGTGAAAAGCTTAACCATGTTAAAAAATAAAGTAAAATTTAATCATACTTTATACCATATGTAAACAATTCTACATGGAAAGCACTAAATATGAAAAACTAAATTTTAAAATACTAAGGAAAAGTGGGTAGAAAAAACTTTCTGGCCCTAGGTTAGAAAATTTTTTCTTCTTTTNTTTTTTTTTTTTTTTTTTTTTTTTTTTTTTTTTCTTTTTTTTTTTTTAATTTTAAGGGGGCTGCCCATCCAATGTAGGGCTTGAACTCAGAACCCCAAGATCATGAGCCACATGCTCCACTGACTGAGCTGGCCAGGTGCCCCCAAAGTATTTTTTAAAACAGGACCCCAAAAGCATAACCAGAAAAGGAAAGATGGATAAATGTTATTATATTTAAAAACTAAAATTTCAAAAAAGCAAATGGCACTGCTGAAAAGCCACAGACTGAAAGAATTCATATAACAGGGAACAAATTGGTATCCAGGTATGTACATCTTTAAAAAATCAACATTTATAAATGAATTTAAAAAAGAAAGAAAAAAAAGACTTTGGTAGTAAATTCTAATCACACGGGGCAGTTTGCAAAATAAGGGGGGGGAAATAAATGGCCAGTTAAAATATAAAAAGATGCTTTCCATTAACAACGATAATAGAAATGCAAAATAAACTTTAATAAGCAAGATCATTTAAAAAGTTTTTAAACTCAGGGCTCCTGGGTGGCTCAATCAGTTAAGTGGCTGGCTGCCTTTGGCTCAGGTCTTGATCCCAGGAGCCTGGGATTGAGCCCGACTCAATGGAGAGAGTGCTTCTCCCTCGCCTTCTCTCCACCTCCATGCTCGCTCTCTCCCAAATAAATAAAAACTGTAAAATAATAATAATGAAAAAAATAAAAAGTTTTAAAACTCTCTTAATGGAGACAGAAGAAAAAATCCTGGAACAAATGGAAAGTCATACCAAGATCTAGGTTTGGAGAACAATTTTTCATTAATTAGTTAGATATGCTGATTCTAAAGTTCTTGTGAAAATTAAATAAGAACGGCCAGGGAAATTCAGAAATAAAAGAGTATGAGTGAAGGTTAGTCATACAGGAGGTGAAAATACAAAATTAAAATAACTTAGTGTAATCCTGGCAGAGGCATAGACAGGTAGAACAACGGAAGAAAATTAAAAATCCAGAAAGACCAACATATGGATAGAAATTAGGTGATGATAAAGGTGACATTGTTACAGGATTTCTTCCTTTACTGCCTGTGGTTCTGGGTAATGCCCTTGGAAGAATGAAAGAGGTAGACCAGAGGAAGAACGGTGGGCGGCAAAGCAAAATTTATTGAGCGATAGTAAACTGATAATACGAAGCTCCCAAAGAGGGAGGGGACTGGAGAGGGTAGCCACCAGAGTTTCTAAGTCTAGGGGGTTTTTAAGGGCTGGTTGGAAGGCTGTTTCAATCTAGTTAACCCCAACCTGTGCCTGTCATCTATCTAATCAGGTTTGTGTCAGGTTTGCTCCTCCCAGAGTGATGTAAAATCCTTTTAAGAGTGGTTTTCTCGGGCGCCTGGGTGGCTCAGTGGGTTAAAGCCTCTGCTTTCGGCTCAGGTCATGATCTCAGCGTCCTGGGATCGAGGCCCATATCGGGCTCCAGGCCCGCATCGGGCTCCCTGCTTCGGGGGGAGCCTGCTTCCTCCTCTCTCTCTGCCTGCCTCTCTGCCTACTTGTGATCTCTCTCTCTCTCTCTCTGTCAAATAAATAAATTTATTAAAAAAAAACAACAACAACAATAACAATAATGAAAGCTATATATTATCTGCCTGAGTCCAATCAGGTGACAAAAACCACACAGCAATTTTATTAACTGGAGGAAGTTAATATAAAGAATTGTCAACTACAGGGCACCTGGGTGGTTCAGTCAGTTGATCGTCTGACTCTTGATTGTGGCTCAGGTCATGATCTTAGGGTTGTGAGTTGGAGCCCCTCACTGGGCTCCATGGTGGGCTCCGTGTTGGGCGTGGATCCTGCTTGAGATTCTCTGTCTCCCACCCCTTCCTCACTTCCTACCCCCTCCCCCATATGAGCACGTAGGTTTCCTCTCTCTCTCTCAAAAACATTAAAAAATAAAAATAAAATTGTCAATTACATAAAAACATTGAAATGGCAAAAGAAGAATGATCTGTTTGAAATAACAGGAAATATCGAAATACCTATATTGGTGTCTGCCCCTGGTTCCTGCTAATATTTGAACCCTGCTTCCTCACAGAGAGCTACTAAAGTTCTCGTAATTTCCTAGGTGACAGGATGTAATAGGGGTCTAAACAGGAGCTCCTGAATCTGCATCTTTTGAATCCGCGTCTTTTGTCGTAACGGGTATGAATCTGGGTCTCTGGTCGGGAACAAGTCACCAGAAACACTAAACAGGATCAGAGGCTTGGAACTTTCTGCCCCACCCCCATCTTCCCAGGAGAGGTTAGGGTCTAGAGACTGAGTTAATAATTGAACATGCTATGTGAGGAAGCCTCCAGAAAAATCGCTAAAGTACAGGATTCAAGGAGCTTCTGGAATGGTAAACACTCCAACGCCTCGCATGTAGAAGTTCCTGCACCTGGACCCCTGCTGGACCTTCCCCATGTACCTCTCCACCTAGCCTTCCAGTTGTTCCTTTCATTATATCTCTTATTAAAAACCAGGAAACATACAGCATTTCCCTCTTTGCTGTGAACCGTTCCTCTCTTTTCTGTGAACCGTTGTAGCAAATTGCCAAACACAAGGAGAGGACACGGAAACCCCCATTTTATAAGCAGTTGGTCAGAAGTACAGGTGACAAGCTGGGACTTTCAGAATTGGCTTCCGAAATGGGGACAGCCTTACAGGACTGAGCCCTTGACCTGGGTGGCCTTTGCTAACTCCAGTCAGTGTCAGAATTACGTTACATTGTAGGACACCTAGTTGGTATCCTCCAAAAATCAGGGGAATTGTTTGAGATAGAAAATCCCACATATGGTATGAGAAATTGTACGTGTGTTAGCAGAGGAAACTGGAGTTTTCTTTTAGTATAAATCATGGGGGGGGGGGATTTATGTTTTCAGCCCAATTACGAGACAGCAGATCCAGACTCCAAATATCCATAAAGGTTACCAAAAGCTGCTGAATTTCCTTCATAATCTGTACAGAGGTAAGATGTGGAAGCCACTCGGGGTCAAATAGGGAAATAAAATACAAAACAGCTCGAGGACAGTAAATCTAAGAAACCCCCCAGCATGAATACTTCCTTTAGGTATGAAGCTCAGCCCAAGGGGTTAAAATCAGTACCCCTTGCATAGAGTAAGGGCTGTGTCAGTTAAGAAGGCCAGCAAAGATAGCTCATTGGGGGAAGTAAAACAGCCAGTGGAAGAAACACATTAGCAAAAAATCCAGCCTGTGAATCAACCTCTAACAAATAGGTAAACCAGGGACATTTCAAGGCAGCCAGCATTCATACAAAATAAAGGCCGGAAATTGCAGCAAAATTTCCCAGGTACAGGGGCACCTGGGTGGCTCAGTGGGTTAAAGCCTCTGCCTTCGGCTCAGGTCATGATCTCAGGGTCCTAGGATCTAGCCCCGAATCAGGCTCTCTGCTTGGCGGGACGCCTGCTTCCTCCTCTCTCTGCCTGCCTCTCTGCCTACTTGTGATCTCACTCTCTGTCGAATAAATAAATAAAATCTTTTTTTTAAATTTTTTTTAAGATTTTTATTTATTTATTTCACAAAGGGAGAGAGATCACAAGGAGGCAGAGAAGCCGGCCGGGGGGCGGGGGGGAAGCAGGCTCCCCACTGAGCAGGGAGCCCGGATGCGGGCCTCGATCCCAGGACCCTGAGATCATGACCTGAGCTGAAAGCAGATGCTTTAACCCACTGAGCCACCCAGGCGCCCATAAATAAAATCTTAAAAAAAAAAAATTTCCCAGGTACAAAGAATCACTCCAAAAAGCTGCCTTGAAATCGATGAAAATCCTGACCAAATATTTGGCCATGACTTAAAAAGACTTAATGAGAAAGTAGACTTAATGAAGAAAAAATATAAAAGAGAAATCTCTGGTCCCAGAGAAGATGGCAAGAGAAAACAAGAGAGGATACAACTTGATCTTAACATTTGCAGCACTCAGAGCAGAGGTACAAGGGGAAAAGAAACATCACAAAAAGCAAAAACCGGGGAGCACCAGGGGGCATAAACACAGTGGAAAACACAGGAGAAGAACCAGAGCATAGAAATGAAACAGGTGTAGAAAATGAAACGGAAATAGAGTTTTAAAATAAGTCACGAAGATGCTGATACATAGAGAAGACAGGCAGTAGAGAGGCAATAAACACGTAAGTGGAGTCCCCAAAGGAAGAAAACAAACCAATGGAACCGAGCAAGTAATACGAGATGTTCCTGAAATAAAGGCAACTTGAAATACTGGGGACCAGGGGAAATGGGACACCACACAGTCGCTGCAAAGACCTAGTAGGTGTTAAAAATAAAGGAAAGTCCCTCTTCCTCTTTCACTTCCTCTTTGTCCCTTCTAATCAATTCAGACAAAAGTCATCTGGTGGCACCACCTGAAATTGGCATGAGTGTGAGGAGGGAGAGGGCAGAAGAGACCTCAAAAGTAAAATAGTATTGGAGCCTGAACAGAGGAAAGAGGACATCTGGGTACAAGAATACAATGGATGGAATGCTTGTCTCCTCCAATTATTCCTGATCCCCAATGGGATGGTATTAAGAGGTGGGGCTTTGGAGGTAATTAGGTTAGCGGGCTGAGGCTTCATGCAGAGCCCGCTTGCTGTCTTTCCACCATGTGGACACACAACAAGCAAGAAGTGGGCAGTATGAAACCTGAGAGAGGGTCTCACCCCACCTTGACCCTGTTGGCACCCTCCTCTCAGACCTGTGGGAAATCATTTCTGTTGTTTGTACACCACCTTGCCTATGGTATTTTGTTAGAGCCGCCTAAAGTGACTAAGAGAAGAGTGACCCGTCCTAGGATGTCGCAGCTTCAGTGGGGGAAGGCTGGTATCCCATTGGGAAGAGCTGCCTTGCATGGGGGGGTCACAACCCAAGTGGGGTGCAGAGGGTGTCCACGCTGGAGGACAGCCTGGGGCAGGGTGCTGGAGCATAAGTAGGTGAGGAGGGCTTCTGCGTGGAGGGGCATCTCCCCATGAGAGCCCAGGTGGTGTGGGAAGGGCATCAGAGCAGGAAGGGAGGCGGCCCAGCATGAAGTGTAGCCTCCTGACTGTAACCTGCGGCCATGAGCAGCCACCAGAGCAACGGGGCTGGTGCACGCACTGCAAAGCTTGGAGAGCACAGGCTATCAGACAAATGTAGGTGACAAGAAAGGCCCCACTCCTGGACTTGGGAACCAGTGCTCAGGTCAGCATGGCACACAGGGCCAGCGTGGCCAGCCTGCCCAGACTGCGAGGCTGGTCTCAGGGCTGTCCGTGGGAATCAACACAACAGTGAACACGTGGCCATGTCGGAGCTGATCGGGGAGGCGGTGCTCTGCAGGGCATTTCCATCTGTCCCTGGTGTCCCATGACCAGGCTCTTGACTGCCCCCTCACTTCCATTTCTTTCCTTCCTTCTCCCATCTCAGGACTTCAGTGGAAGCAACCTCTAGTTGATCAGAGGCAGGTCAGAGAGAGCTTCCTGCAAGAGGTAATGATTACAGGGCGCCTGGGTGGCTCAGTGGGTTAATGCCTCTGCCTTCAGCTCAGGTCATGGTCTCAGGGTCCTGGGATCGAGGCCCACATCGGGCTCCCTGCTCAGCAGGGAGCCTGCTTCTTCCTCTCTCTCTCTCTGCCTGCCTCTCTGCCTGCCTGTAATCTCTCTCTGTGTGTCAAATAAATAAATAAAATCTTTAAAAAAAAAAAAAAAAGAGGTAATGATTACAACAGCCCAAGAACATCTGAACCGAAGGACAAACAGACTACTCTAAAGACCTTGGTTCCGGTCCTTGGCCCTGTGTCTGCTAACGTACTGACCCAGGCTTAGGTAAATGCAGAGACACCTGCTCCCAGGACTAAGGAGAGCTTTCAGGGCTAACTCTCGGCACACTCCCAAGTTGGTGCAGAGCTAGTTGAAGAAAATTCTGTACTTAAAATGTAAACTCCAAGCAATCACAGATGGAAAGACCCAACTCGTAATAGGCAGTTCAGCAAAGATATCAAGAGGTGCTCCTCCCAGGTCAGTTGGCACGGGGTGAGAGGTATGGGTCAGAAAGCCTCTGAATCAAGGATGAGGAAGATACAGGAATTCCAGAGTGTGAAGAGGTTGGATTTAATGCCAGAATGACACTCTAGAACACAGCCGAGATAAAACCATCAAGGATGGTGGAAACGTTCTTTCCCTACACTATCGACTTGGGGCAACGGAGCACTGGGAATATGGCTACTGCAACTGAAGACCTGCATTTTTAATTTTACCTCATTGTCATTAATTAAAATATTTAAATAGGCACTTGTGGCTGGTGGCTCCCATAGTGACCAGCGCAGCTCTACAGAATTTGTGGTCGCTGTGTAATTGACTGCTGGTGAACTGTGTGAATCATTCTAGTAGTTTTCAAGTGTCTCAAATAGTCAAAAAGAACTTTTTGGGGGGAGGGAGGGTGGCTGGGTGGCTCTTTGGGTGTCTGCCTTCGGCTCAGGTCATGGATCGAGCCCCACATTGGGCTCCCTGTTTAGTCAGGACCCTGCTTCTCCCTCTGCCGTTCACTCAGTTCGTGCTCTCTGGCTCTCTCTCTCTCTNCTCTCTCTCTCTCTCTCTCTCTCTCTCTCTCTCTCTCTCTCTGTCAAATAAATTCTTTAAAAATAAATTTTAAAAAAAAGCCTATCAGACACATGTCAGAAGAAGTACTATGGTTTTCTTCACACCAGCATCCACGTGGTTTCTTGGGTATGGGAAACAACACAGGGTAACAGCAATGGGGAAAGAAGAAAACATGGGAAATGAAGGGTAGAAGGGAGTCAACAGGAAAGGAAAGGTCATCTTCTGAGGTAAGAAACCAGCAATTTCTAAGACCCATTGGTGATTTATTAATGTGTGAACAAGATGTTCCCCTTTCAACCCCAAAGACTCAAGTCTTCTTCTGGTAAACTGGCAGGAAGATGGGGCTGTGAGGTGGGCTGAGCCCCTGGGTCAGTGGGGCCTGTATCCTGAAGAGAGAGGGAAAAAGTAAGGTTAGAGCTTAGAACTGCCAAGAAAATAGTGGGGAAGGGGACAGAGCCCACTCAGGTTTTCTTGGTCTAAAGGGACTAGGAAGGCTGAGGCCTCTCCCCCAGCGGTCTCCCACCTGCCGTACCTAAGAGTCTCTCAGCTGCAGTGGGGGCCCCTGGGAAGCCATTGCTGGCTCTCCATCATGTGTGAGGGGACAGAGCCTGGTGCTTTCAGAAGTGGGTGTGGAGGATGAGGAGCACCTGAGGGCCAGGAAACTGCTCTATGGCTGCTTCCCTCTCTAACAGAAATCCTGAGTGCCTCCCAGCTCTTGCAAGCATAACCCAAAAGTCCCCGTATCCATCAGGCTGTGGATACAAACAAAACGACGTTTGCGTCAGTAGCTCGGGTTCCCACTTGCCCACTCTGGGCTCCAGGGCCCGACACATTTCCCTCAAGTTGGGCAGTTCTCAGGAGGTGTGTTTCTTTTTTCTTTCTTTCTTTCTTTCTTTCTTTCTTTCTTTCTTTCTTTCTTTCTTTCTTTTTTTTTTAACATTTTATGTATTCATTTGACAGAGAGAGATCACAAATAGGCTGAGAGGCAGGCAGAGAGAGGAGGAAGCAGGCTCCCTGCCAAGCAGAGAGCCCGATGTGGGCCTCGATCCCAGGACCCTGAGATCATGACCTGAGCCGAAGGCAGAGGCTTTAACCCACTAAGCCACCCCAGCGCCCAGGAGGTGTGTTTCGTGTGCACAGAAGCCCATCTGTGGGCTAGAGTCGGCATCAAGTGCTTTCGCCCTGTCCTCTCCCTGCCTGCTGCTCCTCTGCCCACATCCCCCGTTCACAAGCCTGCAGCAAGGACACCTAGTCTCAACCTCAGCATAAGTGCCACTTGTGAAAATGCGGTGTCTGTGCCACGAATGTTCTCCCATCCTTCCAGGGCTTTGATGAAAGGTGCCAGGCTCCAGGCAGAAATTTCTCTCATTTTGTGAGATACTTTACAGCCCTGCTTGTTTCAGCCAAATGACCAGACCTCAGGAAACTACAGCTGTCAGAGGTCATTTAAGAAAAAAAAAAAACAACTTGATTTTGAATAATATGAGCTCCCCTTCTGCCTCCTGGCTCCCTCTTTCTGAGGTGGAAGCCCAGTTCAGCAGCACCTCACTTCAGGTATTTTGAGGCCTCAGGGAATGCTTACTTACTCTGTCCTTGATTTGCTCTTCCTTGCCACCACTTGCTGGTTCCCCTGCCTGGGGAAGTGATTTTTTCAGTCAGGGTCCTGTGTCCAGACTCTGCGAATGCCCTGGCCAGCCCTGCAGCAGGTCTGGGTTCTCTCAGAAGTATCTCGTACAACTGTGCCCTGAAAAATACAAACGACTGCACTCAGAGCTCAGAATGTTCTTACATAAAAACTGAAAAGTCCATGAGCCCATAAGATGCATCTCTTCTCTGAATCAGACAACAGCAATGCCGGAATCACCCCTAGAGATGACCCAAAGTCATGTTTGTGAGGACAGCCCCAGTCCCACTGGGCTGGTGATGACCAGGGTTCCCTGCACGGGGCAGGTAGGGAGTGCCAACTTCTGGAAACCAGGTCATGTCAGCCAATGAGTGTTCTTCGCCTCACCCAGATGTACCAGGTGACTTCACCCCCTCCAGCTGCCAGGGAGAAGACAGTCATCAGCAGTCTTGCCACTCCTGGAGTCCATAGGAAGCCAAGCTGGCCCTGTGGCCCATGCCTGGGCATGAATGGCTGAGGCTAGCCTGGAAGACTTTGGGGTTAGCATGTCCCACTGAGCATTCGGTAACTCTTCCATTGTCCCCTAGGCCTTGGGAGGGTGAGAACTGGCCTTGAGTGTCAGTGCCTGCATGGCCTGCATCAGGGACACTGAGGTCAATTCTGAATTCCTAACATGACCCACTGGCTTAGAGTTTGGCCCTCTCTTATCTCTACCTGAGACCTTCTCATCCACTGCCCTGGCCAACATCCCTAAAGAAACGGCCCTAAAGATATGCCCTGAAGAAACCTATCTTGCTCCATTTCCTGCTTCTTCACTGGGCCCAGCTGCCTTCCTTGCCCCCAACAAGCCACAAAGCCAGAGCCAATAGCAGGCTCTAGGGCATTTGGGGAAGGGTAGTCCATCAGCAGACAGAGCTCTGGGTCTGGAGCACAGAACAGCAGGTGGTGGGAGTGACCCTCTGTCCCCTGGGGAGTTGGCAGCAATTAGGACTGGGAGCTGAGGAATTCTCACGTGAGGAGCCACGGTGGGAACCTCTGGGGGCTGCCGAGTGCCTCCCTGGGTCACCAGCCCTCGGTGACCCCGGCTGCACTGATCCCTGGTGGATGTGGAGAGGCACCCCAGCCTCAGCATCCCAGGAGAAAAAAGGAAGACTGAACTGAAGGGGAAGACGTTAGCACTCTCCTGAGCCAACTTGGGCCCCTACTTGTGGCCTCTTCAGCTCCTGCACTGCCCTCTGAAGCCTGAAATCATGCTTGGCCCATAGCACAGACTCAGTAAACATCTGCCAAGTGAAGGGATGAGTCTGAAAGTATGGCCTGCTCACCCACAGTGTGGCTGCTTGTGTGAGGAAACATGTTGCAGCTCCCATATCCCCCGTCGGGATGACGCCCTGTCACGCTCACCGTCTCAGCCCCTGTTCCTCAGCCAGAGTGTCCTCTTCGCCCGGCTCACTTGGCGTGGACAGAGTCGGGGCTTGGGAGGCCCCCACAGTTCTCTCTTTTTTACTAGTCTGGGCAGAATCCTGCCCTCACCCTGTCAGACTGGTTTGGATGGCTCCATTTCACCGGGCCTGCACTCCTAAGAAGAGCATCATAAACACCTCACAGCAACTTCTCTCTCACACACAGTTGAACCTCACTTTCCTGGGGCCGCGGCCCACTGGGCTGAGGGCAGAAGCAGAGCACATGTGAGGGGCAGTGCCCTCCTTGACCACATCTCCTCGGGCTCTGGAAGAAATCTTAATGAACTCTTTTATTTCCCAAAAATGCTTAAGCAAATATGAGTAGATCCCTCCTGTGAGGAGTTCATACACTGGCACACAGTTTCCTCATGTGCCTTCCCATGTCAGGAGCTGCCCTAGGAGCTGGGGTCCAGCAGAGAGAGCAAGAAAATCCCTGCCCTCATGGACCTTCCATTCTAGCGATTCCAGTGCAGTAAGTAGGATGATAAACAGATACCTCAGGCAGTACTAAGTGCCAAGAAGAAGAATCTATCCGAGTAAGGGGGATCCAGGATGGCTGGGAAGGATGTGTGTGTGTGTGTGTGGTCTGAGGGAATGTCTCCAGACAAGGTCTTCCCAATAAAGTGAATTTGAACAGAGACCTGGAGGAAGTGAGGAAGGGAGCTGTGTATTTGGGAGAAGCGTATCTGTCCAGGAAGAAATTCAATACACAAAGACCCTGAAGCAAGAGTGTCTGGTATGTTTGAGGAACAGCCGAGCATCCGGTGTGGCTTAGGGGAGGGCGAGAGCGGTAGTTTTAAGAGGTAGCAGGGAGAGCCAGAACACAGATGTCATGGTAAAGATTGTAGATTTACTCCAAGTGACATGGGAAGCCATTACTCAGTTCTGGGAGGAGGAAAAACACGTCCAACTTCAATTATTAGAGGAATACACTACAGGGTTGGTCTTTTATAGAAAGCTAACCGGGGACCTTAAATCCTTTTAACATCTCTATTGATATCACCATTGAGCAAGGACTAGTGATAACACCTTCAATGGCTTACTTCCTTTTTAGGGTCTGGTTATTCTTTGTCGGTCACAGGTGATTATCATAAAAAAGCCACCCACCCCACACGCCTAGGGCAGGGTGGTCTGGTTTGTTCCCTTATCTCTGGTTTCCCCGCACCTCCACATTTTTGGGATTTCTGTGAGCCTGATCACACACACCCCTATCGGTCTCTCCCTACCTAGCACCACCTGTGCTTCACTCAGTTGTTTCATACCTTTGTTTTGTTTTAAAGATTTTATTTATTTATTTGACACACAGAGAGATCACAAGTAGGCAGAGAGGCCGGCAGAGAGAGAGGAGGAAGCAGGCTCCCTGCTGAGCAGAGAGCCCGATGCGGGGCTCGATCCCAGGACCCTGAGATCATGACCTGAGCCGAAGACAGAGGCTTTAACCCACTGAGCAACCCAGGTGCCCCTGTTTCATACATTTGTTACCATTAATGGTCTAGGATACAACCTCCAAACCCTCTTCACTCTCCCAGAGATAAGGGGATGGGGCTGAAAGTTCCAACCTTCCAATTACCTGGATGGTTCCCCTGGCAAACAGCTCCCAGGTTAGAGGCTTTCCAAAAGCCACCTCATTAACATAAAGTTAGATATGGTTGAATGGGGCTTGTTATAATAAAAGACACTTTTATCTCTCTCATCTCGTGAAATTCCAAGGATTTTAGGAGCTCTGTACCAGGAATGAGGATGAAAACCAAAAATACATTTTTTATTATAATTCACTATAATTTGCACTGAGCGTGGTGTGTACTTCCAAGAGGTTTTCTTTCTTACTTTCTTTTTTTTTAAGATTTTATTTATTTGAGAGGGAGAAAGCACAAGCAGAGGAAGCAGAGGGAGCGGCAGAGGGGGAGGGAGAAGAAGACTCCCCCCTTGCAGGGAACCTGATGCAGGGGCTCCATCTCTGGACCCTGGGAGCATGACCTGAGCCGAAGGTAGATACTTAACCGGCTGAGCCACCCAGGCACCCCTACCCTACCAGGAGGTTTTCAATAATATTTCGTATATATATTTCCTGTGGGAATGCATCTCTAGTTTAAGGACAAATGAGAAAATATAATCAACTTTCAAAATCTCTGTTCCTGGGCGCCTGGGTGGCTCAGTGGGTTAAAGCCGCTGCCTTCGGCTCAGGTCATGATCTCAGGGTCCTGGGATCGAGGCCCGCATCAGGCTCTCTGCTCAGCAGGGAGCCTGCTTCCTCCTCTCTCCTCTCTCACTGCCTGCCTCTCTGCCTACTTGTAATCTCTCTCTGTGTGTCAATAAATAAATAAAATCTTAAAAAAAAAATCTCTGTTCCTAGCTATCTATAAAGTAGAAGATATCAGTAGATTTTCCTTGACACCATGGACTGTGGGTAATTTATTTTTTAATTTATGAGCATTATTTGACTCCCTGACTCACCACCACACAACCTGAGAATCACCCTGATGGCATGCGAGTCATACTCTGGGAATTATGGAGGTGTGGCGTGTCTAAAATACTACAGAATCTCCTGGTCCAGTTTGGCTCTTGCCTAAGTCAGGGACATTGGACAAAAAGTCCTAGAGCTTTCCGTGTGCAGGACAGATTCCTATTTTAAGTCAAGGAAAGCCTTACTCTCTAGTACGTCCAAATGCCAAGACCAGCCAGGTCTCCCCCTTGAGAAACTATAGCAAGCTGAGAAGACCTCACTCCATCCAGGAATGCTCCTGTTCAGGGAAATGCCTCTGGCCCTCCCTCTAATATTCAGTTGGCTTCTCCTTCGGGGCAATAGGACATAAAAGGCTATGACAACACTGGCCTCATGCACAAACATTCAGAGAAGATAAACAAAGAAACCCACAGCTACCACAACTTCCGCCGGCTAGAACAACTGTTCCTAAAACCCCAAACATACCGTGATTCAGATCTCCACTGTTTTATGGCCTGTCGTGGAAGAAGAGGTAGTTAAGATTTAGCTAACAGTGGGGTTTTTAATTTGTATAGGCTTTAAAGCAGAGGTGGGGATTCAAGCCTGCACTGGCCATGTTGTTCCTGACAATACCACCAGAATGACAGAATGTCAATTTGGACATGATTTTGAGATGGGAAATAGAAGTTTTGCAGAAATGCTCTACTTGAGACTAGAGGCCTCACGTGGAGAACAAGAGATTTTATTCCATGTTATGCAAGGTCACCAGCTAAGACTATCTAAGAAAATTTTCCTCATAGTTTTGAAAATAAGAAAGTGATATAAACCGATCTTCCACAAATACACAATTCTTAAGAAATTGGGCTATGTCCTGGAAGGGGAAAGGAAAGGAAAGGGAAGCTTACTATAGCTACGCACAGGCTGGTCAGGGCTCTTGCTTGGCTTTTGTACTGAAATAGGGCTCTCACAGAACAGACTGCTAGGATGGAATAAGACAGGAAACAAAGCTGACATCGGGGTGCCTGGGTGGCCCAGTGGGTTAAAGCCTCTGCCTTCAACTCAGGTCATGATCTCGGGGTCCTGGGATCGAGCCCCGCATCCGGTTCCATGCTCAGCAGGGAGCCTGCTTCCTCCTCTCTTTGCCTGCCTCTCTGCCTACTTCTAATCTCTCTCTGTCAAATAAATAAATAAAATCTTAAAAAAAAAAAAAAAGCTGACATCGGCATGGTTTGCCATCTCCCTGGATGCTCAGTGGACAGGTCAAGCTGAACTGCATAAGGGTAGAATAAAATCCTTGAATGAGTAGCATGGGCATTGGCAAAGAACGTTCAGGAGGATCTCTACTGAGTGACCAGAATCTAGAATCCAGTTTAGTGCTAAATAAGCTTGTTGCTTCCTCCACTGTGGTTTCCTCAGGCTACAGAAAGTGGCATAAAACTAAACCTCCTACTCAAACTTTAGCTCTGAAGGGAAGACACTTTGGTCCCAGATGAGTGAGAATGCTCACACTTGCTCAGCACAAAAAGAAAGTCTGCCAGGTCTGCCTGTAGTGACCTTGAGCAACCAGAAAAATAAGTGGCCTTTTCTCTAGGGAATTAGGTGAACACATGACAAGGGGGTGGGGGGAAGGACACCTCATACAAAAGGCAGAAAACCGAATATGAGAGAAACTACAATCTAAGAACAAAGACACTCTACCCAAAAGCTTGTTCACAACATTCATAGCGGTATTATTCAAAATAGCTAAAAGGTGAGAACGACCCAAATTTCCGTCATTTGATGAATGGGTAAACAAAATGTGGCATATTCACACAATGGAATATTATTTGGCCATAAAAAGCAAGCTGATGCAAGCTCTGGTGAAGCTTGAAAGAAAGCATTATGCTAGGGCCACCTGGATGGCTCAGTTAGTTAAGTGTCTGCCTTCGACTTAGGTCATGATCCCAGGGTCCTGGGATGGAGCCCCATGTTGGGCTCTCTGCTTCTCCCTCTTCCTCCGCCTGCCACTCCCCCTGCTTATGCTCTCTGTCAAAGAAATAAATAAAAACTCTTTTTTTTTTTTAGTATATGTGCTGCCGAAGCAAGCACTAAATAAAAACTCTTAAAAAGAAAGCATATGGTAAGTGAAAGAAGCCAATCACAAAAGATACATTTGTATCATTCCATCTGTACAAAATATCCAGAATAGGCAAACTATGTAGACAAAGAGTGGATTGATTAGTAGCTGTTTAGGACTAGGGGGTGGGAGGACAGCAGAGTACTACCCAAGGCTATGTGGTTTCGTTCTGAAGAAGTAAAAATATTCTAAAATTGGTTGTGCTGGTGGTTGTACACATCTGTAGATATTCTAAAACCCACTGAGTTGTACACGTTAAATAGCTAAGTTTTGTGGCATGTGAATTATAGCTCAATAAATCTGTTTAAAAAATAAGAGCTCGGGCGCCTGGGTGGCTCAGTGGGTTAAAGCCGCTGCCTTCAGCTCAGGTCATGATCTCAGGGTCCTGGGATCGAGGCCCGCATGGGGCTCTCTGCTCAGCGGGGAGCCTGCTTCCTCCTCTCTCTCTCTCTGCCTGCCTCTCTGCCTACTTGTGATCTGATCTCTCTCTCTGTGTCAAATAAATAAATAAAAATCTATAAAAAAAAAAAAAAAGAACTAGAGGGGCGCCTTGGTGGCTCAGTTGTTAAGCATCTGCTTTTGGCTCAGGTCACAATCCCAGGGCCCTGGGATCAAGCCCCGCATTGGGTTCCCTGCTCAGCAGGAAGTCCCCTTCTCTCTCTTCCACTCCCACTCCTCCTGTTTGTGTTCCCTCTCTCACTGTCTCTCTCTGTGAAATAAATAAATACTTCTTTTTAAAAATGTCTTAAAAATAAGAGCTAGAAATGTTGTCTCAGAGACTCATTGAAACCAACCCACCAACCAACCAAAAAAAAAAAAAGGTGCAGAAAAAATGCAATAAAGGCGTGGTAAAAGATTTTTCTAAAAAGGCCACCTTTTCTGCAAAAGCTTACACTATAATATGTAATCACAAAACTTTAATAAGTCCTAGAAGGTGATGCACCAGTTCAGGACCAGTCAGGAAAACAGAGACCACATTGGTTAATATAACGGAGAGAATGTGGGCAATTGGTCAGGCTGACAAAACAAAAAGCCTGAGGAGAAGCATGATGACATAGTAGAGTTAGTAACTACACCTGCCCCGCTTGGGAAACCAAGAAAAGAGGGGGGGACATTAGTTGAATTTAGAGACAAAGGAGGCGGCCCACAGAGTTGGGACTTGGACCTCTGGGGAGGGGGCACCCTGGTTGCTTCTACTACCTTAGGAGTTTGGAGAGGTGGGCGCCTGGGTGGCTCAGTGGGTTAAAGCCGCTGCCTTCGGCTCAGGTCATGATCCCAGGGTCCTGGGATCGAGGCCCACATCGGGCTCTCTGCTCGGCAGGGAGCCTGCTTCCTCCTCTCTCCTCTCTCTCTGCCTACTTGTAATCTCTCTCTCTCTCTCTGTCAAATGAATAAATAAAATCTTTAAAAAAAAAAAAAGAAAAAAAGAAAAAAAAAGGAGTTTGGAGAGGAGTCCCCAGAGGAGCAGGGCCTCAGTCCTCTGAGGAGGGGCCACTGTTCAGCCCCGGCTTAGCCCTCCAAAGGAGTATCAGCAGCCTGGTTCTGGAAGCAGGCAAAAAAGTTAGGAACTGAAACCAACTCCTACCCTTGGGCTGAGGTGCTGCCTTGGGTTCCTGCTGACAGGAATAACAGGGGGAAAGAGCAAAAGGCTTCTCCTCTATCCCACCTTCTCATCTCTTTCTGGGTGCCCGCTACTGACAATGTTTACCAGGTAGCCCGCTGGTGACGAATTGTCGTTTGCAGAACCCCAGCCTCAGCACCACAAGGTTTGGAGCTGGGAGACAATAGATTAATAGCACAGATGATGAGGAAACATCAAAATGAGATGAAAGGGATGGTTGGAGAGCTAAGGAAACATCAAAACCAATAGTGGCATTGCCCTATTGACAATTTGGCTGAAAATTGAATTTATAACATTGAGAAAATGCTTGATGTAATCATAGGAAATTCAGAAAAAGCCAAATTAAAGCAATCAACAAGGAGATGATGCATGTGAAGGACAAAGATGTTTCTTTTTTGTCCCCCAAATTCTTTTTAAGAGTGTCTTCTCATCGGCTTTAAGTTGTACAAGATGTTTCAAATAAGAATAATTCTTATCCCTGAAGTAGAAAATCTAGCAAAGGTCACAGAAAAAATATTCAGGGGTATTACACAGAAAAATTTCCCTGAAATGATTAAAGAACTTAAGTTCAAATATCAGGGTTATAGGTTATATCGTAATACCAAGAAAATCTGTTAGGAACTGATCAACAGCAAGATACATTGTGGTGGGCGCCTGGGTGGCTCAGTGGGTTAAAGCCTCTGCTTTTGGCTCAGGTCATGATCTCAGGGTCCTGGGATCGAGGCCCGCATTGGGCTCCCTGCTCAGTGGGGAGCCTGCTTCCTCCTCTCTCTCTGCCTGCCTCTCTGCCTACTTGTGATCTGATCTCTCTCTCGGTGTCAAATAAATAAATAAAATCTTTAAAAAAAAAAGATACATTGTGGTTAAGACATCAAACTTCAAAAGTAGAGAAAAAAAATTCTTAAGTAGGTTAAAATCAAATCAGCCCAAGACTTTTCCATATGATTCTTCAGTAGAACAGTGTCCATAAAGTCCTGGGGTGTGAGGGCATTGGGGGGTGGGGAGAGACAGCAAGACTCAAGAATAGTTGTTTAAGTTGTTTTTTTTTTTTTAAGATTTTACTTATTTATTTGACAGAGAGAGAGAGATGACAAGTATGCAGAGCGGCAGGCAGAGGGAGAGGGAGAAGCAGGCTCCCCATTGAGCAGGGAGCCTGATTAAGGACTTGATCCCAGGACTCTGGAATCATGACCTGAGCCAAAGGCAGATGCTTAAGCAACTGAGCCACCCAGGCACCCAGGAAGGCATTTTTCTTAATCTTGATTTCTTTTATTTAAATTCAATATTAATATATAGTCTATTATTAGTTTCAGAGGTAGAGTTTAGTGATGCATCCATCAGTTTTTTTTAAAGATTTTATTTATTTTATTTATTTATTGGACAGAGAGAGACACAGTGAGAGAGGGAACACAAGCAGGGGTCGTGGGAGAGGGAGAAGCAGTCTCCCCACTGAGCAGGGAGCCCAATGTGGGGCTCCATCCCAGGACCCTGGTATATGACCTGAGCTGAAGGCAGACGCTTAATCACTGAGCCACCCAGCTGCCCCAATGATGCATTAGTCTTGTATGACACTGAGTGCTCATCACATCACGAGCCCTCCTTAATGTCTATCATCCAGTTACCCCATCCTCCGGCCCCCTCTCTCCTCCAGCACCCTCAGTAGTTTGTTTCTTACAATTAAGAGCCTCTTAGGGTTTGTCTCCCTCTCTGATTTCATTTTGTTTTATTTTTCCCTCCCTTCCCCATCATCCTCTGTTTTGCTTCTTAAATTCCACATATGAGTGAGATCGTATGATAATTGTCTTTCTCTGATTGGTTTATTTTGCTTAGCATAATACCCTCTAGTTCAGGGGCGCCTGGGTGGCTCAGTGGGTTAAAGCCTCTGCCTTTGGCTCAGGTCATGATCTCAGGGTCCTGGGAAAGAGACCTGCATCGTGGCTCCCTGTTCACCGGGGAGCCTGCTTCCCTCTCTATGCCTGCCTCTCTGCCTCCTTGTGATCTTACTCTCTATGTGTCAAATAAATAAATAAATAAAATCTTTAAAAAAAAAAAAAAAAAGGGCACCTGGGTGGCTCAGTGGGTTAAAGCCTCTGCTTTCGGCTCAGGTCATGATCTCAGGGTCCTGGGATCGAGGCCCGCATCAGGCTCCCTGCTCAGCGGGGAGCCTGCTTCCCCCCCTTGTTCTCTGCCTGCCTCTCTGCCTCCTTGTGATCTCTCTCCCTCTGTGAAATAAATAAATAAAATCTTAAAAAAAAACAAAAGATAAAGTCTGTCTCTTCATCTTTTAAATCTGGGCTGGCCTTATGATTTGCTTTGGCCAGTGACGCAGGAGAAGGGACATGACACGAATTCCAAGTCGGCAGCTTCCATTCTCACTCTCTGCCACAATGTGACCAAGCCTAAGCAAGTCTACAGGAGGGGCTGCAGGTGCCTTAGTCGACCACCAGACCTGAGCCACGCAGCCCCAGCCAGACTTGATACCAGATGACGAGTGGCACAGGGAGGTCCAGGAGAGATCAGGGGAACTTCCCAGTTGAACCCAGCCTAACTGACCAACCCACAGAACTCGGAGCTAGGAAATTATTGTTGGGAGTGGTTTCTGACCCACATAAATAAAGGCCAACTGATAAATGATGAAATCCATGTAATTGAATCAAAAGTCAGAAATGAAGAAGCCACACACGATAAATACATTTAAATACTGAAATTAAGAAAAAGCAAAAGAAAAATGGATAAAAATCGAATGTAAATAGTATAAACCCTGACAAAGTGAAAAATAATATGAGCCAAAAATTTGGAAGTATGGGGAAGAGGTAGAAGGAAGTGAAAGAGTGTTAATCTATCTTTCATAGCAGGGAACTCACTACTGAGCAATATTGAAGCACATAGCTGAAAAAGTCCCTCTGTTCTATTATGATTTTTTTAAATCATTTTAACCTTTGAGAAACCTTTTATGAATCAATCTCTTTTAAAATGAGAAAACATGCACCTGAGCAGTTCCTTCACATCTTTTGTTAAATCCAAGTAAGACTAAGTTCAACACTGTATTTTATTTTATTTTTTTTAAGATTTTATTTATTTTATTTGACAGAGAGAGATTACAAGTAGGCAGAGAGGCAGGCAGAGAGAGAGAGGAGGAGGAAGCAGGCTCCCTGCTGAGCAGAGAGCCCAATGTGGGGCTCGATTCCAGGACCCTGAGATCATGACCTGAGCTGAAGGCAGAGGCTTTAACCCACTGAGCCACCCAGGTGCCCTCAACACTGTATTTTAAAATAGCATGTGCAAACTGAACCAATTCCTGTCCATTACCCTATGTAGCTCTCTATCTGTGTTTACTCTTGTAATAATGCTATTCACCACATGCGGATATTAGTATTTCTGTGATACTGAAATTGGGGTGGTTTGAACTTTTCTTCATTTCTTGAAATCTTTATAAAGGGCTTACATTATTTTTATAAAAACAACAAAGTTGTAAAAAGAATTTACAAGAAGTTTAATTAGCAGTCCCAGTGGAAAGCAGCATTTTCAGAGAATATTAAAATGGCATTGTGCTCCAAGATGTGGTCTGTCTAAACTAGTGGTACGCAATGGCTACATGCTATAATCACCAGGGAACATTTTAAAAAATATCAATATCCAAGCTTCAGCCAGACCAGAACCATTCAATCAAAATCTTTGGGATGGGGCCTGAGAATGATATCATTCAAATGTTCCCCCAGGAGATTCTGATGTGCAACTCTGGCTGAGAACCACTTGTCTCAACAGGCCATATAGATACATTCCTAAGATGCAATGTGTGTTGCTTGGAAGTCAGGCTACTCATTTCACCCTATGCCTTTTCCAGCCCAAAGGGACATTCAGAGGATCTGTTACTAAAGAAGACAGAGTGATTGAATACTCTGGGTGGGCTACTAGCAGATAGGATTTCTGTCAGCATGAACTGGGGGCAAGATGCTTTCTTGTTTACATCCAGAGGGAGAAAGAGCCTGGCTTTTTCCCCCCAGATGCTCTGAGTTGGCACATCTTTGTGTCCCACAGGCTCTAAATGAATAACACCCACTACAGAATCAGTTCCTATCAAGTGAGATGGAATTTTTATGATTGGTTTACCTATGCTTCTTCAACTTTATTATGTAGAGGAATTGCCCAGGAATCTTGTTAAAATGCAGATTTTGATTCAGTAGTTCTGGAATGGGGCCAAGATTCTCCATTTCTAACGAGCTCCCAGGTGATTAGAATGGCTGTCAGGCATCAATTACAATGTCCACCTTAACTATCAAGCACACCTGATATTTACAGTAGCTGAGGAATGCATTCTTTCCTTGTAGGTGAATATACAAGAGAAGCCAATTATAAACAGAAGTGCCTAATGAGCAAAGCTAGATTCCAAAGTGTGTGCGAAGGCACGGAAGCAAGAAACTGCTCACGTGCCAGGTGAATAAGGAGCTGGAGGTAGGCAGAGTCAGATTGCTGAAGGGTTGGACTTTGATCTGAATCCTGCAGAATACAAAGCCTTAAGAGATTTACCAGAAAAAAAATGTCTTCCAGAGTCAAATTTGTTTGGGAAGAGTTGTACACTATGTCCCTCACTTGGATATTTACAATGCATAATTTGTTTTTAAAGATACTAAGGAGGCTTTTGTCAAAGATAATACCTCATAAACAGTACAGGTTATGTAATTTGTGGAGCCCAGTGAAAAATGAAAATTTCTTTTTCAAAAACTATTAAGACTTTCTAGATGGCGATGACAGAGCGTTAAACCAATTGTGGAACTCTTCTAAAGCTTCTAAAGGTTCAGGCCTTGTGGGACTGCTCTGGTCACATGCCTGTGAAGCTGCCCTGTTCATGGGGATATGGGAAGTGCTTTAGTGGTTACCTACTGTTAGCACTACTACCAAAGCTGCAGTTGGGTTTCAAGCCTGGAATCACCACTACCAAAGCAGCTACCAAAGCTTACATCCTGTAAGCACCAAA
Source organism: Ailurus styani (assembly GCA_002007465.1). Lineage (NCBI taxonomy): Eukaryota > Metazoa > Chordata > Mammalia > Carnivora > Ailuridae > Ailurus > Ailurus styani. Next base: position 959,113 of record LNAC01000296.1, on the reverse strand, counting down.
TAGATAATAACGATGGTGTTCACATAACTTTTAGTTGGGATTCTTGGTTGTAATAGAAACTCACTTCATTTAGCTTAAACAAAAAAAGCAGAATTTGTTATAATGATCCAGGCATGTGTTTCAGAATACAAGGGTAGAAGCACCTAGTGAGGTACACGCACAAAGAACTCTTCTTTTCTCTCAACTCCAGTTTTCTCTATGGGTTCCCTGTCTGCACTGTGGGACAAATCAGCCCAGAGATGCCAGGTTCAAGACACTTCCCAGAGGGAGAATGGGGTCTCTTAATCCCAATTCCACATTCTGAAGGAGAGCTTCTGATGGCTTCATCAGTTTTTACCTGGATTAAGCGACTACACATAAAGACTCTTCAGCTATTATCAGCCCAATGGAAGGGGAAGAAGAAGGCAACATATGTGCATCCAGTGTCTCCCATACTTACTTGACCATGAGACATTTCTTGAAGGAACATCTAGTAATATTGAACAGAACATACTTGGGAAATGGATTTGTGGGTGACAGGAAGCTACGGAATGGCTAAAGGAGAGTCAAGAGAGCCAGGAATCAGATTTTCATTTTAGATGGCAGGGAGCAGAACTAGAGGGAACAAGACTAAACACAAGAAAGCAAATTAAGAGCTTGCTCTAGATATCCAGACCTGGGAAGCGAGGCTAGTACTAATAAGGTTACATGAGGGAAAACTGTCTCCAGAAATATTTGGGAAGTGAAAATCCTATATGGGGAGAGAGATAAAAGAGAAAGAGGCAAGGATGGTTCAAAGGACTAACTTGGAGTACTCAATATGTCGTGGTACACCAACGGCTGAGATAACACAAGAATTGGGGGGATGGGTCTAAGTTGTTTTGGCGCCAGGAAAATATTCAAGTGGAAATATCTAGAAGCCTGAAATGTGGGCCACAGGTAAAGTCTTGAGGCAGATTCAGATGTCACACGCTTTCCATAATAATTACAAACGGAAAAGTTCAGGCATTCAGCATAGGATCGTTTAACACTATTATGGCCCAGGCCCTGGGGGACACAACACACACGCGTGAATAAAACACACATGGTCCCTGCAGCCCCTCGTGGGGCTAACAGTCGCCCAGGAAGATAAATTACAAAGCACTCCGTTTCAGAAGTGCAGAATGTCAGAGGGGAGTTGTGCGAACCAGGGAGAACACCAGTGCCGGTGCCCCTACCCCATGACAGCTGTGTGACAGGGGCAGGGGCAGGGGTCTCAAGCCTGGAATCGTCACTACCAAAGCCACGGAACCAGGATGACAGCGCGGGTTCGGTCTCTAACTGCCGGGGTGGGGATGGGGGTGTGGACGGGGCGGTGCACTTGGGGAGCGCGGGCGATGAAAATCACTAGCCCAGGAGAACGACCTGAGTCTCCTTTGTGTTTACCCCGGCCAAGCACTGCGGGCCGGCAGTGTGCTGAGCGGGCTCCACTTGCCCAGGAGGCAACTAGAATGACAGTCCACGTAAAGGGTTCACTTTTCCACCCAAAACGCGTCTCCATCGTCTTGCTGCGGGGAGAGGGTGAGGATGAAACCTAAGGGCCTGGATTACTGTCCCACTCCTGTGGCTGCCAGCACCCCAGAAGCGAAGTTGGAGGAGTACCTCGCGGTCAAAGGCACTGACACCCGCACAGGAAGTTGGCGGAGAACAATGAGCTACCAGGGAGGAAGCGGAGGGTAAGCGAATTCGGAAGTCGAGGCCCCACGCGGGAAGCCAGAGGCAAACGCGGCGCTCGGCGACACCACGCCTGCGCCGCCAGGGCGCACGTCCCCGCCTGGCGCCGCCGCCGAGCCCAGCACGAGCGGCGAGCCCGCAAGGTGAGGGCGGGGGAGCGCGCGCCTGAGGGACGGCCGAAACGCGCGAGCGCAGAAAGCGTGCGCACGCGCAGAGCTCCCGCCGGCCGGCGCCCGGAGCGCGGGAGAAGCGACGGAAGCCACTGAGAGGAGCCGCACCTCGGTGAGTGCTCCCCCTCCCCTTTCTCCCGGAGTGCCTTGCGCGCGCCCGGTGGGCGGGGGG
>LNAC01000296.1:931160-956745 GCA_002007465.1 Ailurus styani | reverse complement strand
GGGGAGGGAGGTAGGTGGAGAAAGAAGATATTGCCGCCACCGAAGGCGGAGGAGGGAAGGACGGCCAAGAGCGACGCCGCCGTGTGCCCAACGGTCGGTGTCCCCGGCTGAGGCAGCGCGGCCGCAGCAGCCCCGTAAGTCAGTCCGCGTTTGCTCCCTCTCCCCGTGCCCTGGCGCCGCAGGAGCTGGCTTCCCGGGCTTTGTGTGGCGGTCTCGGCGGGAGCAGCCCGCAGGGCGGGAGGGCGGACGGGCCTGCGGGCAGCCGGGACAGCTGCGGCCTGGGGCCCCGGGCCCGCTCGCACAATGCGGGGGGAGGGGTGCCGGAAGGGGGTGTGCGCCCGGCGCGGGGAGGGGGGGTGCTCGGCTCTCCCGCTTCCTTTCCTCCCCCGCGCCACTGCCTCGCGTCGCTGGGGGGCCCACCCCACCAGTCCTGCGTTTCTCGGCGCCTGGGGTTAGGGACCGAGCTGTCGGTGCAGCCATGGTGGTTAAGAGGGGAGAGGCCAGTAGATGCAGAGGAGAAGTGGGCGAAGAGGAAGGAGTGGGTTTATGAAAACAAGTGTGGGAATTCTTGGGGGCCCGAGTGTGTCCAGGAAAAGCTTTCAGCAGACAGGTGTGGGTATGAAAGAAACAGCGACTTGGTAACTAGACTCGTTAGGTGACTCGTTAGGTGCCATTATTAAGGAATGTTATGTTTGTTACTGGAACAGGTTTCGACACTCAGGTATATAAATTAAAACTAAAGAAAAGATTAGAAGCTTCAGACATTTTAGCAATAGTTTTGTTTGGGCCATGTTTTGGGATAATTGTTTAAAGTTTTATTCCCAAACGCTTGTAAAAGTTACGCTGCTTCTGAGAACACAGCTAGGGAAAAGCCATTTTTCTTAACTTAGTTTTTCATTCTAACACGTCTGTAAACATCTTGGGGGTTAATATTACGAGTATATTAGGTGTAATAAGACAGTAATGTCAGTTAAAGTCAGGATTTCGGATTTTGTGAGATTTTAACGTAAGAAAAGTGTGATAGGTTTTTCTTCGGTAAAGGTTTTTAGAGGAAGCTTTATTAGACAAATAATCTTAAACCCTTAAGAGAACTGTAATATTTGTAAAGGTATATCAAGAAAACAGTTTTAATAAAGGGAGTTACCTAAGGATTTTAAAAGCTTGTTTACTGCTTAGATTTCGTGTTTAATAGGTGACTCACCATGTGACCTGGAGTATCGGAGGATGATTTAGGGAATTCTGGCTAGGAATCCTATTTAAAATACAAGGACACATATTAATGGGCTTAAGTTTCTGTTCTTACTCTTTTAATATTTTTATAGATGATTTGCTTCATCTGCACAAGCATTGTGAATAGTTGTTAGTATTTCCCTTTGCGTGAATGTCTTTTAAAGTTAAATTTTTGGTGAACTTAAATTACTTAGAAATGTCTTTTGGTGTCCTGATGGGTGGTTTTTGTACCTAGTAAAGATTTACACTGATTTAAAAAATTAGTTGTATTTCACAATACTGGTTCTTAAGCTTTTAAAGTTCTGTTTTCTTAGTTGTACAAGTCTGGCTATTAATCTTCAAGTTCGATTTGCTATTAACAAACTTGAACATCTTCAAGAAAATTTAAACTGTTCAATTTTTATACATAGTCGTCTTAATTTGCAAAGTTCCCTTAGATGTTTTCATATTTAGTAATATTTCTGCCATGTTTAAATTGGTCTTACAAGGTTGTCCACTTTAATAGACCAACTTTTCTTCGGCATTACAAGCATATAAGCCAAACTATACAGTCTCAACAAAGATAATACTAGGATTTTGTTTCCCTCAAACCTTCCATACTTGTTATAAGTCTTCTGGTGTTGAAATATAATTTGTCTTCCTGTGTAGGTACTTAGCAGAAGTAAGTATGATCAGAGATTTGGGCCAGGTGTGACATCCAAAGCCAGTCTGGTCAGTGACCAGATAGTCTTGCTTTTTATAGACATAAGATCTTCATAATTTTAAGTGTAGGTTGGTTCCTGTCTCCTGGACTCAAGTTCTCCATACTTCCTAATTCAGTGACCTTTACATTTGTTGGATTTCTAACATAGCTAAATATTCTGTATTTTTTTTCATGTTCTTAAGATTTAGGATTATTTTATTATTTTTTTAATTTATTTTTTCAAAGATTTTTATTTATTTATTTGACAGAGATCACAAGTAGGCAGAGAGGTAGGCAGAGAGAGAGGGAGAAGCAGACTCCCTACTAAGCAGAGAGCCTGATGCGGGGCTTGATCCCAGAACCCTGAGACCATGACCTGAGCAGAAGGCAGAAGCCTAACCCACTGAGCCACCCAGGTGCTCCTAGGATTATTATTATTATTTTTTAAAGATTTTATTTATTTCACAGAGGAAGAGAGGTCACAAGGAGGCAGAGAGGCAGGCAGAGAGAGAAGGGGAAGCAGGCTCCCCACTGAGCAGAGAGCCCGATGCGGGCCTCGATTCCAGGACCCTGAGATCATGACCCGAGCCGCTGAAAGCAGAGGCTTTAACCCACTGAGCCACCCGGGCGCCCTCCTAGGATTATTTTAAATATCTGAATGTATCTCGTATGACTTTGGCTTGCATTCATGGTGTGTGGCTGTTTTACTGATAGGTGTGTGATTAATATGAAAATTGTACAAATAACTAATAAATTGGTTTGTGATGTATTAGGTAGATTTCTTGCTGTTTTCAAGAAGGTATTAAAAACAGTTCTTTCTCTCTTTCTCTTTGGAAGTCTGCCCTCTGCAGAAAGCACTTTGTTCTGCTGCTTTTTGAGGCCACCATGATAGACTGCCCCTTTTTGGAGGATCATCAGTTGTCCAGTGCTATCTGTGACCGGTTCAGGATAATTAAGTGGTGTGGTGGTAGGAACCTCACTGGCCTAGGTCTAAGTTAGTCATTCCATTATAGCTTGGTCAGTAAAAAGAGATACTTGAACTTCTATCAGTCTAGTTCCTGTGTCTCTCACTCTGAATTCTGATGTGGTAGAAAAAGTTCTCTTTCAAGCCTTATCATTTAAAGATTTTATTTATTCATTTGACACAGAGAGAGAGATTACAAGTAGGCAGAGAGGCAGGCAGAGAGAGAGGAGATAGGAGGAAGCAGGCTCCCTGCTGAGCAGAGAGCCCGATGTGGGCCTCGATCCCAGGACCCTGGGATCATGACCTGAGCCGAAGGCAGCGGCTTTAACCCACTGAGCCACCCAGGCGCCCTCAAGCCTTATCATTTAGAAGCTAATATTTTAATAATGATTTTTATGTTTAGGAATATAGACATTTTTCACTTAAAATGTTTTGTTTTTGTAGTGAGAAAAGTGAATTTACAGATTACTTTGAAGCCTCTCCAATGAAACAGTATAGAATTATTACATAGGTAGGGCGCCTGGGTGGCTCAGTGGGTTAAAGCCTCTGCCTTCGGCTCAGGTCATGATCCCAGGGTCCTGGGATCGAGGCCCACATCGGGCTCTCTGCTTGGCGGAGAGCCTGCTTCCTCCTCTCTCCTCTCTCTCTGCCTGCCTCTCTGCCTACTTGTGATCCCTCTCTCTGTGTCAAATAAATAAATAAAATCTTTAAAAAAAAATTTTCTAAAAAAAAAAAAAGAATTATTACATAGGTAGGTTCATGGTAAATGTTTTTTTCTTCTCAGAGTTTCAGGTAGCAGTATGTTACCAGACAAAAGGTTAGTGTACTTTTTTCCTTAGTGGCTTTTTCGTCCAATTCAAAAGATCAGCTTCTTTATAAATGAAAAACTAAAACTTGCCTAATTAAACAGTGTCACCTTCTAGAGAGTCATTTAAATTGTCAGAGAGCAAGCGAGAGAGCACAAGCAAGGGGAGTGGCAGGCAGAGGAGCAGCAGGCTCCCTGCCGAGAAAGGAGCCTGATGCTGGACTCAGTCTCAGGACTTTGGGATCCCAACCTGAGCTGACGGCAGGTAGATGCTTAACCGAGCCACCCAGGCGTCCAGTGTCATTTAATTCTTAATGAAATTGTGGACATTTTTTTGTCTTCCGTTGACTTTTTCTTTTTGGGGGGAAGATTTTATTTATTTATTTATTTGACAGAGGGATAGAGAGCACAGGTAGGCAGAGCAGTAGGGAGTGGGAGATGCAGGCTCCCCGCTGAGCAGGGAGCCCAATGTGGGACTGGATCTGAGGACTCTGGGATCAAGACCCCAGCCAAAGGCAGACGCTTAACTGACTGAGCCACCCAGGTGCCCTCATTGACCTTTTTCTTTTCTTTTTTTTTTTTTTTTAAGATTTTATTTATTCATTTGACACAGAGAGATTACAAGTAGGCAGAGAGGCAGGCAGAGAGACAGGGAGAGGAGGAAGCAGGCTCCCTGCTGAGCAGAGAGCCTGATGTGGGCCTCGATCCCAGGACCCTGGGATCATGACCTGAGCCGAAGGCAGAGGCTTTAACCCACTGAGCCACCCAAGCGCCCGACCTTTTTCTTTTTTTTTCTTTTTTTTTTTATACTTTTTTTTTTTTTTTAAGATTTTATTTCTTTATTTGACACAGAGAGAGAGAGATCACAAGTAGGCAGAGAGGCAGAGAGAGAGGAGGAAGCAGGCTCCCTGCCGAGCAGAGAGCCTGATGCGGGCCTCGATCCCAGGACCCTGAGATCATGACCTGAGCCGAAAGCAGAGGCTTTAACCCACTGAGCCACCCAGGCGCCCCCGACCTTTTTCGTAAATGAAGTTTCATTTGACCATTTCCTCGTTCCTTTCTGTATTTTTCTAAAGCGTTTTAAAGAATTAAAAAAAGTATGGGTTATTCAAGCACATTGGCAAAAATCATAGTTTCTTTAGTGTATTTCACCTCTGCAAATTTAGCTACTGTAATTCCATCCATTTTTAGTTTACATATTACAGATTTTTATTTTTTTTTAAGATTTTATTTATTTATTTGACAGAGAGAGATCACAAGTAGGCAGAGAGAGGAGGAAGCAAGGGTCCCTGTTGAGCAGGGAGCCCGATGCGGGCCTTGATTCCAGGACCCTGAGATCATGACCTGAGCCGAAGGCAGAGGCTTTAACCCTCTGAGCCACCCAGGCGCCCAGATTTTTATTTCTTATTCACTTACTATTCTCTTTTAGAGAGATAAAAGATGTTGGAATAGAGTACTAGAAAAACATACAAATGTGTACACCTTATGTTCATTTCCCAGGATTTCACTGTAGCTGCCAGGCACAAAAAAAGGGGAAGAAGTGTGAAGGGAGAAGGGGATGGAATATCAGAATACTTTGGAATGTTGGAATGTCAGAATACTTTGGACTGAAAATGGGACAGGGAAAGAAAAAAGGCAGTCATTATCACCTACCTAAGGTGAAACGTACATTTGAACCACAAAACTTTCATTCTAGGAAGGGATTTGGTGAAATTGGCTATAAAATGACACTACAAAACCATCTCTTGAACACCTGTCCAGGAGAATAAAACCTGCAATTGACTGACAGAGTATATTAAAAAATGGTGCGCTGGGCGCCTGGGTGGCTCAGTGGGTTAAAGCCGCTGCCTTCGGCTCAGGTCATGATCCCAGGGTCCTGGGATCGAGGCCCACATCGGGCTCTCTGCTCAGCAGGGAGCCTGCTTCCTCCTCTCTCCTCTCTCTCTGCCTGCCTCTCTGCCTACTTGTAATCTCTCTCTCTCTCTCTCTGTCAAATGAATAAATTAAAAAAAAAAAATGGTGCGTGGCATGGGATGGTGTATAAAAGGCTCTTTATACATTTTTTTAGTCCTGAAAAAAAAAATCACTAATTATGTAGAGAACCTAGTTTGAAGATAGATTTTTGTGATTTTTTTTTAACATTTATTTATTTGAGAGAGTGAGAGCACACAAGGTGGGGAGGCAGAGAGAATTCTCAAGTGGACTCCCCGCTGGATGTGGAGCTCAGTGCAGTTCTAGATCCCAGGACCTGAGATCATGACCTGAGACCAAATCAAGAGTCAGTGCTTCATAAGCTGAGAGCCACTGGGGCACACCAGATCTTTGTGATTTCTGTTGTAGTGGACATCTCATATCAAGACTTTTAGATCTCAGAGTGGTGATCTGTGATTTTAGGGACTGTTTTTGAAAGGCTTATTTCAGGATCAGTGGAATATTATCTCGACTGTGTAAGATGCAACTGGTTTTATTCATTCGGACATTAAAAAAGGTGAATAAGTAGTAGAGACAAGCTGACCCTAGGTCTCTTGCTAGGCAGTCAGATAAGGCAAATTGTAGGTAGAGAGAAATATGGATGGTTTTGTCTGATTTTGTTAAATACCAAAAATCATATACAGATAGGAGCCACTTGTGTTTTCCATTATGGTGACCAGGCCACTTAGTAACATTTGTTTAGTATTCTGTCAGCACTTAAAGTTTGAGTAAATGCAAAATACTAAATTTTCTGTAGTACAGTCTGAAATCTTTATGATCTGATATAACATAAACAAGATTTGAAGTTTTGAGAAGATGATATCTGAAGTTTTCTCTGGAGCTGTTTTCTTGGACCACCTTGCAGTTGAAGTGTATGTAATAGATGGCTAAAAAGGGATCCAAAAGAAAGTCTTAACTTGCATTTGTTTGCTCCTATACTAGTAGAAATGGGAGTTCCCTATCTAGGAATTTGCCAAAGATAAATTGTTTGCTAGTTTTTATTGTAAGTCTGGTTGAGAAGATAGTCATGGAGTATTATTTGAGGAATATTCAGTCCCATTTGTTACTCTGGATAGTCTAAGTTTTCTCTTCTTATCAAGGTAGACTACCAGAAACTTGCACACATTTTTTGGAGATTTGTAGGCCTATGACATGCCAGACTTTCTTTAGCTATTGGTGGTACCAGATCCTTGTTAATGACTTTAAAATTAAAAAAAAGAAAAAGAAAGAAAAAAACTTGGGGAAATTAACTTAGTCAAGAGATATGTGAAATGGCATTCAGCAAGAGGGATTAGTATGGGTAGTGACCCTGATAGGGGAGAATGGCAGAACTTGACGTGGAAGTAGGGAAAATTAAGAAGATGTGACTCGGGCGCCTGGGTGGCTCAGTGGGTTAAAGCCGCTGCCTTCGGCTCAGGTCATGATCCCAGGGTCCTGGGATCGAGGCCCACATAGGGCTCTCTGCTCAGCAGGGAGCCTGCTTCCTCCTCTCTCCTCTCTCTCTGCCTGCCTCTCTGCCTACTTGTAATCTCTCTCTGTCAAATGAATAAATTAAAAAAAAAAAAAGTCAAAAAAAAAAAAAAAAGAAGATGTGACTGGACAGGGCACCTCAGTGGCTTAGTAGGGTAAGCATCTGCCTTCTGCTCAGGTTGTGATCCCGAGACCCTGGGATCAAGCCCCATGTAGGGCTCCCTGTTCAGCGGGACCCTGCTTCTACTCACCCTCTGCCTGCTCTTCCCCCTGCTTGTGTGCATGCACGCATGTTCCCCCTCCCTCAAAAATTTCTTTATAGGAACCCTTGGGTGGCTTATTGGTTAAGCATCTGCCTCAGGCTCAGGTCATGAACATTGTGAGTTGGTGATTAGGGAAAACATTTTGGAAAATTGTGGTGTAAAGAAAAAAATCGGGCGCCTGGGTGGCTCAGTGGGTTAAAGCCTCTGCCTTCAGCTTAGGTCATGATCTCAGGGTCCTGGGATAGAGTCCCTTATCAGGCTCCCTGATCAGTGGGGAGCCTGTTGCTCCCCCTGCTTGTGTGCACTCTCTCTCTCTCTCTGATAAAGAAGTAAAACCATAAGAAAAATAAAAAGAACATTTAAAAAAAAATTAAAAATCCTTTTAAATCTGTATTCAAGTCTGCTGCTTAGAATAGTTTTTATTTTTTCTCAGTTGTCTCAGACCATGCATTGAAATGACTCCCTTTAGTTCTGTTACAGTCTAACATTTCTTAGGATATTTTTCCTTGGTGCTATATTGATTCTGATTGCTTATGTATAGCAATTGAAAATTACTAGGTAACCATTTGAGACAAGTCTTCACTTGTTACTAAAGTGAATTGAAAATAACACAGAATCACTTGTACTTTATTCTGTGATAAAGCCTCTGAACTATAGTGAATTTAAACAGTATTAATGTAGGACCTTTAAAAAAAAAACTATTTTGCTAACTTTAGTGAGCGTTACAACACAGAAAAATGCAGAGATAAAGGCAGTAGTCTCCCCTCTCCTACCAGAGTTCAGTGTTTATTTTGTCATAGTCCACACAAATATATAATTATATGTATTACTCCTTTCTTTTAAACAAAAATGGGGTTGTATGATACACCTTAGGCAACTTGGTATATTTATTTAATATCAGACATTTTACTATATTTGTATATGTAACTTCAGTAACTTGTAACATTCAGTACATAGATTTTTATTTTGCTAAAACATCTCTTGTTTATGTTCAGTTTTTTTTTATTTTATTTAAATTCAGTTAGCATATAGTGTATTATTAGTTTCAGAGGTACATTGTTCAGTTCTTATTTTTGAACCACTGCAAGCAGTGCTACAGTAAATGTTCTGTAGTTCATTCTTTTCCTGTTGGTGCTGTTTATGTTAGGGAAATTCCTGAGTTAGATTTTATGTTGATTTTTTTAAACAAAATATTTGCTCATTATGGTAAATCTTTAATACTCTAGAAAGGACTTATATTTTAATTTCATATATTATTTAATTTATTTTTCACAATAATCCTGTGAGGGAGGCATGTACTCATTTGCAAGTGGGGAAACAGGACCAGGGTTCAAGTGTTCTGAGTTGGTTCACCTAGTTTGGGACAAACATGGAACTGTATTCTGATCTACTGATTCAGATTCATCTGTTACACCATGATGAATGATTCAAAATTTTTTATTTGGAAAACCAATAGAGTGTTTGTGGATATATTCCTTAGCTCTGTAATGTGTTAGGGTTTCAGTCCTATCTGTACAGGGAAGCATCATCTGGAGAACTTGAAAAAAAATGCTAATAAAAATCTGTCCCTGTTTCCCTGTCCAGACTCATTCAAATAAGTTTTATGTAAGTGGGAACTGAGTGTGCAGTTTTGAATCTTCTGCCTAGATTCTGATGCACTGAGGGTTTGAGAACCAGTGACATTAAAATTGGGGTGCTCCATGCGAGATCTTTCTTTTTTTTTAAAGATTTTATTTATTTGTCAGAGAGAGAGAGAGCGCGCACAAGCAGGCAGAGTGGCAGATAGAGGCAGAGGGAGAAGCAGGCTCCCTGCCGAGCAAGGAGCCCGATGCAGGACTGGATCCCAGGACCTGGGATCATGACCTGAGCCAAAGGCAGAGGCTTAACCCACTGGCCCACCCAGGTGTCCCTCCAGGCGAGATCTTAATGTGGTATGTTTTACTGCCAGTTAAGCCTTCAAGGCACAAAACTTAAAAAGTTAGCTTCTTTTAGTGGTTAATCTTGTTTAGTCATAATTCATTCACATTGCTGTTAGGAATGAAAACATAGGATAGAACTGGAGTATTTTGGCTTCTGTTGGGAATTCAGATCAGTGATAGTCTTGGGCAGTAGGAGTAATGGCAAATTAAAAAAAAAAAAAAACAGCTCACTATGGGGGATCTGGGTGGCTCAGTCTGTTGAGCGTCCAGCTCTTGGTTTCAGCTCAGGTTATGATCTTATGGTAATGGGATAGAGCCTCCAAGCTCAGCAGGGAGTCTGCTTAAGCGTCTCTCCTCCTGCCCCATTCACATGTGCACTTTCTCAAAAATATTTTTTATTTTTAAGATTTATTTTAGAGAGAGAGTGGGGGTGAGTGGAGGGAGGGGCAGATGGCGAGAGAATTTCAAGTAGACTCTTCACTGAGCATGGAGCCAAACGTGGGACTCAGTTCCAAGGCCCTGAGATCGTGACCTAAGCCAAAATCAAGAGTCAGGTGCATAACCAACTCAGCCACCCAGGTACCCCAAAATAAATAAATCTTTAAAAAATAAAACAAAAACCTAAAGAACAGTTCATGTTTTTTCTAAGGTTTTGTCAATACTTACTAAGCAGAAACAATACTCTGAGATTTATTTTGAAAGCAAGAAATATGGGGGTGCCTGGGTGGCTCAGTCGGTTAGGCATCTGCCTTCAGCTCAGATCATGATCAGAGCCCTGTATTGGGCTCTCTGCTCAGCAGCAAATCTGCTTTGGCCTCTCCTGCTTCTGTGATTTCTCTCAAATAAATAGATAAATCTTTTTTTTTTAAGCTAGAAGTATGTAAATCATGTTTATCACAGCATATTGTCAAATACATTGAGGAGTTTAAAAGGTATGATTTGGTTGGTTCCTAAACACACGTAACACATTTTGAAGAATATATTAAAGTGTAGGGTAGAACTAACCTAGATGAAGTGGGTAGTAAACTAAGTGCTAGTTACATAAGTACAGTGCCTTTAAATCAGGTGATGAGACAATATTTAGATCTACAAAGGGGGGGGGAGGGAGGGAGTGTACAAGCAGGGGGAATAGCAGGCAGAGAGAGGGGGAGAAGCAGGCTCCCATGAGGGACTTGATTCCAGAACCCTGGGATCATGTCTGAGCATGACTGAGCTGAAGGTGACCACTTTTTTTTTTTTTAAGATTTTATTTATTTATTTGACAGAGAGACAGCGAGAGAGGGAACACCAGGGGGAGTGGGAGAGGAGAAGCAGACTTTCCTGCAGAGCAGGGAGCCTGATCTGGGATCATGAACTGAGCTGAAGGCAGACAGACGCTTAAAGACTAAGCCACCCAGGTGTCCCTAGATTCTGCTTTTTTAAAACCCAAAGTGTCATGAAGTTGTGGCTAGTAATATTTACTATAGTAGGTGTTGGTTATACATGTAAATTCCCTTATATTGCCTTAAAAACCCTTAGGAGTTTACAAATAAGACCAGAATATTTTTCTTTTAAGTGATGGCCTAGTTTATGGAAAAGATGTTTTTCTGGTGTGTTTCTTTGTAAGTCATACATAGCTTATGTATATTTATTTGACATGGGGTAGGGGGCAAGCACAAGCAGGAGGAGAAGCAGGCTCCCCGCTGAGCAAGGAACCTGATGTGGGGTTCGATCCCAGGACTCTGGGATCATGACCCAAGCCGAGGGCAGTCACTTAACCTCAGGTGCCCCATGTATAGTATGTATATCATACTACCATGTATAAGGCCATTGATTTCCAAGCTGACTTGACAGTAAGAACTATATAAATGTGTTTAGTGATTTCCAGCATGTATATATTTAAATATTTTCAAAGAGATAAGTAATGAGTGGGAAATATTCAAGGAGTAAATAACTATAAAATGTACAATAAAAATCATGCATTTCCTTTGCCCAGATGTGTCACTAATAACAGTTGTGTCACAGTTTCTGATTGTTTTCTGTATATATATATGTGTGTGTGTGTGTGTGTGTGTGTGTGTATGTTTTTATCCTGTTTTTACAAAAATTGGATGATAGACTGCTTTTCACCTTGCCTTTTTACTTCTATCCTGGATTTTTTTCCATGTATGCCTAAATACATTTATCTCATGCTTTTAAATGGACTCATAGTTGATGATGTTATCAGTTTCCCTCCTTGTTACACACTATCCTTAGTATTTTTCCTTTGATCCCCTCCCTCATTTCATGGAACAGTGGTGTGACCGGAATAGTTTGCATAATTGTGCTACATGTTTTTTCTATCCTAATTTTGATAATAGAGAAGTTTTAAAGTCTAACAAGTGGGCGCCTGGGTGGCTTAGTCGGTTAAGCATGTGCCTGTGGCTTAGGTCCTGATCCCAGGGTCTTTGGGATTGAGTCCTGCATCCTGCTTTCTGCTCAGTGGGGATCCTGCTTCTCCCTCTTTCTTCTCCCTCTGCCTGCTCCCCCTGTTTGTGCACACACTCTCTCTCTGTCAAATGGATGAATAAAATCTTTTTTTAAAAAGTCTTAACAGGTAATACGATGTTATTGAAAATACCAATTAAATGCCATGGGAGTTAAGAAAAAGATTGTTTGGGGGTAGGTTTTGGTGGAGAAAGTGGCATTTGAGCCAAACTTGTTGTTTGTAATATTTGCATATGAACAGATAAATGGCAAAGATCTGTCCAGGGGACTTGAGTAGTAAGCAAAAGAATGATGGAGGAGCTTTAGGAGAGTTGTGTAATTAACATATAAGCTGACTTTTGGTTTATGCTTGCTTGATACGGAAAAGAACACGGAGCCTTTGGAGTCTTGACAGTATCAAATCTGCCATTTTAGTAGTTTTGTCTATTAGGATATGGAAATTGGCCACAATCACCTTATTTGCAATGTAAGAAAATAGTACCTACTTTGCTGGATAGTAGTGAGAATTAGATATAGTGTGCCTGGTACAGTCTCTGGCATGACATTGAGTGTTAAATAAATTTTGTTCCCTGGGGGCACCTGGGTGGCTTGGTTGAGCTTCTGACTCTTGGTTTTGATTCAGGTCATGATATCAGGGGTTGTGAGGTCAAGCCCCATGTGGGTTCCACATGCTGCAGGGAGTGTGCTTGAGATTCTCTCCCTCTCCCCACATATGCGTGCTTACTCAAATAAATCTTTTAAAAAAATTGTTCTTTTTGGGGGATGGTATTTGATAAAAATTAGTCCAAAGGTGTTTGTGTTCATTTAGAGATCCATTTTTGGGGAAAAATTTTCATTTGCCACTTATCAGAAATATGATTGAGAAAGTAATCAGTGATACTAAGTTTATACAATAGCTTGGACCCTAAGTCAATTAACCTTGTGGAGAGTAACTACCTTACAAGCTGCAGTTTCTAAATGTTTTGTTTAAAAAAGGAGTGGTTTCAAATTGTACTTATCCCTCAGGGCCCAGCTTAAATACCACCTGCTTCACATAGCCTTCTGTCATATTTTATTTATTAAGCTTTACTATGGAACTATTAAACACAGAAGAAGAAGAATACATTGCATTTTCAGGCATCACCGATATTTTATTTTTTATTTTTTATTTTTTTTTTTTTTAAAGATTTTATTTATCCATTTGACACAGAGAGAGAGATTACAAGTAGGCAGAGAGGCAGGCAGAGAGAGAGGAGAGAGGAGGAAGCAGGCTCCCTGCTGAGCAGAGAGCCCGATGTGGGCCTCGATCCCAGGACCCTGGGATCATGACCTGAGCCGAAGGCAGCGGCTTTAACCCACTGAGCCACCCAGGCGCCCAGGCATCACCGATATTTAACCTTATGTGAAATCACTGCTATTTAACTTTAGTGAAATCTAATGTTTTACTTTTTATAAAAGAGTATTTCAGAGCAACTCCCAGAAAGCAGGCCAGTTTAAGCTTAAATTTTCTGGGGCACCGAGGGGCTCAGTCAGTTAAACATCTGACTCTTGATCTCAGTCAGCTCAGGTCTTGATCTCAGGGTCATGAGTTTAAGCACCTCATTGGGTTCCATACTGCATATGGAGAAAAAGACACACACACACACACACACACGCACAAATTCCATTACTGATGAGGACTTACTAAAATATTTAATTCTCATGTGCCTGGGTGGCTCAGTCAGTTGAGCAGCTGCCTTCTACTCAGGTCCTGATCCTGGAGTCCTGGGGTTGAGTCCCACATCAGGCTCTCTGCTCAGTGGGGAGTCTGGTTCTCCCTCAGTCCCTCACCCCCCCTCTTATCCTCTCTCTCAAATAAGTAAAATTTTTAAAAAATGATAAAATATATCATTCTCTTGAGATTATTAGCGGTAAGAAAATTCGTGAATATCATATATACTCATTCTGTATTTGGATTTCCCTGATTTTCTCAGGTTTTTTTTTTATGGTTTATTAAAATTATGATTCAGACAAGATTTCCACAACATTTTTTTTAAATTTATTTGACAGAGAGAGAGAGAGAGAGATCACAAGTAGGCAGAGAGGCAGGCAGAGAGAGAGGAGGAGGAAGCAGGCTCCTTGCCGAGCAGGGAGCCCAATGTGGGCCTCGATCCCAGGACCTGAGATCATGACCTGAGCTGAAGTCAGAGGCTTTAACCCACTGAGCCACCCAGGCACCCTAGTGGGTTATTTTTTGAGACAGTTTTTCATAGGTGGTGATGCTGTTTCATATTTTATCATGGGGCATTTATTTGCTTGTTTTACTTAAAATGATAGCATATTAAATCACATAAAATGTTAATTTAGAAGTTAATTTAGAGCTCCCATTGGGGGATCTCATTTCATAATATATCTTTAATATTTTACATGTATCTTTGATTCATTAGAATCACTTTGTGTTATCTAACGGTTTTTTCAAGCATGTCACCTTCACTTCCAAGTTAATTTGACCTGCTTCTCTCAGGTGTTATCTAAAAGTGTCAAAAACCAGGATTGATTGAGGTCAATTTAGTTTGGAGATCTTCTCTAAGCAGTATTTCGTGTTTCAAAATAGAAGAATTTCCTTAAGCATTATTTTATTTCTCAAAATAAAGCAGTTGTAAGAATGCCTTATAAAAAAAGAGACTTCATAAAGTCTCAAATACATGGTAATTTTCCTTTGAGA
Organism: Ailurus styani; assembly: GCA_002007465.1. Taxonomy (NCBI): domain Eukaryota; kingdom Metazoa; phylum Chordata; class Mammalia; order Carnivora; family Ailuridae; genus Ailurus; species Ailurus styani. Next base: position 942,292 of record LNAC01000296.1, on the reverse strand, counting down.
GAATTTTAAGGAAAAAAGAATCTTGCCTCATTTGCATATATTAAGTTAAATATTTATCCTGTTTTGTCTCTTTGAGAATATGTTCTCTGTGAGATTTATCTTCAGAGAGCCTATGCAGTCTTGCATGGAAATCTCGATAAATTTGTATTTAGTGTCTAAATGCTGATGTTGGAATAATCTAGTTTTACTAGAAGATTTGAGGTAGGGTCTTTGAAGAATTCTGGTTTCTGGGAATCTATATTAATACTTGAGTGTGTGTGTGTGGACGCACATGCATGCCAAATTTCATTCAAAATGTAAAACTTGACTTTTCCTTAGTATAGTTGAGTCAATAATACTGTTCTTTATTGCTGGGAAAACAAGCGTATATAATTATTCACCCATGAAGTATGTGGACAAACAAGTAGCAAATATCAAAAAATGTTAATGTGGTCCTTGGCTCAACTACTAGCTAAGTGACTTACTTGTTCAACACCATTAGAAAAGTGTATGATTCAAGGGAAACAAAAGCAAACATGAACTTGTTGAGACTTCAAGATAAAAAGCTTTCGCACAGGAAGGAAACAGTCAACAAAACTAAAAGGCAGCCTTGAGAATGGGAGAAGATATTTGCAAATGAAGGGTTAGTATCCACAATTTATAAAGAACTTATTAAACTCAACACCCAAAAACCAAATAATCCAGTTAAGAAATGGGCAGAAGACACGAATATACACTTTTCCAAAGAAGACTTCCAGATGACTAACAGATACACAAAACAGTGCTCAACATCACTCATCATCAGGAAAGTACAAATCAAAACCAAGATGAGATACTACCTCACACCTGTCAGAATGGCTACAGTTAACAACACAAGAAACCACAGATGTTGGGAAGGATGCAGAGAGAGCCGAACCCTCTTGCACTGTTGGTGGGAATGCAAACTTGTGCAGCCACTGTGGAAAACAGTATGGAGGTTCCTCAAAAAGTTAAAAATAGAACCACCCTGTGATCCAGCAGTTGCACTACTAGGTATTTACCCAAATGATAAAAAATACTGATTCAAAGGGGTACATGTACCCTGATGTTTATAGCAACATTGTCAACAATAGTCAAATTATGGAAAGAGCCCAGATGTCCATCAACTGATTAGTGGATAAAGAAGATGTGGTATATATATGCAATGGAATATTACTCAGCCATCAGAAGGAACAAAATCTTGCCATTTGCAACGATGTGGATGGAGCTAGAGTGTATTATGTTAAGCAAGATAAGTCAGCCAAAGAAAGATAAATACCATATGATTTCACTCATGTGGAATTTAAGAAATCAAACAAATGAGCATATGGGAGAGGGGAAAAGAGGGAAACAAACCCTAAGAGACTCTTAATGATAGAGAACAAACGAAGGGTTGATGGAGGCAGGTGTGGGTAGGGAGTGGGCTAAATGGGTGATGGGTATTAAGGGGGGCACTTGTTATAAGTAGCACTGGTTGTTGTATGCAACTGATGAATCACTGGATTCTCTCCCTTGAAACCAATATTGCACTGTATGTTAACCCAAAATTAAATAAATATTTTAAATTCTCAATGTTTAAAGTTATACTTAATAAAACATATACACACAAGAAAAGTGTATGGTTCAGTTCATGACCCAAGAAAAACTAAATTATTAGGTGTCGATGGTGGTTAGCAGAAGTTTGCAATGTAAAATCTTTGAAGGTTAGTGGTTTACTACAGATACTTAATCCTGGATAGGTTTACCTTTCTCATGGATTAAAAAAAAAAGGTATTACTAAACAAATTTGTTGGTAAATTTGCCAAAGTGATTTAATATGCTGAAAAAATGAAGATGCTCTTAAAGACTTTAGCTCCTGTTTGCAGTGGATAGCACTACTGCTCAGTGATTAAGTTCATTAAGAACTATCTAAGAAGGATGACTACCAAGAATATTTCATAAGCCTCTTAGGTTATTCTTTGTATTGGCTTACATTTGATTAAGTTTTCATGTAATTTTGTGGGTTTTTTTGGTAATTGATGCACAAGTAGCCTTCAGGTGTTACAGGACTAATACAGAAAAGTAGTGCCAGTTGCTATCAGACATTTTATGTTGATAAATGTCTTCATTGTTTATTTGTTTTTTTAAGATTTTATTTATTTATTTGACAGCAATAGAGAGCCCAGGTAGGCAGAGCAGCAGGCAGAGGGAGAGAAGCAGGCTCTCCACTGAGCAGGGAGCCCGACGCGGGACTCCATCCCAGGACCCCAGGATCATGACCCGAGCCAAAGGCAGCAGCTCAATTGACTGAGCCACCCAGGCACCCCAAATGTCTTCACTGTTATAGAAAGTCTGAGGAAGAGCCTTGTTCACTATCTCCATTAGAATGAGCATTGTGTATTAATATATATGAAGGCATTTATAAGCAGTTACAATCCAGATACTTGATTTTTTTAATCTGAATTTGTGTTTTATACCATAAAAAATAATTCTTTTTTCATTCAGTATATATTGAGCATTTATAGATAGCTAAGACACAGTTCTTAGCCCCTTTGACCCCAGAGCTTAATTTCTACTATGGCCTTAAAATAGAACTAATTATAATACTATGAAAATGTGATTAGTGTCCTGTGGTAGTAGAAAGTGCTTTTTATTTTATTTTATTTTTTTATTTTTTTATTTTATTTTTTTTCTATTTTTTATTTTTTTTAAGATTTTATTTATTTATTTCACAGAGGGAGAGAGATCACAAGGAGGCAGAGAGGTAGGCAGAGAGAGAGAGAGGAAGCAGGCTCCCCGCTGAGCAGAGAGCCCGATGCGGGCCTCGATCCCAGGACCCTGAGATCATGACCTGAGCCGAAAGCAGAGGCTTTAGCCCACTGAGCCACCCAGGCGCCCTATTTTTTTTTTTTTAAAGATTTTATTTATTCATTTGACACAGAGAGAGAGATTACAAGTAGGCGGAGAGGCAGGCAGAGAGAGAGGAGGAAGCAGGCTCCCTGCGGAGCAGAGAGCCCGATGCGGGCCTCGATCCCAGGACCCTGGGATCATGACCTGAGCCGAAGGCAGCGGCTTTAACCCACTGAGCCACCCAGGCGCCCTTATTTTATTTTTTTTAAGATTTTATTTATTTGACAGAGAGGGTGAGAGAGTACAAGCAGGTAGAGTAGCAGGCAGAGGGAGAGGGAGAAGCAGGCTCCCTGCTGAGCAAGGAGCCCGATGCAGGGCTCGATCCCAGGACCCTGGGATCACGACCTGAGCTGAAGGCAGTCACTTAACCAACTGAGCCACCCAGGTGCCCAAGAAAGTGCTTTAATACCATTTATTGTCGTGCTAAGTGGTTTTCCCCCCAACTTATTTTTTATAGTAGGCATATGGTGAGGAATTGGATCAGATGTTGTCTGAGAAAAATTAGTACCCTTAATCATATAAATGTACTTACTAATGCATATTCTTGTTTTTTTTATACAAACTTACTTGTAAGCCTTTTGAATTATGTGTTAGTAAATATGAAAACTTAGAACTTAGCCAAGTTGTTGTTTGAGGTGCTTTATCTGTTTTTCTCATGCAATTAGCAATAATATTGCTTACAAAAAGTTGGCTACTGTTGTTAAAATTTGGAATGTAATGAGACTCTTGTTTTGTGTGTGTGTGTGTGTGTGTGTGTGTGTGTTTTAAGAAAGCAGTTAACCTCAAAAACTTTATTTTTAATTAAAACTTAACCTAGGATTACACAGAGTCTTGGCCCTAGAAAAGTTTCTGTTATGTATCTTCTATATGAGCCAGTTCCAGTTTTTTGTTAAAGAAATGATAATGGGGGGCGCCTGGGTGGCTCAGTGGGTTAAAGCCTCTGCTTTCGGCTCAGGTCATGATCTCAGGGTCCTGGGATCGAGGCCCACATCGGGCTCCCTGCTCGGTGGGGAGCCTGCTTTCCCCCTCTCTCTCTGCCTGTCTCTCTGCCTCCTTGTGATCTCTCTCCCTCTGTGAAATAAATAAATAAAATCTTAAAAAAAAAAAAAAGAAATGATAATGGGGGAGTTATGACTTAATGTTGCAAACAAAAAAAAATGTGAAGACAGACTTTACACCCCGGGCAGTTCTGTGTACTATAACTCTTGGATACATTTTCTTCAAATTAACGTTGTCAGTGTATCTGGATGCTAGATACTCTGTTGCTTGTTAGAAGAAAAAAGTGTTCGTTCTTCCTAAGATCTAATGATTCCGGATAAAGTTACTAAATTTATGTCCAAATTTTTTTTCCTTGCCACCAAATGATACCAAGATTTGTAACTGCATAGGACATAGAAGATTGGCATTTTCCAGAAATTTTAATAGTCCCACTTAATGGTATATGTGTGACCCCCACCCCCTCAACTTTATTATATTACTAATACAGAGATTATTGGCTTGAGAATTTGTGTTTACTTTCTTTCCTGTTGATTTGCGCACTTTCTCCTCCAGTCTTTTCATGATTGAAATACATGGTTAACACCCTAACCTACAAACCTGAGTTCGAGTGTTCTGCAGATTTTGTTTTATTTTGTAAAGTCTTTCCTCCATAACCTACTCAGTTGCCTCCATTTAAATGTAACCTGTAATACCATTCATTATAAGAAGAAAATATGCCTGGGGATAGTATAAATTAAAAAGGGAGGGCGCCTGGGTGGCTCAGTGGGTTAAAGCCTCTGCCTTCTGCTCAGGTCATTATCTCAGGGTCCTGGGATCGAGGCCCGCATCGGACTCTCCGCTCAGCAGAAAACCTGCTTTCCCCCCCCTCTCTCTCTGCCTGCCTCTCTGCCTACTTGTGATCTCTATCTCTGTGTCAAATAAATAAATAAAATCTTAAAAAAAAAAAAAAGCTAGAAGCAAAGCTGTAATGTTTAACTTGGCTTGCTCATATTTGAGAGAGGATTATCTGCATTTGATTTTTTTTTTTGGGGGGGGGTGAAGCGGTCAAAGTGAATCCACTAGAGCAGAAGTCAGCAAACTACAGTCCAGATCTGGCCCACAACCTGTGTTTTTTTGGCCCACTTTCTAGAATTGGTTTTTAGATTTTTAAGTGGTTGGGTGGAAAAAGAATATTATTTTGTTACACATAAAAAATACATGAAATTCAGATTTTACTATGCATAAGTAAAGTTTTATTGGGACACATTCATGCTTATTTATTTTGATATCCTCTATGGCTGCTTTTGTGCTACAGAGGTGTCTTTGAGAACAGAGATCATATGACCTGCCAAACCTAAAATGTTTACCGTCTGGCTCTTTACTGAAAGTTTGTTGACCCCCTGGGGCGTGATTCACCACAAAAGTAAGAATGGATCCTAGAGACTTCTCACAATTTATCTGGAGGTTTTTTAACTTACAACCTCATTTATTTGGACCACAGATGAAAACCTGGAAGTAAGCAAAGAAAGGCTTTAGTAAAACTCCAGTCCTTTTTTACTCTTGAGAAAAATTTCTTATCTTCTACTCTGTTCTTTTCATTTTTCTCTTAAAGGTCTCCCTCCTGGGACCCCTGGGTGGCTCAGTCAGTTGAGCATCTGCCTTTGGCTCTGCTCATGATCCCAGAGTCCTGGGATCAGGTCCTGAGTCTGGCTCCTTGCTCAGCAGGGACCTTGCTTCTCCCTCTGCCTGCCATTCTCCCTGCCCAGTGCTTTCTTTCTCTTTCTATTTTTAATAAATAAAATCTTAAAAAATCCCTCTCCTTTCATTCATGGACTTGTAGAAAGGTAATAAAATACAGATAAATAGATGAAAAAAAATGGTGTACTCTGATCATTTAAGGACTGTATGAATTTTGNTTTTTTTTTTTTTTTTTTTTTTTTTTTTTTTTTTTTTTTTTAATTTGAGAGCACGCCAGTGAGTTTGGGGGGAGATGCAGAGGGAGAGGGAGAAGCAGACTGCCCTCTGAGCTCAGAGCCCCAACGCAGGGCTCCATCCCAGGACCCCCAGATCATGACCTGAGTCGAAGTCAGATGCTTTACTGACTGAGCAACCCAGCCACCCCTCCTTTCAGTCTTTCTTACCATTACTATCTAAGCATTTTCTTCATTTCAAACTCAAATATTTTTTTTAAAAGATTTTATTTATTTATTTCACAGAGGGAGAGAGATCACAAGGAGGCAGAGAGGCAGGCAGAGAGAGAGGTGGGAAGCAGGCTCCCTGTTGAGCAGAGAGCCCGATGCGGGCCTCGATCCCAGGACCCTGAGATCATCATGACCTGAGCCGAAAGCAGATGCTTTAACCCACTGAGCCACCCAGGCGCCCTCAAATATTTTTAATAGTTATATGACATTCCATTTTATAAATGTGTTGTGTGGCAGTTATGTGGTTTGTAATTTCAGAATTTCAGTAATCTGCAAGCATCATTACTGCAAGCATGTTTCTAATAAAGCTTTACATATATTTATATATTTGTCTTTACAGGTTGTTTCCTTTCTGAGACTTCCTTCCTCAGTTTCCAGCATCTCTGGTTGCCCCAAAGTCTGTCCTTTGGTTCTTCAAGCCTTTAAGACTGGATTCTTTATAGGAATTTTAGCACCCCACCTCCAAACCCAGGCCTGTCCTCAGGCAAAAAAGCCATTACAAAAAATTAAACTCTATGCCAGTCCTCTCTTTTAAGTGTAGACTGTCTTCCAGTTTGTTTTTTGTTGTTTTCCATTACCTTTAAATTGTTTTCTCTTTGTCCAGAGTATATAGGTGTCTGCAGAGGGTTTAAGTTAAAGGAGCTATACCTCCAATTACCAGGAAACCTATGCAATTCATTTTAACTCTTTAAGAACAATGACCATATTTTAACTTGTTTCTTTCTGTACAAATTCTAACATTGAAGATGTCCAGTAAAAGCTACTGAGTAAATGAAAGGGTGAATGAAATACTCACTTCGTGAGAACTGTTAATGAATCCAGCTTTTCTAACAAGAGAATAGCTTATATGCCATCCATATATCTTTTCTGATGTAGTATCTGTTCACATCTTTTGGCCATTTTTAAATTGGGTTATTATTTTTTTTTAAGAGATTTTTGGGGGGGCGGAGAAGAGAGTTAGAGAGGGAACACAAGCATGGGGAGTGGGAGAGGGAGAAGCAGGCTCCCCACTGAGCAGGGGGCCTGGTAACGCAGCTTGATCCCAGGGTTAAAGGCAGTCACTTAACAACTGAGCTACCTGGGCTCCCCAAGAGTTTTTAATACATTCTGGATACAAGTCCTGTATTGGGATATGTGATTTCCAAATATTTTTTTCCTGGTCTGTGGTCTTTTCATTATTATCAGTGGCTTTGTACAGTGATGAAGTCAAATTTTTTAGACATTAGTTTTTCTTTGACTCTGCTTTTGATGTTGATCTTAGAAATCATTACCAGATGCCAGGTCACACAGCTTTGATGTTTTTCTAGAAATCTTTTAATATTAGGTGTTAAATTTAGGTGTATGATCCATTAGTTAATTTTTACATTAAGGTGTAAGCTATGTATTGAGGTTCATTTTTTGCATATGGATATCTCATTGTTCAAGTGTCTTTTTTTTTTTTTTAAGATTTTATTTATTTATTTGACAGAGAGAGACACAGCGAGAGAGGGAGCACAAGCAGGGGAAGTGGGAGGGGGTGGAGCAGGGAGCCGGATGTGGGGCCCAGTCCCAGGACCTTGGGTTCATGACCTGAGCTGAAGGGGTAGATGCTTAATGACTCTGCCACCCAGGTGTCCCTAAAAATTTTATTTTTAAGTAAGATCTACACCTAACAGGGGACTTGAACTTACAACCCTGAGATCAAGAGTTACGTGCTCTATGGACTGAGCCAGTCAGGCACCACTTTTATTTTATTTTATTTTATTTTATTTTATTTTATTTTTAAAGATATTATTTATTTATTTGACACAGAGAGAGATTACAAGTAGGCAGAGAAGCTGGCAGAGAGAGGAGGACTCTGAGATCATGAACTGAGCCGAAGGCAGAGGCTTTAACCCACTGAGCCACCCAGGCACCCCCAGCCACCACTTTAATAGCTAAGTTAAGAATGCTTGTGTACGCACCACCAATTTAAGTGTTCTGTGTTGTCTAGAATTTAGCTTTTATAATAAGCCACGTGGCAGCTGCTACTGTTACCCTTCCATGAAGAAATTGCGAAAAAAACAAGTTTAGGTTTGTCCAGAGTTATAGAACTAGTAAGCCACGAGAACTGTAATTTGAATTCAGTTCTGTCCCCTTGTAAGCTAGGAGTTTGACCTTTATAAGTCAAGAATAAAATATGAACAAAGTATAATTCAGAAAGATGACTGATTACACTTTGCAGATTAGATTATATGATGGGAAGATGGGAGGGGATTGCAATATTTTAGGTAAAAGATGGTGGTAGTCTAAACAGCCAGACAGCTGGTAGGGCACCTGGATGGCACAGTTGGTTAAGTGCCCGACTCTTAAATTTTGACTCAGATCATGATCTCAGGGTGATGAGATCAAGCCTTGTGCTGGAGCTGAGCACTGGGCATGGAACCTGCTTCAGATTCTCTCTCCCTGTCCCTCTGCTCCCCTACCCCAAAACAGAACAAAACAAAAAATCATTCAACAACAACCAGACAGATGGAAAATGGTTAGATGTAAGTGAGGTTGACATTAGTGACTGGATATTGGTGTAAGAAAGGAAAGAATTAAGTTATAAGTGGGGAAGAAAGAAGAATAAAGTTGGAATTTTGTGCAGGGAATGGGAGGAAGGAGGTAATTGGAAATTTTTCAGAGGAGAGAAATTTTGGTTCATAAATAGTAATGTTAGAACCAGGGTCCTAAGCCTATGTATAGCAGAGAGTGGATGGGATTGCACAGGATAAAGGGTAGAGAGGCGACTACCATGGATAGAGTACTAGGAAACACTAACATTTAAAATGAATCCAAGAGACAAATGGAAGTCTGAAGAAGCTTAAGAAAAAGCAGCTAGATGGGGGAAAGTAGAAGAATTTTAAGAGACAAAGTAGCAATAAAGAACAGTATTTTTTTTTTAAATTTGTTTGTATTTGTTACAACCTTTTAAAGTAGAATGTGATTTGAGCACTACATTTCCACTCACAGAACTTGCTGAGTTACTTCTTGAACAGCTTTACAACATGCCTCAATAGGCTCAGATATATCGCTAACTCTAAACAACGCTCTTCTTTGGAAAACAAGCCCTATACATAGTCACTCCCATCCAGTTGGTTCAGTTTAACTACTAGTTTCTACAGGCCTGGTACCTGCAGTTGGTAACTACAGGGGATAGAAGATTTAAAAAGTAGATCCTAGAGGATGAGAGTTGTTTTAACCAACAGTTCTCTTTAGAACATCAAGGTATAGCTCAGAACACTTCAGTGACAAAAAAAATTTGGTCTTACTAAGGAATCTGCTTGGTAGCTAAACACTTTAGACTACACAGTTAACGTTAGGTAAAGAACAGTATTATGGGAAGGCAGGAGTGCTCTGTAATATCATCTGCTATGAAGTTTTAAAGAAAGACTGATTGGGGGGAAATAATAGGATTATATTGTAAGGCCCCAAAGCAGGAAGGCTAAATTTGTAGTGGCTTCAGTGTCAAGTGATTTTTCCAGTAGTGCTTCACATTAGGAGGCAAAGGGCCTCTAACTCAAGAACACGTTAATTGTCATGTGAATGATAAACTATTTAAACTATTAGAAATGGAAAGATAAAATACACTTTAGTTTTAGTTTTAAGAAGGGAAAGGAGCTACTCTTTTTTTTTTTTTTTTTAATATTTATTTATTTGAGAGTGAGAGAGAGCATGAGGAGGGAGAAGCAGACTCCCCCACTGAGCTGGGAGCCCGATGTGGGACTTGATCCCGGGACTCCGGGATCATGACCTGAGCTGAAGGCAGTTACTTAACCACCTGAGCCCCAGGCACCCCCGGAAAGGAGCTACTCTTAAGGAAATTTTGATATTGCTCTCTCACGGCTGGTTAGATTGTTTCTTTGAGATTGAACTGGATTGCCACATAGATATTTTCAGTGAAACTTTTTTATCATTGGTATAAGTTCTACGAATAATGAAGTGCCGAGAAGTTTTGACAAATGTTAACTGAAGTAAAATAGTAACTTTGTAATTGGAACTATAACCAAAAAAACCCCAACAGACTTTTTTGGTATTTGAGCTTGCTTCCTTTATTCTTTACTTTCATTCTATTTTGCTCAACTAGTAGGGATTTCTCTTGGTACACAGAATAGCCCAAGAATCTTTGACCCCAGGGTTTTAATTTTAATTTTAATATAGATTGCTGTTATGTGCTCTTTAATACAGATTGCTATTATTGCTCTATTTAGGAAAATCTATCTTCATAGAGAAATCAGTTTTTGCCTATCTCAGCTCATGCTAATAGCAGCAGTATAACATAAAAATATTTGATGAAGTCTTTAAATTTTTCTTTTTACTAATTTTTGTTTTTGTTATTCAACAGGTTTGATCTGTGGATGAAATGAATCATGATTTTCAAGCTCTTGCATTAGAATCTCGGGGAATGGGAGAGGTAAATATTCATGAATACTAAATATATACCTCACTTTGATTATTTGAGCCATTGAAACTTATTTTTTAAAACCATAAATATTCTTGAAAATAGTGGTTATGTCTTCCACATGTGGGTTTTTTTAAAATCTTGGATTATACAATTCTATAGTTGCGGTGATTTTGCTTTTGTTTTTTTGTTTTGTTTTGTTTTGTTTTTAACTAAACCCCTAGCAATAATTTTTAGTGAGGTTGTGTCTCTGATTTGTTTGACTTGGTTTAGATAATGTTTTATATTTTGCTAATGAACAATAATTACTTTGCTCTGAAAAGAGCCTTTCTTTATCCTTGTCCTGCTGTTTTATATATGTATGCTGTTTGCTTTTGCCACACTTAATTGTTCACTATTCTCTCTTCAAAAAAAAATCTCTCCTTGTTGACTGTTTGCTTAATAAACTTCTAATCCTCTACAAGACTGTACTGAGAAATGAGAGTCTTATCTATTGTCCCATTGGTATCTGTAGTAGAATTAATTGCTTCCTCTTCTGACTTCTCATAGATCTTTATACATATTTTTATTATATTACTTTGTTACAGTTTGTTTTATATTAGTCTCCTCTTAGATTGTTAGCTTTGAATGACTGACACATAGTGAGCACTCTGAATTTTTTTTTT
>LNAC01000296.1:893535-930960 GCA_002007465.1 Ailurus styani | reverse complement strand
ATTTGACACAGAGAGAGAGATTACAAGTAGGCAGAGAGGCAGGCAGAGAGAGAGGAGAGAGGAGGAAGCAGGCTCCCTGCTGAGCAGAGAGCCCGATGCGGGCCTCGATCCCAGGACCCTGGGATCATGACCTGAGCCGAAGGCAGCGGCTTTAACCCACTGAGCCACCCAGGCGCCCGCACTCTGAATTTTTTAAGAGATTTTATCAGTCCTGTTAATAATCTGATTTTCATTGGGGCATCCCATTTAACCACCATTACATAATTTAAGGCATAAAAAATGCTTAGTTTTCCATATACCTAAAGATTATTTAGAAAACTTTAATTGCTTATAAAAACTCTTGTGGTCACATCTTTACTTTGTCGTGTTCTATAGTACTAACATAGTGTGGACTTTGCTAAAAGAACATAACAGTGAACAGACATAAGATGTGTAATTAACTGCTTGCTCCTGGAGATTATTTTACTTTGGTAGATTAGAGACCTTCATGAGACTCACTCCATCCAATGCTGTGCTCTTCAGATGCAGAAAAAGAGTCCAGTCACTCCTCTGGGCCACAAGAGGGCACCCTGCAGCTAGCTAACCCTTCCCTTCTCCAGAACAGCGTTTTCCAAAGAGTTTGTCATTTTCAGAGGACTGATTTAAGGGTGAGTTAAGGTGCTTAAGCATAAGTATTGCCAAAGTAAACTTGTTAGTCTAGTGCATAAGGTAAAATTCTGGTCCCTAAGAAAGATTTGAAAGAGGGAATAATTTTTTAGTCAAACAACAAAAAACGAGCTTCACTGCAGTACAGTGGCTACTTAGGCTTTATTTACACTATGGGCGAATAAAAAGAAGCAGTTGAAAAGGGCTTTTTTTTTGTTCCCTGGTACTTGTTTTCTTTGGTCTTTAGAAAGCAGATTCTTAAAAGATTTTATCTTAAAAGCAGGTTTGAACAGTGTTTCAGCCTAGTCTGTGACAAACTTGAACTTGATTTTTAAGAGCAAGTGAAGTCACACTTAACTTCATTCTCTCAGGACCCCCACCCCCACCCCCGGCACTTTACTTCCTAGATCTACATTGTATATGTATTTACCGAATGGCTCATTTTCCCCTCCCTTTCCAAATAGTAGTTGATAAATGCAAAGACATCTTTGCAAATAAAAAAAATGTCATCAGAAACAGTTGGAAGAGTTTGGTTAGTTATTTGGGGGTAGAGGAAGTATGCTTGAGGTTTCTGGAAAAGAGACAAGCTGGGTAGGAATAGTATGTTAATCTAAACTTAAATCTAGGCTTTCTTAACGGAAGTAACAGATATGCCAAGTCAAAATGGCTAGGGTGTAAAAGTGGCTAGGGTTTAGACTGCCTGCTTTTTTGGGCAGATAGCAGTACGTCAGTGCTTCTGTGATCTTCATTCAGTAGAAATGTAATTTTAAATAAGCTGTTATTCACTAATTAAATATTTTTTCTTAACAGTTTACCAACTAATTCTGTTACCTCTAAGAGATAGCTAAGAAACCTCAGGTTTCTGTCTCTGGGTTCTCTCTCCCACAAGCCTTTCTATCTTTCCTCATCTCACAGGCAGCAGGGAACCTTCTGGGATTTCCTTCTTTGCCTGTCTCTCTCTCACCAGTCTTCTCCTCCTTTCCTGACAGGTGAGGTTTTTTTGTTTTTGTTTTATCCTGGAATTCATTCATTTTAATAAATTAAAAATAGCCCTGAGTTTTTGGCTCTTCAGTTTTCTAAATTTGCTTGTTTATTTTTTTTAATGTGATCCATTTTTAATGGATTGCCTTATTCTTCACTTTTTCTTCAGAAATAAAGTTTTCTTTATTATGTCTTAAGTTGTTATAGATCTTTAATGTAAAAAGCAGTGCTTTACATATAGGACTATTTTCAAATGTATTGGGTTTTATAGATTGTGATACTTTTGCTCACCCATTATCAGAAGGGCAGTCTTTTCTATTTGGTTATCCAAAAATGGGAACAGATCTGTATTCATCCATTCATAAACTCATTCTTTCCATATTTTTCCATAGCATGTTATTGTCAAAAGACTTACTGATTTGTGTTACATGATTTTGCTTAAAAAGAGCGATGCTAATTCACAGGAGGTTGGACTCAGCTTCATTAGTATAGTGTTTTAAAACTACACTGCAGAGGTACATATCTTTTGTTTTATACACACACTCTATGTTCCTGTTTATTTTTTAAATAGGGGGAAAGAGACCCCTGCCTGAAATTCTTTAGGAAACCCAGAATTTAACTTTAAGTCACTGAGTTAATGTGTCTTATTTGGGTAGTATTCATAGCTTAGTATGATAAATAATGACCCCTCCTTTCTTACACAGTAATGTTTAAAGAAAATTATGTGCTGAGATCCCAGGTGGTGTGGTGAAGTGGAATACTGGATAGGGGAGTAAGGAGACTTCTGTTTTCTCTGATCTGCCACTAGTGCTATGACCTCAAGTAAGACTGGCTTCTTTGAAGACTGTAATATGAGTAACCTTTTGTACGAATTAAATATATCTCAAATGTTCTATCTCTGATCTGAGCTGTTAGGGATAACTGGGATGGAAACCAGCTACTTGGACAGATCATAGTTTTGTCTACATAAATCTTTATCTTAATTCTACCTTAAACCTTTTCCACTGTAATGAATACCCACATTTATATAGGCTGAATATCATGATAATATCATTAAAGTTTATTATATCTAGTGATATTCTAATACTGGGAATTTTCAGAAATATTGATGATTTAGACTGATTGAAAAGAACCATATTCTGTGGTAGTTAAGTGTAAAGAGAATGAGTGATGGAATTATACAGATTGATGGGTTCAAATTCTAATGCTGCCATTTACTAGCCACATGTGTAACCTTGGTTCTGTTTCCTTATGCAGAATGGGACTGTATTAGGCATCTGTTCTTTGTTTCATGATCCTCCTGCAATACTCAGATGGACTTGAAAAAGAAGGCAAAACAGCTGTAGACAAGATTTTTTATAATGAATAATGTCATAGTTCTTAAATCAGCCAGTTAAATGTTGCTGGTTAGTATGTTACTTTTATAATATTAGAAGATTCCTATTTTTTATTAGTAAAGATATCTAATATTTATGTGTCTGCTATGTGGTAGATACTGTTCTAAGCAGTTTACTTAAGCTATTTCATTCTAGCCTCATAGAAACTCTGTGACAGTTGCTTTATTATTATCCTTACAGATGAGGAAACTGAGGCTCAAAATGGTTAATTAACTGGCCCAAGATCATGTATAGTAGTGATGGAATAGTATAAACTCATGAGTGCCTTGACCATTTACAGTACTGCTTCCTATTGGAAGTGATGACATCTAATGTTTTCTGTTAAAGCATATTAGGAATGGAGAAGATTTGGGGAAGTTGTAGGATTTGAAAAAATGAAGTATTGCTTTCTTTTTTTAACAGAAGAGATTAAAGTCTGGAAAGGCACTATTCTGAGGTTCTAGAGAATTACCTTGTGTTTTTTGTTCTCTACAGTTTTAGTTATTAGCATCTATGCCTCTCTTTTCTGAATTTCCATTTATAAAGAGAGTAACCTCACATCCTAATTTGCCCACACAGTCCAGATACATATCTGTTGTTATGGCATAATTATTATTATTACTGTTTTTTAAGATTTTGTTTATTTATTTGACAGAAAGCGAGAGAGGGAATACAAGCAGGGGGAGTGGGAAACAGAGAAGCAGACTCCCTGCTGAGCAGGGAGCCCGAGTGGGGCTCGATCCTAGGCGCCCCATCATGGCAAAATTATTAATAGCACCCCGTTCCTCAAAAGTGTCCCAGTTTGGATATTTTATGAACACCTTGATTTAAAACACCATATTGTAGAAATAAAGGCTTTCAAATTCTTTTGATTCTTAGAATTATGTTAATTTGGTTATGTGGTTTTATGTAACAATTGTTCTAAATTTTATTTATTTGAGAGAGAGAGAGGTATTGAGAGAATGAGTGAAGGGGCAGAAGGAGAAGCAGACTCCCCATAGAGCAGAGCCTGATGTGGGACTTGATCCCAGGACTCTGGGATCGTGACCTGAGCTGAAGGCAGATGCTTAACTGACTGAGCCACCCAGGCACTCCCAACAATTTGTATTAAAAAAACCAAGTGTACCTCTAAATTCTAGTAGGAATTTATTACATATTTTGAGGCAGTGTGTTAGGTTTTGACTGATTTCTTTGAAGATGGAGAGGGCAAGCCATAAATGCTTCTTGAAAGAAAGAACTAATAAAATGGTGGACAGTTGGGTGGTGAATTTTTGTATGTTCATGCAGCTGTTTCTGAGTTGGAAGGGCAGAGGTGCAGGTTGACAAATACTGAATTGGTTGACCTTGGTTTAAAGCTTTTGTGAATTATGGGACTAATATGAAGTGGTATTGGATCATGTATTTTACAGATCTTTAAGATCTCTTAGCCCTTGTTTTCTGTAATATTCTTCCCCATTTCTACTATAGTAAAAGAGTCTCCAGGGGCAAATCTCTGTTGCTATTCCAGCCAATGTACTGCCTAAGTCTTTTTTTTTTTTTTTAACTCTTCTATCCTGAATTATTGCCTTCACCTATATTTAGCTCATTTTAATTTAATTTCTTCTTGGTCACAAAGTAGTAGTTTCTGAAAGTATTTGGAATCAGTGTCTAAATTGTCACAAAAAGTTGTTTCTAGAAGGTACAGGCCTTTGTCAGAAGAAGTATTAATTTATTAACTACTAAATTATTTTCCTGTGCATGTTAACCTATAAATGTTTGCAAAATGAAAAGATATTCATAGTATAGTGCTTGGCAGAAAGTAGGCACATTGGATAAGTGCTTTACATAGATTTTTTTTTTCCTAGTTGTACAGTTTGTATTTTAAAGCAGGGATATGTGACCTTCTCTACTAAAGCACTACATGGAGTTTTATCACAAAGGCTTTGGAATGGTCTCAGAGAGTTTCTATTATTTTTGCTACCTTAGAAGATTAGTTTTAAGCCACTTCTGTGTCTATGATGACTGCTTCTATTAAGTTGTTAAAATTTTATTCTCAATTCCTTATTTGTTACTGTTACTTTGATATTGAGTCTTTTTTCATGATGTATAAGTTTATTTTCTCAGGCACTATATTTTTAAGGGATTAAGTTGGGTTTTATTATGAATGAATGTTCAATTATTTATATCAAGTACAGTGTTTTATTTTTATTTATTTTTTTTTTTTAAAGATTTTATTTATTTATTTGACACAGAGAGAGAGATTACAAGTAGGCAGAGAGGCAGGCAGAGAGACAGGGAGAGGATGAAGCAGGCTCCCTGCCCAGCAGAGAGCCCGATGCGGCCTCGATCCCAGGACGCTGAGATCATGACCTGAGCCGAAAGCAGAGGCTTTAACCCACTGAGCCACCCAGGCGCCCAAGTACAGTGTTTTAGTGTTATATTGATCAGCTTTACATTTTGTTTGAGTATTCACATGAACCTTTTATAGTGAGATTTAAAAAAAAAAAAAAACTGAAGGAACAGAGGTTGCATTTCGCTGGGATCTTTGTTAGAGCAGATGATTGTTTAAAATGTTGGTGCTTTGGGCGCCTGGGTGGCTCAGTGGGTTAAAGCCTCTGCCTTCGGCTCAGGTCATGATCCCAGGGTCCTGGGATCGAGGCCCACANCATCGGGCTCTCTGCTCAGCAGGGAGCCTGCTTCCTCCTCTCTCCTCTCTATCTGCCTGCCTCTCTGCCTACTTGTGATCTCTCTCTCTGTGTCAGATGAATAAATAAAATCTTTAAAAAAAAATAAAAATAAAATGTTGGTGCTTTAAATACAAATCATTTGCAGCCCAGGATGTTCCTAACATGGAAAAACTTTCTTTTTAAAATAGCAGAAGTTGGTTTCCTTTAAAATTAAATCTGTCTAGTTTAGCAAAAAATCTGTAGATTAGGAACATGCCCAAATTGAACTTTCCGCCTGCCTTCAAAGCTGCTTCTGTAGTACTACCATTTACCTTATTACCCAAATTTTAGAATTTTATCAGTCTCCTTCCCACTTGTAATCAGATCCTACTGACTCTCCTACTAAATACATCTCAAACCATTTTGTTTTTCCAGTTCTTTCTGTTAGTACCCTATTTCAGTTCTTACCATCTTGGCCCTGTTGTAGTTCTGCTGAACTGATTTCCTTGTCTGTAGTCCAGAATATCCATTATTCGTACAGCTTACAACTTGAGTTGTTTTCTTTTTTTTTTCTTTTTTTTTTTTTTTTAAAGATTTTATTTATTTATTTCACAGCGGGGGAGAGATCACAAGGAGGCAGAGAGGCAGGCAGAGAGAGAGAGGGGGAAGCAGGCTCCCTGCGGAGCAGAGAGCCCGACGCGGGCCTCGATCCCAGGACCCTGAGATCATGACCTGGGCCGAAAGCAGAGGCTTTAACCCACTGAGCCACCCAGGCGCCCTTGAGTTGTTTTCTAAAACATAATGTCACTCTTAACAACCTCTCTGGATTCCCTTTACTTCAAAGTAATGTGCAGTTTTTCTTTAGCTTGTCTTTAAGGTTCCTCAGGATCTGATCATGATCAGGAAAGCTTTACCAGCATCAAACTTTGACATTCCCTCATCTGTTCATCCATCTCCTACCTTGTTGTACACAATGCAACTTATTAGGTTGTGCCTTTGTTCATAATTTACTTTATTTTCCTCGCCTTCCACTCACCCGTTCACCCCACTCCCCACCCACAGTTTTATTTCTCAGATCCAGTTCAGGTTTTACTGAGTTCATTTTATTAAATTTAGTTTGTATGTTTGTGAGCTCTCTGAAAATAAGGTTACTAAGCCCCTAAGGAGGCAAACACAGGTAATTCAGTGTGGTAAGTGTAGTGTTAGAAGTATATATAGGTTTAATTATGAGCACTGAAAGACTAGGTACCTAATTATGGACTGAGAGGGAGGAGGTTTTAGGAATGCTTATTTAAAAATGCCAAATGTGTGTCTCAGAAAACCAGTCTGTTGTTCTCAAACAGACATATCCCCAGTCCATCTTCTCTGAATGTCAGGGAAGGTAGAGAGGAGAGGCTTGGATGAGTGATGAAATATCATTAGGAATTAGCCAAATGTACATTTTGAATAATCAGTGAATCATTGTATCAACACAGTTTTTATGTGCTGTGTGTGTCATATATATGGTAGAAAGAGCATGGGGCTTTTAGATTATTTAAGAAGTATTTGAGGTTCTTTTCTGTGTGTCTTCCACCATCCATAGGTTCCTGATTTGGAATTGATAGATTGCTAGCATTCCAGACCTAGGAAGAGTCACAAAGTTAACTTCCACTGAATAAGTGAAGTAAAAGCAAAGATGTATTTTCTATCATGGAAGCTCTGGGATAGGAGGTGATCCAAGGGCAGTACTTGGAAGTAAAGGAGAGGTTTTCATCTTTTGTAGAGATATTTTCGTTCTTTGTATTGAGTATGAAATTCAGTAAGTTTTTTGAAGAAATTTATAAAGAAAGTCGCATGCTAGTAAAACCATTTCATACATATAGACAAGTCAGAAGTAGACTTTGACCAGTGTTCATTCAGAATTATTAGAGCCAGTACCCAAACATTAAGTTGGGAGTTACTTTATTTTTAACAAGACAAAATAGAAAATCGTTCTCTCTGAATTTTCTTTAGTATTGAAAACTAATTTGTATATATTGGTGGTAAGTGTGCTTTCACAAACCACGTGGAATTAGAATAAATTTGCAATTAGAATGAAACTTAATATTTTTTTTCCCTATCAAATAGCTTTTGCCTACCAAAAAGTTTTGGGAACCTGATGATTCAACAAAAGATGGACAAAAAGGCATATTTCTTGGGGATGATGAATGGAGAGAGACTGCATGGGGAACTTCTCGTAAGTTATTGCTGTTATGTGTGAGAATTATGACTTTACTTGAATTTTTTGAAACCTTGCCTACCCCCAGACAGTACTTGGAGCAAATTTGTGATGTCTTTGTTGAAAATTTTGTAAGTCGTTATAATGTACATTTTTAATGTAAATTAACCCTCATCTAATGGTCTACTTAATAATTAGAAGTGTTTGTCACATTAAAATATTACTGGATGATAATCAAATTAACCTTAAATTTTGAGTGTAAATTACTTGGGTCTTTCTTTATTCTCCCTCTGCCCCTCACCCCCACTCATGCGCTCTCTCTTTCTCTCACAAAAATAAATAAATATTTTTTTAATTAATTTTTAAAAGATTTTTATTTATTTGTCAGAACAAGCAAAGGGAGCTGCAGGCAGAGAGAAAAGCAGGCTCCCCACTGAGCAAGGAACCTGATAGGGGACTTAGTCCTAAGACCTTAAGATCATGACCTGAGCTGAAGGGAGACACTTAACTGACTGAGCCACCCAGGCATCCCAAATAAAATCTTTATTTTTTATTTTATTATTATTATTTTTAAAGATTTTATTTATTTGACAGAAACAGTGAGAGAGGGACACACAAGCAGGAGGAGTGAGAGAGGGAGAAGCAGGCTTCCCTCAGAACAGGGAGCCCGATGCGGGCCCGATTCCAGGACCCTGGGACCACAACCCGAGCCCAAGGCAGATGCCCAACGACTGTGCCACCCAGGCACCCCTCAAATAAAATCTTTAAAATAAAATAAAATAACATGTGCTCGAAACCTTGATGGGTAGACATGTTTTAATTTTTGTTTTAAAGGTCGAGTGCTTAATAACTTTACTTACCAGAACCAAATATTTTTTAAAGCATTCTGAAGCAAAACATCTTGAGCACGACATGGTAATGAGAGATTATCTCTAAGATGGATGGTTGAGAAATATTTTTGGCATGTTTTATTTGGAGGACAACTCGTACAAGCAGTAAAACATTTAAGCAGTATATTTATATATTTCTTTTAGTGTCAAGTTTGTGTTCTTAA
The DNA here is from genome assembly GCA_002007465.1 of Ailurus styani. Lineage (NCBI taxonomy): Eukaryota > Metazoa > Chordata > Mammalia > Carnivora > Ailuridae > Ailurus > Ailurus styani. The sequence continues at coordinate 922,062 of LNAC01000296.1, read as the reverse complement.
TTTTTTGTGGTACTTCCTTTTGTAAGTTAACTTTTTTTTAGCTGTATGGATAAAATTTTAAGGATGAATATTAGTCTTTACAAAGATATGAGGAAATTAGAAATGAATAGGAAATGAGAAGTTATTTTGTTTATAGAACAAACATTTATTCAATGCCAGGTATGTACAGATATGAGTAAGATATTCCTTGTTCTAGAGGAATTATTCTAAGGAAGAGTCTTTCCATGACTGCAGGAAACTTTATCATATAGTTAGTTTTTCTAACTGAAGTTACCTTTTTCACCCTCACATTCACCAGTTTTTGTGTTCACTTTTAACTCTTTATCCTTCCTATCACTTCCTTTTGGATTCACTCTAAGGCTGGGAAAGATTAATACCCCTTCTTTCTGTTTCCATAGTATCCTGGATCATTTTTACTGATGCACTTTTACTCTGTTATGATTGCCTTATGTTAAACCTATGATCTTTTTGAGGGCAGAAACTGTCTTGTCCTTGGATTCCCCACACATAGTACAATGCCCAGCTAATGAGAGACTATAAACATTTGAACTATGTTAATGAATGGGTGAAAGATTGAATGAAAAAATATAATAACTAATCTCTTGTGGATAAAGGTACTACAATGGAAATGTTTTAATATGTTTTAACAAAAGTAGTAGTCCTATAAAAACATAGAGTTAATGAAGTGATGGCTGAGTACCACCACGATAGTTCAGTCTCTTTAGGACTAGACCTAATTCTGAATATTACATATGATAACAAATGAACCTGAGTTAGCTTATTGGTGCCTTAAAAAACTTTTTTTGGTAAATCTTTTTGAATATTTACCTCAAATATTATATTTGTATCCCATTTCTGTCTAATCTTAAATAATGCCTTTTTTCTTTTTGCCATAAAAATGTATAGAAAAGGTATCCATACCAGATAAATAATTTTTTGTTAAAAATTAAAACTTTTAAACTGAGAGGGACTTTTACTTATTTATTTTTAAAGATTTTATGTATTTATTTGAGAGAGAATACACACAAGCTGGGGGAGCTGCAGCCAGAGGGAGGGAGAAGTAGACTCCCTGTCAAACAGGGAGCCCAGTGTGGGGCTGGATCCCAGGACCCTGGAATCATGACCTCAGCCAAAGGCAGATGCTTAATTAACTGAGCCGCCCAGGAGCCCCTAGAAGGGACTTTAAAAAACAGTGTTTAGGTGACAGTTTTTACACCAAGAATAGAAAATTCTCTGGTATTAACTGATTTTTTCCAAACTTAGACTTGTTTGTGTTTATAGTAGTAGAGCCATGTGTCTTAAATCCATCTAGTATGTAACTATGAGCTTGAGATGTGCCCCTGCCAGTTTAGGAGTTACTTTTATTCTTCTAGGTTTCATTTCTAAAGGTTTTTGTTTTGAATTATTATGAATCACAAAGAAAGTTTTAACATTTAAGATGCTTATAGGCATCTTCAGGTTAATGTTTCTGTCTCCATTGACCTTTCTGGTTTGACTGTTCTTCATATCAGCTTTTATGTACTTTTTTTTTTTTTTTTAATAAAACATATGGCTCGTTCTCTCTGTATTCCCAAGAAATGTGCCCAGGCCCGCAAGTCTCAACAGTATGAAAGCTTTTTATTAAGATTATAATAACATTCAAAATAAAACAAATATGCTAATTTTTACTTTAATATATTAATTTATGTAAATACAATTTGATTAGTTTAAAAGTACAAATGTATAATTGTGTTCTTCTTTCCAAACAGACCATTCAATGTCCCAGCCTATTATGGTACAGAGAAGATCTGGACAGGGTTTTCATGGAAACAGTGAAGTAAATGCAATACTGTCTCCGCGATCAGAAAGTGGAGGCCTTGGTGTGAGCATGGTAGAATATGTATTAAGTTCTTCTCCTGCTGATAAATTGGATTCTCGATTTAGGAAGGGAACTTTTGTAAGTATTTTGAATAAAAAAGTATTTAATAATTTCTCAGTGGTTATTTGGTTATCTTTAAGTCCATTTATTTTTTGGCTCTTCCCAGAGCTAAAGGAAATCTTGCAGCTGTTGGAGCTCTGGTTTTCTTCTCTTGGCCACTTCTGAAATACATGATATAGCTAGTAGAGAACCAATGGGAATATAATCTTAGCCATGTTACAAATAACAAACCATATTAATTAAACAATTTTCAAGATTACAATTATTTTTTCATGGTAGTGCTTGATGTGAAAGTAACTAAACAAAATCATCTGCATTAAGTAGAATTTTAATTTCGTCTGTGGTGTTACTGCTTTTCCAGCACCGCTATAGTTAAGGTTGCCTTAGCCCTTCTGTTATAAATCACTGTTTCCTTGTGCTCAATTTTTTGGCCTTTGATAAATTAGTTGATTACAAAATTAAAATAAGATACAATGCTTTTATTGTTTACGTGCACTGTAGCGTAGTTTTAGGTCACCTTATGGTGCCTTTTTCTGTGTTCTATTAAATATTCAGAATCAAACAGATTCTTTTTCCTCAGGGCACTAGAGATGCTGAAACAGATGGACCTGAGAAAGGAGATCAAAAAGGCAAGGCTTCTCCATTTGAGGAGGACCAAAACAGAGATCTTAAACAAGGAGATGATGATGATTCTAAAATAAATGGCAGAGGTTTGCCAAATGGAATGGATGCCGATTGCAAAGATTTTAAGTAAGACTTTAACTTTCTCAAGAAGAAAAGCATATCTCTTTAGGGATGATACTACTAGTTGATGTGATTAATTTAGACATTTTCCAGTTTTGGTTTATTTTCCCTTTGTACTTTGTGTTAATCCAGAAGATTTAATTTTTTTCAGAAGGAATATTAGTTGATTATGCACCAGTTTTAAAATAATAATTCCTCAAAATAGCCTCTAAAGCAGTGCATTTCATTAAAGGAGTAACGTTAGAAGTTGGTGTTACCTTTCTGCTAATATGGTAGTCTAAGTTTTAACTTTTTCCTCCCTGCTGAAATCTAGTGAATTTTAGGTTTAATCTGGTTTTTCTTGGCAGACTCCTTTGGGGTTGCTCTTGAGCAGCTTTCTGTGGAGTTTCCTCTCCTATCCCTGTATTGTATCCCCTATGCTCCCCCCAATCTCTTAATCTATCAGAAATGAGGAAACATAATTATGTTAGGAGCTGTGACCTTTCTTCTTAGTTTATATGAATTTATGGTAATACTTAATATTCCTGAAATTAGGAGGTAGGGAACATATAGAGACTTCAAAAAGTTAGCTTTAAGCTTAGAATTATTTAAGTTTTAACTTTTCAGTTGTCTATGGCAGTTGAATAAGTATTTTCTTCTAGCTTTGATTTCTAGATTAGTATACGTTTACCTAGATAATAGGGAGTTGTTTTCTTCATACTGAATTCCTACAGTTGATACTTCATTAGTCAGTTGCTTTGGGCTTGTACCTGAAAATGAGCTGTTTCTTTGAGATCCTGTGAACCGTGTCATCTCAGTTAACTGAGTATAACCATATATGTGGGTGGTATGCTTTTACATTTATTGCCTTTAATTATCAAAAGAGTAACCGTGCTTCTTAAAATAGTGCCATTTGTATCTGTTCTAAGTGCAAAAAAGCATCCAAAACCAGTAAACCTCTTTGATAAGAAATAAATTTAATGCTTTTCAATTTGTTTTAGAACCTTATCCTGATTTTACTTTTCTGCAATTACCTAATCTGAGTTTTAGTCAAGGGCATCTATTTAAAACTGAGTTGATTATGAGCCCTTCAGTTTATGCATTTATAATTGAAGTGTTAATACACCATTAACTATAGCAAGAAAATAGCACCACTTAATAGCACAATGCCTTTTTTCTATTATATTCTCTATTTATTGCTATATTAGAGTTTGTATGAAAGGCTATGCTTCTCCATATTAATATGAACTTTTACATTTATTAGCATTCTAATTTTATTCCATTAAGTTTGGGGTATGTGTTTAAAATTGTTTATGAAAAAATTTTAGGTACAGTATTATACTTGATAGTGTAAAAATTTTTTGGACTAATAGCTGTGGTCATATGGTCACTATGCTAACATACCACTAATATGTACATTAATTGATACGCATCAGTATATAATCACTGGAGTGTAGAACTGAAAGGAAGGGAAGAACTGTAGCAGTCTTTATTTTAAAATTAAGAAGATCCTTTCGGGGGTTTTTTTTCTTCCCATATATTCTGAATGAAAAACCTTTGAATATTCACATGAAAAATTAGTTATATTTAAAAGGGGAAAGGAATTAGAAATTTCTTCTAAATATTGTAAGGATAGTGGTTGATTTCTAAATAAAATGTAAGTTCATCTAAATCTGGAAACCAATTTTTTTTTTTTAAAGATTTTATTTATTTATTTGACAGAGGGAGAGAGACAGAGAGGGTACACAAGCAGGGGGAATGGGAGAGGGAGAAGCAGACTCTAAGCTGAGCAGGGAGCCCAATGCAGGGCTCAGTCCCAGAACTTCGGGATCATGACCTGAGCCGAAGGCATTTGCTTAACCAACTGAGTCACCCAGGCCCCCCTGGAAACCAATTCTTACGATTAAGTAATTTCATTAAGTAATTACTTTGTAAAATGCTCTGTACATGTTAGCAAATTTATCCTGATGTGAAGCTCCTGAACTTGGGGGAAGAGTTACATAGGTGTTAACAGCTGGCACTGAAAGCCAGGTAAAATAGTTATTTACTTAACGTACTTAATGTTTGTGTATACTGTGAACTCGTGTTCCTCAGAACAAACTTATTTCTTGTGAGGGAGAAGATCTTGCATGAAATATTTCTGTAGAAGAAAAGACACTATAAATGAGGATAGATTATGTCTAGAAATAAAAGTAAAAATAAGATTTAGACCATGAAGGATGTTGATAAAAAGAGAAGAGTCTGGGGCGCCTGGGTGGCTCAGTGGGTTAAAACCTCTGCCTTCAGCTCAGGTTATGATCCCAGGGTCCTGGGATCAAGCCCCACGTTGGGCTGCCTGCTCGGCAGGGAGCCTGCTTCCTCCTCTCTCTCTGCCTGCTTCTCTGCCTACTTGTAATCTCTCTCTCTCTCTGGCAAAATAAATAAATAAAATCTTAAAAAAAAAAAAAGTCAATGCTCAGTAAATTTTTTGAGAAAATTGAAGAGGCTTATTAGTAGGGGAAATTGCTGCTTTATATGAAGTATACTCTTATCGATAGACATACTTAATTCTTGGTAAATAGATTATAAATTTCCATTTCTTTCTGATGATTTAAAAAAAAAAAGATTTTATTAACTTACTTATTTGACAGAGAGAGAGAGCAGGAACACAAGCCGGGGGAATGGGAGAGGGAGAAGCAGGCTTCCCGTTGAGCAGGGAGCCTGATGTGGGGCTCGATTCCAGGACCCTGGGTTGATGACCTGAGCCGAAGGCAGACACCTAATGATGAGCCATCCACGCGCCCCTCTTTCTGATGATTTAAACTGAAACAATTTTGTGTGATAAAGATGCTTTTCGGAGAGCTGTCAATGGAGGCTTTTCACACTTTGTTTTTTGTCCTTACTTAAAACAACAAGCACAAGAAGGTTATGTCTTTAATCTCATTTAAGAAACTCAGGCCTGGAAGATGAAATGATTTGCTCAAAATCATATTTAAAGACAGAGACTGGAGTCAGCCTTCGTCTTAGTTATGACCTTTTCCATTGTACCCCACACTTTACAGTGTGAAGTCATGAAAGCCATCCTTTATGGCTAGTTTTGGTTTTTTTCTGAACCATTATTAAGCAGGATATCATGGCAAAATTCCGTGCTGATGGACAAGACCAGGAGTATGGTAGGTGGGTTTTGGTTTGGAGTCTTCCCTTGTTTCTCACTTGATAGCCTGCTATTCACACTTACCATTCATTTTGTCTGTTTTGAGAAAAGTTTCGGGTAGTCTAAGCCTAAATTGTGATACTGGCCAATTTTCTTACCTATAAAATTGAGTTACATTTTTATGCTATCAAATTAGAGAGAGTAATCATTAGTAATATGAACAAAACCATGTCAGTTCTTAAGAGGAAGTTAAATTAGTAGAAAAAAATGATGAAGTGGAGTGGTTAGTGACCTGACGTGCCTGATTTGCCCTTTTTATTTTATAACCATTGTTTTTCATGATTTTCCTACTTTCCCATTCCAGCTGTGACTGACTTACTACTTTTACTCATAAAGCCTTTCTGCTTTCTTTATGTAGTCGTACTCCTGGAAGTCGTCAAGCCTCTCCAACTGAAGTAGTTGAGCGCCTGGGCCCCAATACTAATCCCCCAGAAGGATTGGGGCCTCTTCCTAATCCTACAGCTAATAAACCACTTGTTGAAGAATTTTCAAATCCTGAAACTCAGAATCTGGATGCCATGGAACAAGTTGGTCTGGATTCCTTACAGTTTGACTATCCTGGTAATCAGGTACCCATGGACTCTTCAGGAGCTACTATAGGCCTTTTTGACTACAATTCCCAGCAGCAGGTAAAACATAACCCTCCTTTAAAGAAGCTCTTCTTAACTATATGCTGGTGTAGCCTGAAGTGCTATGAGGCACTGACATGAATAAGAGGAGTATTCTTAAATACTTAATGTTTTATAAATAAAATGTTTATGTGATTGAGATAATTGTTAAGATACACTATTCATAGGTTGGTAAATAGAAATGAAATGCTTTGAGACTAATCTTTGTATTAAATGTTTTCTCTAATAGCTCTTTCAGAGGACTAATGCATTAACAGTTCAGCAGTTAACTGCAGCTCAACAGCAGCAGTATGCATTAGCTGCAGCTCAGCAGCCACATATAGGTGAGTCTTCACCACTTTGATGAGACTTTTAGAAAATCTTACGTTCGTGTTAGGATGCTTCATTTTTCTTTTATTGAATGATGTTACATCATTATGTTTTAAAACATCTCATTGAGATCAAAGAGTAATTAGATGGCAAGAGTAAAGATTAACTAGGGAAGAACTGTTTCTGCTTATTGTATCCTTGATTAAATAAAAATCTGTATAAGTTGGTGAAAGCTGTCAGCACATAAGTGTTTTTCCTCATTGTGAAGTTGAGTCAGACACTTAGAAGTTCAAATGTAGTTCTATCTATTATCAATCAAAGTGTTTATTTTTTTTAAAGATTTTTTTTTTTAAGATTTTATCTATTTATTTGACAGAGAAAGATCACAAGCAGGCAGAGAGGCAGGCAGAGAGAGAGGAGGAAGCAGGCTCCTTGCTGAGCAGGGAGCCCAACTCGGGGCTTGATCCCAGGACCCTGAGATCATAACCTGAGCCGAAGGCAGAGGCTTTAACCCACTGANTTTTTTTTTTTTTTTTTTTTTTTTTTGAAATAATTATAGAGTCACATGGACCTGCAAGGAGAGTACGGAGAGGTTCCCCACCAGCTTTCCCTGTATGGCTACATGTTACATAATTATAGTATAGTATTAAAACCAGGAATGTGACATCGGTAAATGTATAGATACAGTGTTACATCATTTTATCATGTGTAGATTTATGTAACCAGTTTTATACCTGATTTTAGCTAATCTTAATTTATTTTCTAGTTGGAAAAGGTGTGAATATTCTCCACATCATAACCTGTGGAAGCAGGCTGGGGGCGGGGTGGGGGAGGTGATAAACCAAGTTGATTCTCTTCCTTTACCTTTGTATTGTTTTATGTCAATCCAAGAAGATCTCCTAGGTCCCATATTTTATTTTTGGTTTTAATCAAAGGTGACCACAGGTTTCTAGATGGCTTCTAATAGCAGCATGCATTCTTTGCCCCCAGCTTCCTTTATCCCTATACTTAGTCCTCCTTATTAGAAATGTAGTGATTCCTGGGGCACCTGGGTTGTTCAGTTGGTTAAGCATCTGACTCTTGATTTCGGCTTAGGTCATGCTCTCAGGGTCATGAGATTGAGTCCCTTATAGGGCTCAGTGCTGAGTCGGCTTGGGGTTCTCTCTCCCTGCTTGTGCATGCACGTACGCATGCATGCGCGCGCTCTCTCTCTCTCCCTCTGAAATAAATAAATAAATAAAATTTAAGAAAGAAAAAAAATGTAGTGATTCCTCTCTGCTCACAGACTAGTATAACCCTTTTTTATTTCTTGCAGCTTTATGGTATGTTTTAATATGTGACAGGCTAGTATACCCATTGCTCTGCTTTTTTGAAGTTTTAAATTTTCTCTTCTTAATTGCTTTTTTATATGAATTTTAGTAATTTGCTTATTTACTTCTAGAAGATTGGGTTTAAATTTTAAATTAACTTTGGGAGGGCGCCTGGGTGGCTCAGTGGGTTAAAGCCTCTGCTTTCGGCTCAGGTCATGATCTCAGGGTCCTGGGATCGAGGCCCGCATCGGGCTCTCTGCTCAGCGGGGAGCCTGCTTCCTCCTCTCCCTGTCTCTCTGCCTGCCTCTCTGCCTACTTGTAATCTCTCTCTCTGTGTCAAATAAATAAATAAAATCTTTAAAAAAAAAAAAATAAATAAATTAACTTTGGGAAAATCTGCATCTTTATTACTATAAGTATTCCAATCAGGACACGGTGTATCTTTACTTTTGTTCAAGTCTGCTTTTGTGTTTTTTATCAGTACTTTAAAGTTTTTATCACCTAAGTTTGCATATTTCTTGGTAAGTTTGTTCTTAGGTATTTTATCTTTTGCAGTCCTTATAAATGGCCTCCTATCTTTTATTAAATCCTTAAATTGTTATCTATGAAAGCTCTTGGTTATAGCAGATACTAAATTTTATGAGTATATTTTCTAATTGAATCATTCTTGTGTTCATGGAATAAAAAGTGTATAATCTCTTAATGAGCTCTTATGATTTGCTAATAAGTTTTATTGATGTCTGCATCAATAATGTGTACATGAAATTAATCCTTAAGTTTGTGTATTTTCTTGCATTTTTGTCAGATTTTGGAATATGATGACTTCATGAAAAGGATTTAGAACTGTTCCTCCTTTCAATACCTTAGAGTATTTCAAGTAACATTTGACTTACGTTGTCTTTTAAAACGTGGCAGAACTTTGTGAAGCCATCTGGGAAACCATGCACATAAATTTGAAAACCTGAATAAAAAATGGAAATATTTCTAAGCATAATTTACCAAAATTGACTCCACCTTTAAATCTTTGTTCCATAGTTAAATATATTCATTGTTGGGCGCCTGGGTGGCTCAGTGGGTTAAAGCCTCTGCTTTCGGCTCAGGTCATGATCTCAGGGTCCTGGGATCGAGGCCCGCATCGGGCTCCCTGCTCAGCGGGGAGCCTGCTTCCCCCTCTCTCTCTCTGCCTGCCTCTCTGCCTCCTTGTGATCTCTCTCCCTCTGTGAAATAAAATAAATAAATAAATAAATATATTCATTGTTGACCCTCAGTCTTAGTATCCAAGTTTGCCTAGTCATCTCTTGGCTGGCTGAAAGCCCATTTTAGAACAGTATTGTACAATAGAAATATAATATGTGCCACATAGAATTTTAAATTCTTTTGTAGCCACATTTTTGAAAAGTAAAAAGAAAATAGGTGAAATTAATTTGAATATTGAATACTATTTAACCCATTATATCCAAAAATGTCATTTTAAATGTGACCAGTATAAAACTTACTAATGAGAAATTTAAATTCTTTTCTTCATATGAAGCTTTTCAAATCAGGTATGGATTTTTCCACTTTCAGCAGATCTGAATAGTCACATTTCAAATACTCTGTAGCTCAGTGTGGTTGTAACTATTGCAATAGACAGTGTGGCTCTAGAAGATTCTTCTAGAGTGGGGATTGACAGAGTTTTTTATAAAGGCCCAGATAGTAAATATTGGTGTTTTATTATTTTTTTTTAAGATTTTATTTATTTACTTGACAGAGAGAGAGACAGTGAGAGAGGGAACACCAACAGGGGGAGTGGGAGAGGGAGAAGCAGGTTTCCTGCAGAGCAGGGAGCCTGATGCAGGGCTGATCCCAGGACCCTGGGATCATGACCTAAGCTGAAGGTAGACACCTAATGACTGAGCCACCCAGGCACCCCTAAATATTGTTATTTTTGCAAGACATATGATTTCAGTCAAAACTACTCAACTCTGGTGTTAGAGCACAAAAGCAACTTTAAATGACATAGGAATGAGTATGGCTGTATTCCTATAAAATTTTACCATGGACACTAATTTGAATTTCATATAATTTCCATGTGTCACAAACTATTATTTTCAACTATTAAAAATGTTAAAATTGTTCTTAGTTTGTATAAAAATAGGTAGCAGCCCGGACTTTGCTCCTGGACTGGGCCAGAAAGAGATAATAGATAGAAGATATTTTTATTTTTTATAAATAGACATCTACACTGAAAAGGGAGAGAAAGAGAAAAGGGAAAGGTTTGTTGAGGTGGTTGGAAAATTTTTGTAGTATAGGAAATTGAGAGGTAATCCATGGGAGTAAATTAGAAATAAACTATATAGCCTGCAGAGGGCTATAAAGGGGCAAATAAATAGAGGGTCTTACACACTACCAGGATTGGAGTTTGAGTCATGCTAACCATGTGTAGTAAGAGCGCCCAGGTCACAAATATAAATAAGACTTGGTTTGGAGACTTTATGATGTGTAGTTGGCAGTCTTGGTACCACCTGATGGACAGGTAAATCTCTCAGTATCACAAACAGAATTCACAGTGCAAACAAGAAAGATCAGCCAGAAAGCAGCCAGTTGTGTAACAAACAGAATTAACACCCAAAACGTAGAAATAAGAGAACCTTAAAGTTTCAGAAAGAACTTTAAAATTTGATTCACAATCTTAGGAGATAAAGAACTTAAAGCCGTCAAAAGTCAGCAGTCTTGAAACACAGGGTGCTGTGAAAATCAACCATTTCAGAGTCTTGTAAATAAAAAGACCTAGGTGGACTTCATTATTGAGTAGCTGTCACCTAGGATGAAATGAACGGGAGAATAAAACTTAGGAAATGTCCAAGAACACTAAACCCAAAGTAATCAGTACTTGGCAATGAAAGAGAAACAGAAGCTAAGGATTGGAGTCAGTAGTAACTGAAGATGTGCAAGGGAAGTCGAGAATAAATGTGGGCGCATACCTTTGAAGAAAACTCAGAATTATAAAGATGTCACTTCACCTAAATTAATTTGTGGATTTAATGTATTCTTGAATGGAATCCCAGTAGGATTTTTTTGGAACTTGAAGGTTTGTTTTTGATGTTTGTCTTAGAAAAGTAAAATGAGAAAATTGATGGAAAACTAAAGTGGAAAGAGGGGGACCTACTCAACCATATGTCAAGAGTTACTATTTTCAGTGATTAAAATAGTGTGGTACTGACCTAGGTATATACAAGTAGATAGCAGACAAGAACACTTTCCAGTAGATAATATGTGCACGTGTTTTTAATTTTAGATTTTAATTTTAATTGGCATCTTAAATTAACAATAAAAGAGTGTATTTGGAAAATAGCTTGGAGATAATTGGGTCCTCTTCCTGATACATTAAAAGTTTAAATGAGAGGGGAGAGCCTGGGTTGCTTAGCCAGTTAAGTGTCTGCCTTTGGCTCAGGTCATGATCTCGGGGTCCTGGGATTGAGCCGCTCATTGGGCTCCCTGCGCAGTGGGGAGTCTGCTTGTCCCTCTCCCGCTGCCCCTCCCTGCCCCGCTCACTTTCTCTCAAATAAACGAATAAAATCTTTATAAAAATTTTTTGGTCTTAATCTCTAGTTCTTTGTCTATCAGAGATAGATAACTTTATCTTAAATTTTTTTTAAACATTTTATTTGAGAGAGTGAGCGCCAGAGAGATCATAGAGGGAGAAGCAAACTTGCCTCTGAGCTGAGAGTGCAATGCAGGGCTCAATCCCAGGACCCCGAGATCATGCTCTGAGCTGAAGGCAGACACTCAACTGACTGAGCCACCCAGGCACCCCTAAAACAAAACAAAACAAAACAAATTTTTTAAAGATTTTATTTATTTATTTGACAGCACGAGTGGGTGGGGAACGGCAGAGGGAGCAGGAGAACCAGGCTCCTCATTGAGAAGGGAACCCAATGTGGGGCTCCATCCCAGGACCCCAGGATCATGACCTGAGCAGAAGGCAGATGCTTAACCATCTGAGCCACCCAGGCACCCTAGATTATCTGTTGACATAGAAAGGGACCTATGGTTAATTGGCAAGTGAAAAAAAGCATATTAAAGTATCATAGCCTGCAGTATAAAATGTGTGTGTGTGCGTGTGCGCACGCGCGCAGTTAAAAATGTGTGTGCGCGTGTGCGCACGTGCGCAGTTAAAAATGTAGGATGTATATTGTGTGCATGTATAAACACAAACACTCGTGTATATGTATGTGCAAACATAAGTAAATATGTATACATTTATGTAAATACACAAGCACATGTATCTAATATGTTGTAAATATTAAATGAATCATGAGCTTAAAACATGCAAGAAACATTTTTTCAACAGAAGGTTCAATATGTATCCATTAGGTAGAACTAATTCCTTTTTTTTTTCAAATATCTGAAACTTCATTTCATACCTAACAAATGTGGAGAAAGCTATGTTAAAATTATTTCTAAAATGGAAAAATTTAGAAGGTTATAAACCAATGGTCAGCAAAGAGTACACGAGGACTTTGGCTTTACATTTGTATGCTCCAGTAGTATTTGAGATTTTAAAAGCAGTCTTTTAAAAATATGAAATATGGAATATTAAAAAACTACATCTTGGGGGCTCCTGGGTGGCTCAGGTGATGAAGCGTCTGCCTTTGGCTCAGGTCATGATCCCAGAGTCCTGGGATTGAGTCCTGCATCAGGCTCCCTGCTTAATGGGAGCCTGCTTCTCTCTCTCCTCCCTGCTTGTGCTCTCTCTCACTATCTCTGTCACTATATGTCTCTCTCTCAAATAAATAAATAAAATCTTAAAAAAAAAAAAAAAAGAAAACAACTACATCTTGGCTATGAGATTTTGTAGTGGTATGAGAGGACACGAATACCACTGCATCCATTGTTTTCTACTGTGATAAAGATAATTTATGGTAGAGGAATCAGAAGGAAATCTTGAAACCATTGCCCTCAGGCGTATTTCAGGATGCACCTCTGAGGAAATGATTTTTTAAATAGTGCACGGATTTTATTGAACCCTCTTATTCTTCCTCTATTAAAAGCATATTTTTCAAATAGCATTTTTGTTCCTGTGCATGAAATCAGTGCTATGGATTATGGCCACTATTTTTAGAAATGAAATAGGTTTATAGAAATTAATGAAAAGGAAAATTAGAAAGGTAGAAAATAGGTCATAGTGGAACTTTATAAGGATAAATTTTTGAGATTTTTGTGGCATGTATATGTATATATGGACACTAGGTCGATGTGAAATATATTTCATTTTGTGGGTCACAGTCAAAACGTTTAAAAACTGCTATAGTATAGAATGAAGTTTCTGAATCTTGATTTTAAGGTCTAGTTTAAGATAAGTGCATCTTTTGAATACTTTTTTTAAAGTTACTTCTGTCCACATCCTTTTATATTCCTATTCCCCCTTCTTAATCATCTTTATTTATTTATTTTTAAAGATTTTCTTTTTGGGACGCCTGGGTGGCTCATATTGGACATAAGCGTCTGCCTTTGGCTCAGGTCGTGATTCCGGGGTCCTGGGATTGAGTCCTGTATAGGGCTTCTTGCTCAGCAGGGAGCCTGCTTCTCCCTCTGCCTGCCGCTCCCTCTGCTTGTGCTTGCTGTCTCTCTCCCTCTGACAAACAAATAAAATCTTGTAAAAAATAAAAGTAAATAAAGTTTTTTTTTTAAGTAATGTCTTAACCCAACATGGGGCTCATACTCAACAGCCCCAAGATCAGGAGTCATATGCTCTACCAACTGAGTCATGCCAGGCACCTCATTAATCATCTTTTAAAATTGAACCCTTTTGATTTCTTTTAACTTTAAACACACCCCTTTTATTATTTCCTCACCTTCAACTTATCTCCATTATTTTCCAGAAGAGAGAACCTCTGGCAGTTAGTACCTTATGGTAAATATTATACACAGTGATTCCTCGATACCAGCAATTCTCGTCTCTCTAACAAGTACTGCAAATGAATATTTTAAAATCTTTCCTAGCCTTTACTAAGTTTACATTGGCACACACTAGATGCAGAAGTGGCCTTAAAGTCACTACACTGCTTAAAGCCCTTCTTTTTTCTTCTGTTGCTTTCGGGGTAAAGTCCAAACTACTTACCATAACCCAGGAAGATCTCTATGGATCTTCTTTCTGATTATAACTTCTTTTGTTTTGTCTTGCCCTATAGCCCCGCTTCATCTGACCCACTCCTTCTGAAGCTGAAGTACCCCTTTTGTCTATGCCCATAGCACTTACTGTACTGTATTCTAATTGCCAATTTGCTTATTTGTTTTTCTCATTAGATGGATTGATTTGTGAGGGCAGATCATATCTTCACTGTTGAATGTCTAGCATACAGTATAGCTTAATAAAGATTTAATGAAAAACTGTTGAACAATAGTAGTTCTAGTTCTCAACATTTATTGTGTGTCTGTTGTGCTAGTTCTGTGTAGTCATTTCATATTCAGTATCATTTAAATTCTCACAAAAAAATCCCCTTAAGATGTGGTGATACATCTATTTCATAAAAGAATCTTAGAGTCAAGTTGTGTTAGTTACATGGCCAAGGTGACTCAGTTAATCAGAATTTGAACCATTATATATACTCTCCTCCCCCACTCCAGATTCAGTGTAGAAATGATTTTACCTAATGAAGAAAATCATACTTTTCATTTTCACTCATTATTTCTCCCTTTTTATATATAGCTGGTGTATTCTCAGCAGGCCTTGCTCCAGCTGCATTTGTGCCAAATCCATATATTATTAGTGCTGCTCCTCCAGGGACTGATCCATATACTGCAGCAGGATTGGCTGCAGCAGCAACATTAGCAGGTAACTTACTGTTCAGCCTTGTTGCTTATTATGGATTTAGTTTAAATTCTGGTATAAGCTTTATTTTTGTCTATTTGGGCAATTTGAAGTGCCTAGGAAAATGAAACATTTATCTGAAATGTACCGAAGTTTCCAGAGAGTTAGTTTACTATTTTTCCTATTGTAGTGCTGGGAAAAAGCCTGACCATGGTAACTCTTTCCTCATATACATAGTTGATATACATTTTAATTTTGTAGTTTCAGAAATCTTATATTGTCAACCACAAATCTTCCCTTTTGTGACCAATTCTATTACCCACAGGGACAGTGCAAAGTAAAGTCACTTCTCATAAAATAAACTGGGGGTAGGTGCTATAAATATCCATGTCAGGGAGAGTATGAGGTAAGGAGCTTCAGCAACCTTGAGAGAATGAGTATCTAGAAAGTAGTTTAGCAGTATTAAAGTGTGCAAGCTGACTGAGGAGCAAAATGGAGGGATGGAGTTGGAAAGAACTTAATGTCAAAACCTGAAACTACCACTCAAAATCTAAAATGAAAGCCAAAACTATACAATGTTACATGTTAGTGGTATTGCAGTAAAGCTGGGAGGGGGGGAAATGTTTTTAAACCCAAAACTATATTTATTGCTTATTTAAGTAAGGAGAGTTGTGTGCTGGTCAGGTACCATGCTGTTGAGCAAAGCAATTTGTTGATCTTCTGTAGGGTTATGAGGAGGTTATTTTAGGCTGAGTTGGGTATGGAGACAAATTAGAGTCTTAGGTATGGGTTATTATGTTGGTGACAGAGGCAGAAACAGGGTAGTATCAGCCACAGATGTATGTTCAGTGGAGTGAGCCTGCCAATTGAATTTCATAATTCTAGACTACCATGATTTTTTTTTTTTTTTTTTTTTTTTTTTTACTTTGTTCACTGATACGAATTGTCACTGATGAATAAGACAATTTTAAACACCACTTCTGGTAGTTATTATCATGACCAAAGAACAGTTATTCTTTTCCTAAGAGTTTGGGACTTTTTTTTATACTCAAGACTTAAAATATTAAGAAGTGAGAAAATAAATGTTAATTTCAAATTTTTGTTTGATAGCTTGCTTAGCAGACTGAAACTAATCTGTCATATTCAGTAGTTGTTGGTATAGATCTGCATGTGATTCCATAAAGAAGGAATGAACTGTCTTGGTGCTATTTAACTGGATGTTAGTATGTAGAGTTCTGGTATATCATATAATCTATGGAATCAAAAGAAGCTTCTTTAAGAAATTGTTAGTTTTGAGAGTAAGCATTCTAGGCATTTTGGGCTTAGGCAAAAGACCATTGCTACCCAGTAGAAATGTAATGTGAGCCACATAATGTAATTTAAATTTTTCTAGTAGCTACATTATAAAATAGGAAACATAATTTCAATGTTTGATTTATCCAGAATAGCTAAAATACCATTTTAATATAATTTTAAGTTACTAATAGATCTTTTACACACACACACACATACACATAACCATCCTGTGCAAAGTCTTCAAAATCTTGCGTATATCATACTTAGAGCACATCTCATTTTGCGCTATCCAATTTTTAAGTTTTAGGTAACCACAAGTGGCTTCTGGCCACTGTTTTAGACAGAGACGTTCTAGGTAGTTGTCTGACTCCTGTTTTGATAATACTCTTCCTTCATAAATCCTGTTAATAGTTCTCATTGTGGATTTGTTTAAACTATTTTCAGAAATATATTTTATCTTTAAACTTTTTGATGGTTTTTACTTTAGTTGATTCAGTCAATTGTACTGGGGTTTATTTTCCTCCAAAACAAAGTAAAACCAAGAATCTAACTTACAAAATGTTAAATAGCTATACTAAAATCATATCAGTGGAATTTTAGGCCCTCTTTGTTACATCAGTGAGTAATCATGATATCTTATTCATCAGCTTAATGGTGGTGTGCATGCTCTTTCCTCTCATGGAATCAAATGTTACCTTAAATAAAGTAGAATAGAGTAATAACAATTCATTCTATTTTTCCTACTTTGCTTTCACATGACTTTGTCTCTCTGTGCTTTATATTACCTAGTTCTTTCTTGCCTTGACTCACTAGTCCCATTTTCCTAACCATATAAATACTGACATTTCATTTGTTTTCATGTGATTTTCAATTGTTTTATGAGAATTGTGACTAATTCTGTTTCAAATGTGAAGAATATGTTTAATAAAAACTTACTTTAAAAAAGAATATCTTTAAATTGAGGATTTACAGTTCAAATAACAGTTGTAGCAAGTTTGGTACCAGAATGTTCCCTAGTTTTATGCTATAGATTGCGAATAAAAAGATAAAAGTGTTTTTATTGTTGTAATTCTTTTCAGTAGTCAGAAAATGACCTTTTTAAAGGGAATTTGAATTGAACATGGTAAATCTTACAATTTTATGAAGTCTAATGTTCCCTAAAAATATTATGTGTTTGCCAGTATCAGACCCATGAACTGGCATTCAGTAAATGTTGCATAGATGGCTCAGTGTCCTGTCAATTCATTGGTCCTCTTGACTTTAGCTTTACTATCTCCATTAAGGCCATTGCTGTCACTCCTTTTTAAAATAATTTTTCTCTTTTAATAATCACATCTGAATGAGACAGTCCCCCTAGTAGAATCAGAAAAAAATAGTACGTAGTAGGTGTTAAGTGGATAGAGGATTATAAGGACATTTGCTCTGAGTCTTAATATACTGTTCCTTTTTATGATCTAATGGTAACTGACCTCATTTATCTATAAAATGTAAGTAACTTATCTGTTTGGGGGGGTGGGGTGGGTTGTGGGGTTTAGGTCCAGCAGTGGTTCCACCTCAGTATTATGGTGTTCCGTGGGGGGTGTATCCAGCCAATTTATTTCAGCAACAAGCTGCAGCTGCGGCAAACAACACAGCAAATCAGCAAGCAGCATCACAAGCTCAGCCTGGACAGCAACAGGTATAGGCCTGCCTTCATTAAATTAATACCTGGAGAGTCTTTGAAATTCCAGGAGTTTTCAAGATCTATGTCTTTTCATCTTCTTCAGTATGTAATACAGTATCTAGTATATAATTGGTATAAAAGTGTATTGATTACATTTTTTTCTAATTACATGAATTTAAAGATTTGGATGTATTCTTATTTCTATGTTATTGAAACTGTCTTGAAATATCTAGCAATTTTTCATTTTCTTTTCATCACCTCTTCAAGTGTGCTAATTTTCCTATCCAAGTAATTATCACTTCATTTTCTTCTGGGTATTTAAATTACTATTTTAAATATTAGTATGTATCTGACCAGGAAAGGATTAGTGCGCACTTTTTATTTTTAAGCAAGATGAAAATGTTTTCACTAAACATTATATTTAACACTAGATTAGGTTTTCTTAAAGTAGAAAATGTTTATTACAGAGGTGTCCCCGCCCCCTGATGCCCCGCCTTTCTGGAACTGTTTTAATAAATGTGGAAACACTATTGATGATTTCAGAATTCTGGTTGTCAAATTCTTCATATTTATACCAAAGAAGCAACTTAATGCCAAGTATAGTGTTACTTGAGAGCTAAATTCTGTCTAAATTTCCTTTATATACTTGAATACTATATTGATGTTCTGTTGAAGCTGTCCTTTGGCTCAGTCCTTATAGATTATACTATAGCATGATTTAATAAATTCTTTTTTAACCTATATCTTCTTTGGGCAAACATGAAAATATACTACCTGAACAATACACACCCCTATGTGTGAGGCTTACTTACACGGGTGGTATTAACAACGAATCCCTCTTTGTCCTGAATTGTTTATCTTTGTGAAATTAATATGATCTAAGATTTTGCCATTTTCCTGCCACATAAATTTCTCTTATTTTACTACTACATTTTTAAGTTAAAGAGCACAAATACTAGAAATAATTTTTCCCAAAGACCTTCTAAAATCTCCGTGTTACTTAATAGATTGTTCTATTTGTCAAGAGGCGGTAATTGTGTTTTTGATTTTAAGTATTTTGTATTTTTTCATGCTAAATCCACATTTCATTGCACATAAATATGTTCAAAGACTGTTTATCATATGTACAGCGTTGCCTGGGATAAATTTATTTATCTGTTATTTTATGATTTCATTTTTAAGGAAATGATTTGTCCTTTGTAGGTTCTCCGAGCTGGAGCAGGTCAGCGCCCTCTTACTCCCAATCAGGGCCAACAAGGGCAGCAGGCAGAATCACTTGCAGCAGCAAATCCAACTTTGGCTTTTGGTCAGGGTCTTGCTACTGGCATGCCAGGTATATATAGTTAGTTAATTGTAGAAATTTGCATAGGTTTGAAATGTTAAATGTAGACACTCACATTGAAGAGTGAAAAAATCAAGAAATGTCTTTAGAGTCTTGCCTACCTTGTAGTAAGTAATTTAGAACTCAGACGCCAATAGTTGAAATTAGTACTATTTGTGAGACTTAACAGGGATGGCACACATGTACCAGAGTTCTTAATGTGTCCGTTTTTTCTTCTGTTTATGGCATAAACTCTAGCATTTTCCCAACTCAGCATAGCCCAGAATTCTTGAAGCAGTGCTTCAAGAAATAAGATCAGTTAGTGTTGGCATGTAAGATAAAACTACTTTCTGTTTGCCATTGCTACCAAAGAAGAAGGTCATTTCATTAATACTGAGAAGTTTGCATCTAAAATTTTCCACTTTAAACATTGTTCCATTGTGTTCAGCTCATTTTATAGTATTTTAAACTATTGTTATTTATAACCTAATAGTGTTTTTGAAAATATACCTATGAAAGCCTAATACAACTCTCAGAAAAGGGCCAACAAAATACATTTTTTTGTGAAGTAGATTTTTTTGAAAACAGATACAAAATTACTACTTTAATAATAATGGAAGGAATGTATTTTTCTTAATCTGATACAAGCAGCACTTGTTATGTTTTTAAAGTGAAATTTAAAGCTGCATTTGAATATCAGTAGGTAACGAATCACTTTCTATTCTACATTCTCTCCACTCCTAAAGGCTCACTTTCTCTCTTAAGTATTTGATTTTTTCACTCTTAGTATATGAGTAGCTATATAGATTACTTATTAATGAAATGTGAACTCCAGATTCCATTTAAGTGTAATGTAGTTATATTTTCTATTCATATCAGTTAGGAAATGTGTTTAAAATACTGGAAAATGCATGTAATTGAGGGTTTCTTTTATGTGTTCTGTGCTGTTGAATACTTCTGTGTGTTACTGTAAGGATTTCTCAATTGATTGCATTCATTCTGTTTTCTCTGAGATTCTAAGGTCTGATTTTATCATCTTGTCTAGCCCTCTGGGTAAAGAGAAGATGTTAATACTGCAAGTACAAATAATAGAATGGACATGTTCTCGTTCTTTTCTTTCTTTCTTTCTTTTTTAACCCCAGCCATGTACTTGTTCAGAGAAGCTGCTTTCCTGGAGTCATTGTGGATTAGAGACCTTTGAGAATGTACTGTGAAGCTGAAGTTGTAGTTGTGGAGAGACATGGAAACAAGGCTAAAGGGAACTGAGCTGAGAGTTTATGGAAGACACTGCTAAGACTACTCTGGGCTCCTCTTTCTATCCCTCACTTTTTTTTTTTTTTAAGATTTTATTTATTTATTTGACAGATTTCACAAGTAGGCAGAGAGAGGAGGAAGCAGGCTCCCCGCTGAGCAGGGAGCCCGATGTGGGGCTCCATCCCAGGACCCTGAGATCATGACCTGAGCCGAAGGCAGAGGCTTTAACCCACTGAGCCACCCAGGCGCCCCTTCTCACTTAACTTTTAAGCCCTGCCACATGATTCCTTTACAGTAGTCCTAATATTAACTCAGTAACAATTCCAAAGTGTGACCACCTCTTCTCCATTCTTATTTTTCTCAATTCTTTGTTATATTTCATCATATTGACGATGTCCAACTCTCTACAACTCCTCTACCATTATACTACCTTCTGTGATATTTTATTCTCCTGACTTTCCTACCTTTCTCATGCTTTTTATCAGTCTCCCTTTCTTCATTGTATATTCTTACAAATCAAAGATACTCTGGCTTAGTGACTAGACTCTTTGGAATCAGGTTTGTCAGATTGCTGTATCACTTAGTTATGTGACCTTGGCCAAGTTACTTTCCTCTTTGACCTTAACTTCCACTATTGGGACAATAGATTACTTTACCTTTTTGTCAGGGAAAGTCTGTCTACTTTAACCTTTTCGGCCATCATCCCTGTACCAGTATAGTAAATGAGTTTACATCTACATCTTGGATTCTTTTTTGAACACTTAACACATTTATGCTTTTTTTTTTTTTTAAAGATCTTATTTATTTATTTCACAGAGGGAGAGAGATCACAAGGAGGCAGAGAGGCAGGCAGAGAGAGGGGGGGGGGAAGCAGGCTCCCCGCTGAGCAGGGAGCCCGATGCGGGCTTCGATCCCAGGACCCTGAGATCATGACCTGAGCCGAAAGCAGAGGCATTAACCCACTGAGCCACCCAGGCGCCCAACACATTTGTGCTTTTTTATAGGACATTACCATATGTGTGTTTTAGCCACTCCTCAAACTGACAGTGTCAAAAAATGAACTCCTCTCTCCCAGATTCACTTACCTTTCTGTGTACTCTATTTCACTTTTAATTCCATTATCCTCTTTTTTCCCCAATACCAAAATAGTTCTGTTTTCAACATTAACTAAGTTTAAGTTGTGCTAATTTCTGATACATAAAAATGTATATTCAGTTAACAAAATACACACACATATAAATACATACAAACATAATTCCTATCCATAGTAATACGTTGAGTTTTATCTATACAGTTAATTTCAAGTCAGGTCAAATATTTCATCTTCTACAGTAAACCTAATCTGTTCATGAGACTCTTCATTCCATCTGAGGTAAAGAATATAATCCTGGGTAGAACTGGGATATGATACAGGGATGGTCAGAACTTCCCCCTAGCCCTTACAAGGTACCTTGGTACAACTTAGAAAAGGACCCACATCGTCTCAGTAGACACAGCCATAGACCGTCCATAAACTCAGCTTGGTGAGTGGAGCCTGACAGGATTTCAGCTGTCATTGTTATCTCAGCCAGGTACCCTTGTACAGGGCACAGTCTGCATGTAGGTGGCCATCCTAGAGGGGGCTGCTCAGTGGTGGCGCAAGCAGAAAGGTGTGATCAGGCCACCTTTGTAAAGCTTTACTCATTGCTCAAAAAGGCTGATTTGTTTGGCTGAGTTTGGTCAGGTAGGGGGGTCTCTTCTTCAAACCAGTAATGTTGATTTAGCTCAAGAGAGAAAAGTCTCCTAGTTAGAAGATCATTTTCACGCTCAAGTGTGCACATGGCTGTGCCCCATGCAAGTGGACTTTCAAGGTTTCATCTTAAGAAAATAAGCCAATGTTGATGCTTGACTCCTAAAAATTATGCTGTCCAGCTGGCTATAGTGCTGAAGTACAAACTATAAGGCAAGCCTGTTCCAAGATTATTATTTTTTTTTTTTTAAAGATTTTATTTATTCATTTGACACAGAGAGAGAGATTACAAGGAGGCAGAGAGGCAGGCAGAGAGAGAGGAGAGAGGAGGAAGCAGGCTCCCCGCTGAGCAGAGAGCCCGATGTGGGCCTCGATCCCAGGACCCTGGGATCATGACCTGAGCCGAAGGCAGCGGCTTTAACCCACTGAGCCACCCAGGCGCCCTGTTCCAAGATTATTAAGGTGAATTCATCACTTGGGGTGGGAGCTCAAATGCTGCTCTCAGGGCCTTGGCTTGGCCACCTTTACCGAGGAGTAGTGTGGAAAGGTTGAAGGGAGGAGAGAGGAGCCAGCAAGCAATCTCTCTGTGGTGCACCCGGCCCCCCCGGCCCATGGGCTAGAGAACGAGGGCCATGGACATCCCCATCCACACGCCTCAGTGAGGCAGGTGCACTTGGTCCCACACCTTTGAGGCTGTCCACTATCCTCTTGAACTAGAAACTTTTGGTTTCAGCCTCAGTATCACCTTCAACTCTTGATTTTCTTCTGTGCTCCACATTAAGTAACTTGTCTGCTCTTATTCATTCTGTCTCCTATTCATTTCTTTTCTCTCTGCTATTCTTGTTCAGCCTTTTCCTTATCCTCCTGCTAATTCTGCCTCCAGCCTTTTTTATTCATCTTTTTATTCTCCTTTCATTTACCATTCAAAAATAAAGGTTTATACTGTTCTAGTTCTTTATAGTTTTAGTGGTTGAGTCCCAGACTAATTGGTAGTATCCTTCTACAGTTTTGTGCTTTAACACACTAGATCATATACTGCCCCTCAAAAACACAGAATTGTAAGGAGAATTGAGATACATAGAGTTTAACATTTTCCTTTTTTTAACCTAGCTTAGTAAACATTTTGTAGTTAGCTTTGTTTGTCATCCTTTAAAATCCTTTCCATGATGCCTTCCTAATCTCTTAACCAGTGGTGTTTCATCAGTAATTACTCTTCTTCTCCCTTCCTGTAGCACATAACTTGCACCTTTCATTAGTACTTCTGTCTACCTTGCATGTCATTTAGCTATTTGTGATTTATTTTCTGAATTCTGCACTTGTTTACATTTTACCATGTTTAAAGCTAGAAAATGTCTTAAAATTAAAGTGGAACAGCTTTTTCTATTTCTCCCTGAAGGGAAGTTAGTAGATCAGTGTCATGTCTTAAAGTGGCATCTTAGAATTAAGGAAATAGTACATTATGTTCTCTACTAGACTGTATAGTTCTTGAGTGTTTTTTAAGCCCCTGTGTCTTTTTAGACTCAGTGGTAGAAAGATAATAGAAATTAGAAGCTTTTGAACTGGATAATCATGAAAATGCTAAAAATTTAAGATTGTGAACTACACCTAAAACAGCATAGAAGTGGGGAATATAAGAGTCTTAAATGCATACAGTAGAAAGTAAGTTTCTACTTAGGAACTATAAAAGGATGAGAATAAACCCAAAGATTTGTAGAAGAAAGCCACATAATAAAGGTGGTGGCTGATGCGAATGAAATAGATGGCAAATCTACAATAAAAAGAGTCATATTATCCCAAAAGTTATTTTCTTTGAAAAGACTTAATAAAATTGATAAAACTCTGACTTACCAAAATAAGATTTAAAACAGACATAAATAGCCATTATCAGAAAAATTAATCATTGGAAGCTATTAGGAATAATCTCATATTAACAAATGGAAAACATAGACCAATGGACAAACAACTAGAAGGCTGTAACTTACCAAACAGACTTGAGGATATATAGAAAATCTGAAGTCCATTACCGTTAAGGAAGTCAGTTGTGTAACCAAGATTTCCCCCCACAGAATCTTTAGGCAAACATAAGTGGTGAATACCAGGTATTTAAGGAGGAAATAATTTCAATTTTTAAAATTCTAGAGAATAGAAGAAGTGGGTTTACTTCCCAAGTCATTTTATGGCACTAGCATAATCTAAATACTAAATAAATAAAATCTGTCACAAGCATTGCAAACCTTGTCAAAATGCTACCAGCATTTTTCACAAAGCTAGAACAAACAAACAAAATTTGTATGGAGCCACAAAAGACCCCAAATAGCCAAAGCAGTCTTGAAAAAGAAAAACATAGCTGGAGGCTTCACGATTCTGGACCTCAAAGTATATTTCAAAGTTGTAGTCATCAAGACAGTATGGTACTGGCACAAAAATAGATATATAAATAGAATGAAACAGAGAACCTAGAAATGGACCCACAACTATATGATCAGCTCATTTTCAACAAAGCAGGTAAGAATATCTAGTGGAAAAAGGACAGTCTCTTCAATAAATGGTGTTGGGAAGACTGGACAGCTATATGCAGAAGAATGAAACTGGACCATTTTCTTTTTTTTTCTTTTTTTTTTTTTTTTAAAGATTTTTATTTATTTATTTCACAGTGGGAGAGAGATCACAAGGAGGCAGAGAGGCAGGCAGAGAGAGAGGGGGAAACAGGCTCCCTGCTGAGCAGAGAGCCCGATGTGGGCCTCGATCCCAGGACCCTGAGATCATGACCTGAGCCGAAAGCAGAGGCTTTAACCCACTGAGCCACCCAGGCGCCCGGACCATTTTCTTATACCATACACAATAATAGATTCAAAATGGTTGAAAGACCTAAATGTGAGACAAGAAACCATCAGAATCCTGGAGGAAGACACAGCAACAACCTCTTTGACATCAGCCATAGCCAACTTCTTACTAGACAAATCTCCTGAGGTAAGAGGACACAAAAGCAAAAATGAACTGAGACTTCATCAAGGTAAAAAAAGTTCTGCACAGCAAAGGAAACAACAAAACTAAAAGGCAACCTTCAGAATGGGAGAGGATGTATGCAGATGACATCTGATAAGGGGTTAGTATTTAAAATCTATGAAGAACTTAACCAAACTCAACACACAAAAAAACAAATAATCCAGTTAAAAAATGGGCAGAAGATTGAATAGACATTTTTCCAAAGAAGACATACAGATGACTATAACAGACACGTGGAAAGCTACTCAACATCACTCGGCATCAGGAACAAATCAAAACTACAGTGAGATACCACCTCACACCT
The DNA here is from genome assembly GCA_002007465.1 of Ailurus styani. Lineage (NCBI taxonomy): Eukaryota > Metazoa > Chordata > Mammalia > Carnivora > Ailuridae > Ailurus > Ailurus styani. The sequence goes on along the minus strand of LNAC01000296.1, from coordinate 896,614 downwards.
GTCAGAATGGCTAAATTTAACAATACAGGAAACAACAGATGTTGGCAAGGATGCTGAGAAAGGGGAACTCTACTACAGTGCTGGTGGGACTGCGAACTTGGGCAGCTACTGTGGAAAACAGTATGGAGGTGCCCCAAAAAGTTAAAAATAGAGCTACCCTGTGATCCAGCAATTACACTAACTAGGTATTTGCCTAGAGGATACAACAGTACTGATTCATAGGGGTATATCCACCCCAATGTTTATAGCCACATTATCAATGATAGCCAAACTATGGGAGAAGCCCAGATGTCCATCGACTGATGAATTAAAGAATATGTGGTGTGTATATACAAACACGATGGAATATCACTCAGCCATTAGAAAGAATGAAATCTTGTCATTTGCAATGATGTGGATGGAGCTAGAGTGTATTATTCTAAGCGAAATAAGTCAACCAGAGAAATTACAAATACCATATGATTCACTCATATGTGGAATTTAAGAAACAAAACATGAACATAGGGGAAGGGGAAAAAAAAAGGGAGGCAAACCATAAGAGAGACTCCTATTGATGAGAACAAACAGGGTGGGTGAAGGGATGGGTATTAAGGCACTTGTGCTGCGCACTGCGTGTTGTATGAAAGTGATGAGTCACTAAATTCTCCTGAAACCAATATTACACTATATGTTAACTAGAATTTAAATAAAACCTTGAAACATAAAAAATAACTTCTGTATTAAGAAATAGAAATAAAAACATCTAAATTCATATCAATTAGAAAGTCAAAATCATTCTACCATAATCTTCTTAGTCTTCATCTCTTTGTAAAATCTGCTTTAAAATTACAAATCCTTAAAAAAAGCCAAGTATCTTTGGGGGCACCTGGGTGGCTCAGTCGGTTAAGAGTCTGCCTTCAGCTCAGGTCTTGATCCCAGGGTTCTGGCTAGGTTTGAATCCTGCATCAGGCTCCCTGCTCAGTAGGGAAGTTGCTTCTTCCTTTGCCTGCCGCTTCTCCTGTTTGTGCTCTTGTTCGCTCCCCACCCCCCCTCGTCCAATAAATAAAATCTTAAATACATAAAAATAAACTTGGAAAAACCACAAATATCCAAATGTTTTTGAAAATGAAGACTCCTAAACAAAGATAATAAGTTGCATTTAAAAAATAATGTAAAACCTGTTAAGAACTGTATAGAAAAGAAAAATTACAGGCCAATCACACTTAGAAATATGGATTTAGAAATCCTAAATTATATATTAGCAAGTCAGATCTAGCAGTTTATAAGCAGGATAATATATGATGAACAAGTTGGTTTTATCCTGAGAATTCAAGAGGAACTTCAGGAAGTCACATGGTGTAATTTGCCACATTAAAAGATTAAAAAGAAAGCAATCACAAGAATTTCTCTGAAGATGCAGGAAAGGCATAACAAAGTCATATATTGACTCTAAAAACAAAAGCCTCTAGCAAGTTAGCATTAGAAGATAAGTTACTTAATATGCTAAGAGGGGATTGATATCCCTCCACAGATAACAAACTACCTCTTTATGGGAAATATTTTGAAAGTTTTCTTTAAGACTGGGAACAAGATAGGATTCAACATGTTAGAGACCCTAAGCCAGTGCTATAACATGAGAGAGAAATGAGAAAATTCTGTAAAGGAAGAACTAAAACTATGAGAAAATATGATTGTGTATTAAATGAATCTGTAGGTAAAGTATTAGAATTAAAATGGATATGAAAATCTGTTTATAAATCTTAATAGCATACTGTTTGAAAATGAAAAATTTTAAAGATTTTTTAATTTATTTGAGAGTGAATAAGAGAGAGCATGAGGGAGGGTGTGGGGGGAGGAGCAGAGGGAGAGGCAGAAGCAGACTCCCTGCTGAGCAGGGATCCCAATGTGGGGCTTGATTTCCAGGATGCAAATGCTTAATCTGAGCCACCCAGGTCCCCCTGAAAATGAAAAATTTTAAAGCTAGTTACTTAGTAGTAGCAAGTACCTACAGCTAAATTAAAAAAAAAAAAAAGGGAATCCTGATTTCTATGGGAAGCAGGTTTGCTTAGACATAAAAGGATACCTAAACAGAGATACCTCTAGATAAGTTGATACTTTCAATATGTCACTTCTCCCCCTATTAACCTGTAGTTTCAGTCATTTCCAGTCAGAATTGCTAGCAGGTTCTTTCTGTGGTATTTTGACAGCTGGTAGGAAAATTTAGTGAAAATACAAAGGGTCAGTCAAGATTAAGGCATACATTCTTAACAAACCTAAGTAAAGGGATTTGCTCTATTCTGACTTACTCTGGAGTCAGACTTACTCTAAAGCTGCAGTTAAATTACTGCTTGGAGAGAGAAACAGACCAGGGAAACAGAATAGAGACCCCAAAGGTGAGATCCCCAAAGAAATGGACACCTAAGAGCAAAGAAACTCTACGAAGCTGTAAGGAGGGGAATGACTTGTATAAGAAAGATGAAGTAAAATTGACTGGGAAATAAGATGAAACTGAACCTCAGCCCTACCTTGTATTAAATAACCAACTCCATTTGGATTTTTTTTTTTTTAAGATTTTATTTATTTCACAGAGGGAGAGAGATCACAAGGAGGCAGAGAGGCAGGCAGAGAGAGAGAGGGGGAAGCAGGCTCCCCGCTGAGCAGGGAGCCCGATGCGGGCCTCGATCCCAGGACCCTGAGATCATGACCTGAGCCGAAAGCAGAGGCTTTAACCCACTGAGCCACCCAGGTGCCCTGGATTTTTAGACCTAAATATGAAAAGTAGAATTTTAAAGCAATTAGAATATAGGAAAATTTTATTATAAAAATAAAGGAAATAATAAATTTGACACCATTACTGCAAACATCACCATAAAGAGAATAGAAGTCAGTCTAGGAATGGGAGATACGTGCTGTATGTTAAAATAGTGAAAGACTGGGCGCCTGGGTGGCTCAGTGGGTTAAAGCCTCTGCTTTCGGCTCAGGTCATGATCTCAGCGTCCTGGGATCGAGGCCCGCATCGGGCTCTCTGCTCAGCAGGGAGCCTGCTTCCTCCTCTCCCTGTCTCTCTGCCTGCCTCTCTGCCTACTTGTAATCTCTCTCT
>LNAC01000296.1:838179-892909 GCA_002007465.1 Ailurus styani | reverse complement strand
GCAGGCAGAGAGAGAGAGGGGGAAGCAGGCTCCCCGCTGAGCAGGGAGCCCGATGCGGGCCTCGATCCCAGGACCCTGAGATCATGACCTGAGCCGAAAGCAGAGGCATTAACCCACTGAGCCACCCAGGCGCCCAACATAAAGAATTCTAAACTAGTAAGATAAGGCAGCCCAATAGGAAAATGGGTAAAAGACTTGAACAAGCCCCTTCCAAGAGAAAATCCAGATGTCCAGGTAGCATTTGAAAAGTTGCTCAGCTTCCTTAGTATAGGGAAAAAAATCAAAACCACAACAGATTACTTCTGCTTATCTTCCAGATTAGCCACATTTAAAAGTCTGAGAATATAAAGTGTTGTTAATGTCACAGAACAGTTGAAATACCAAAGTAGGAAGAGTGAAAATTTTGCACAATAATTGTGTCAACTCCTTAGGTACATACTTGGAGTAGAGAAATCCGCACACTTTACATACCAGGATATATGTACCAAAATGTTTACAGCAGTTCTATTGGCAGTGTCTCCAAACAGGGAATGGTGTAAATGTAGAACAGACGAATGCATTGTGGTATCCATCCAGTGAGGTGCTATACAATAATAGAAATGTATGTCTGTATACAGCTACATGAATGAATCATAAATGCAAATTTTTAAATAACCCAAAACAAATGATGGTTAAGGAGGGAGGCATTTATGGATAGTAGAGTAGTAACACAAAGAGGAGATTATGGTAGAGCAGGGACATATGAGAGGTAGGGTTCTGGGCAGTTTTTGTTTTTTTTTTTTAAAGATTTTATTTATTTATTTGACACACAGATTACAAGTAGGCAGAGAGGCAGGCAGAGAGAGGAGGAAGCAGGCTCCCTGCTGTGCAGAAAGCCCAATGTGGGACTCGATCCCAGGACCCTGAGATCATGACCTGAGCTGAAGGCAGAGACTTAGCCCACTGAGCCACCCAGGCGCCCACGGGGCAGTTTTCTATTTCTTGGATGGTGGTTACAGGTTTTTTTGTTGTTGTAGTCATTATATTGTACTTTTGGGTTTTATATTCTTTATGTGTTTTATTTCATAATAATAGTAAATTCTTAAACACAAATTATTGTGCTTTGCTAGTAGAGTATATTTTCTGTACTTTAAAGATTTTTTTATTTGACAGAGATCACAAGTAGGCTGAGAGGCAGGCAGAGAGAGGAGGAAGCAGGCTCCCTGCTGAGCAGAGAGCCCGATGAGGGGCTCCATCCCAAGACCCTGAGATCATGACCTGAGCCGAAGGCAGAGGCTTTAACCCACTGAGCCACCCAGGCGCCCTGTTTTCTGTACTTGAGAGAAAATTAACTCTCAACATCCGCTTTCTCATGGCTCTCTTTGCAGCAGAACTCCTCAGAAGCATCGTCTTTACTTGTTTGTGGTTCTTCTGTTCTTGATTAAGTTCACCACAGTCTTGCTTTCATCCCTTACCGTAATGGCATCCATGTCACTAATCCCATTGGTCAGTTCTCAACTCTTAATAGCTTTTAGGAGCATTTGACATTTTGATCATTTAGCCTTCATTGGAATTCTTTTTTCTTTGGCCTGCAAGAGACCACATTGTTCTAAATTTCTTTCATCCTTACTGGCTATTCCTTCATGGTTTCTTCCCTGGTTCCTTCTCTCTCCAACCTCTTAACGTGAAGTTCTCTGTCCATAGATCCCTTTTAATTTTCTTGGTGATTTCGTCTTTTATAAAAAGCTCCAGCCTGGACCTCTCTTCTAAAGTCAAGACATACATTTATTTATTTAAGATTTTATTAATTCATGAGAGGCAGGGTTGGGAGAGTGGAGGTAAAGTGAGAAGCAGACTACCCACTGAGCAGGGAGCCTGATGTGGGACTCAGTCTTAAGACCCTGACCTGAGCCAAAGGCAGACACCCAGTCACTGAGCCACCCAGGTGCCCCTAAAGTCACAACTTCTGTTAGATATCGAATAATCTCTTCCCAGATTTAACACATTCATTTCATGAGGAGAGGGCTTGAAAGCTCTGCATTCCCTTCTAGATTTGCCCTATATGTCTGTCTGTTTATAATGAAACTGTGATTGCAAAACAATCAGAATTACTGTATTTAATTAAAAACAACCTTTGAATGTGAAAGTGTTGGCCCTAGTGGTAAAGATAGTGTTTAGACTTAAAACTATCAGAGGTGGGGCGCCTGGGTGGCTCAGTCGTTAAGTGCCTCCCTTGGGCTCAGGTCATGATCCCAGGGTCCTAGGATTGAGCCCTGCATCCGGTTCCCTGCTCAGCAGGAAGCCTGCTTCTCCCTCTCCCACTCCCTCTGTTTGTGTTCCCTCCCTCGCTGTGTCTCTATCTGTCAGATAAATAAAAATCTTTAAAAAATTTTAAAATAAAACTATCAGTGGATGCCATTGTCTTTTTGCAAATGGTTGTCAGACTGCTGAGCCTGAATCCTCGTCACTATATAAGACAGCCTTTCTCAGCCTGACTTCTGGGAGGGGAGAAGCTTTCCTGCTTAAAGTATCTCCTATATGTAGATAACTTCTCTCCTGTGCATTTAGAGTGGTACTTGTTATATACTATCCTTGGGAGAATTGGCAAAATAGTCACTTTTCTGTTCACAATAGTTGCTTTTTGTTCTATAGTTAAAAGGAATCCCCACTGAGAAAGGCTGCTAAGATGTAAACCTCACTCTCTGTAGTTCTGAATAGTGCAAATTGTCACCTGCCTTGTGCTTAAGGCTATCATAAAACTAATACCTGCATGATTTTTATTCAAACTTTAGCTTGAGAACCTTTACAAAAAGAGTTACTGTACAATTTTAAAGTATCTGTTAATATCACAACTTAAGTTTTTCAATGGATGCTTAAAAATGAAAATCTAAGGGAATGCTGATAATGAAGCACTTGGTTTAGAACTTTATTACAATTGCATAATAAACAGTTCTTACAGTGTTCTACCTCACATGCCTTAGTCTTTCCATCCTCTCAAAACTGATAGGTGATATTTTTCAGGTATCAGTGCTTGATAGCCAGTAATTTCTGTATCAAAGAAGGTACCTCATCATTCTGTGGTCCATAAGTGGAAGGCAGCTCTTAAAAATTTAGAGAAAACAATTTTACTTATACTCTACTACGTTTCCATAGATTTAGTAAATATCTTCTAGGATGTGTTTGCTTTTCATATTATAACTATTTAATGATTTTATATTAACAGTATATAATTATATTTTCTGGTTGATAAAAACAAATGCAGTGGGAAATAAATATGCATGTTTCTATAATGCTTTCATTAGTAAACATTTATTTTAATATTATCTAGGCTATCAAGTACTAGCTCCAACTGCCTATTATGATCAGACTGGTGCCTTAGTGGTTGGCCCTGGAGCAAGAACTGGCCTTGGAGCTCCAGTTCGTTTAATGGCTCCAACACCTGTTTTAATTAGTTCAGCAGCAGCACAAGCTGGTAAGTGTAACTGATGTTTTCAGGGATAATATTTTTCTGGTGTTCTTTGAAATAATTTAAAAATAGAGAATAGTCTTTTGAGTAGTTTTAAGAAGTATTTGAAATTTATTTTCCAGCAGCAGCAGCAGCAGCTGGAGGGACTGCAAATAGTCTTACAGGCAGCACAAATGGTCTCTTTCGGCCAATTGGCACTCAGCCACCGCAGCAGCAACAGCAGCAGCAGCCGCCAAGCACGAATCTGCAGTCTAACTCATTTTACGGGAGCACTTCTTTGACTAGTAGCTCCCAGAGCAGTTCTTTATTTTCTCACGGACCTGGCCAGCCTGGAAGTACATCTCTTGGCTTTGGAAGCAGTAGCTCTTTGGGTGCTGCTATAGGCTCAGCCCTCAGTGGATTTGGTTCATCAGGTAAGTTGCCTTTTAAGATGAGTGTACTCTGCTAAGTGGACATGAGGTATATGTATGTTTTTAATAATAAATATTAATAAATAGCTTGTAGTGTAGAAAGGACAGGAATAAGACACTGGTTTATTAGTTTAATTTTGTAGGAAAAAAGCTGCCTCCTGCAAATCTTTAAGTATTTATGAATGTTTAACTCATTTCAAGCAGCCCATCTTTTTCTCAGCTATAGTAATTTCCCCCTGGCTTAAAGAATTGTATTACTGTAATTTTTGTATTAGTAAGGTTTGTTTGGAGCAGTATATTTTATACTAATTACTAGCTCTTCCTTATTCTCTATATAATAATGATTGAGGAAGTAAATATTTTACCATCTTAAATTTCTGGTATTTTAATATAATTGTCTTTTTGTGCTTATCAGGTAGTTTTTTCTTATTAAATGCTAGTGGTTCATTATGGTTCTCTTTAGTTGGTATGCTATATGAAAATAAAAGGAAATGTTCTAGTACCCCCCCAGGGAACTACCAATGTGTTTATCTTTTAGACTAAATAATTTGCCCTTTATCACTGAAAATTCATCTAAAAGGATGTTTCTTCCCATATCCTAGTTTTACATATAATACTTAAAAAATTTAAACTCGAAGTATCTTCACAGAATAATTTACCCACAACAAAGTGATTTTGTAATTGAGGAACAACTAGGTGAAGTCAAAAGAGGCTCACATTGACTCCCTATTGATATACCTTGTGTTACCATTCTCTGAGGTTTCCAGAGTAGTCAGGAAACATTAGAGGAAAAACAGCTTACCCTAGTTCTATTGGTACAGTGAATTGGAGGCCTTTTCTTCATGAGGGGCAGGGAAGTTTATTCAGACCTCAGATTTTCTATTTTTGTAAAGTTCTAGAATCTTTAGTATCTTTAGTATCTGCTTCTCATCTGTTTTTCCCACCACCTTAAACTATATGCTTTTCTGGTGTGGAAAATGGCAAAACTAACATGGGCTAGTCATTATTAAGTAAGTTTGCCTATTTTCTAAGAAAGAACCTTCTGAACTTTGAACATTCATAAGAGGAATGGTCTAAAACAACTATAAACTTTTAGATGGAGGATGCTTATTTGTTATAATGAAGTACAATAGGGAAATTAACACAGTTGCAGAACACGAAGTTACCTCAAGAATGGGCACAAGAACTTCTGAGGGAAAATCAAACGAACATGGAGACTCTTCAATCTTTTAGTTTTCCTACTTGAGTTTTTCATTCCTTTTGGAGGTCAGTATTTTTATTTCTACCCAAGCAGTCCCATAGGACTTATTTTTTGTTTCTAATATACTTGACAGGCATTTTCCCCAAGTAATCCAACATGCTGAAGAAAACAGAAAAAACATAACTTAAAAGATAAACTTTGTAGAAATAACTAGTTTCTAAACTAGAGATTATAGAAAACAGAGAAGGGCTTTAATAAATCTCCTGTTCCTTTTCTTTTAAAAATAATGTCACTGACAGTCTGGAATAGATTTGTAGGCCCCATTATCCAATTCTTTCAGATTCCCATTTGTCTCTTAGTTGTAAGGTCATTGCCCCCAGCATTCAGGAACTGGTTGGCATGAACATTTTGTTCCCTATAGATATTTCCTGCAGATGCCTCTTTCCCAAAAACCGATCTTCTTCATGCCTCCCTTATTTATAATCATTGCGTCCACTATTCTGACTACCAGTCTGGGTGCCTCTGTTTACTTGCTTCAGAGGGCATTAGCAGTTGCCACTCCTGGATGCCAGTACATAGTCTGTCATCTTCCCCTTCCTCTTGGACATTTTGTGAGAGTTCATTGAAGTGCTGCACGTGTGTACTCTTAAAACAGGTCTACCCACGGCGGTTTCATATTATGGCAATTCCATACCTCTATGAAATCTAAAATGATAGTATGATTATGTGCACATACACACAATCAGACACACAGTCATTCTCTTACCTATATGAAGAAATTATTAACACTAATCAGTGTTAAATACCCCAGCTTATAACACAGTCAGCTAGGACGATTAGCCATTATAATATAGTAATTAAATCATCCTTTCTATGACCCATTATTTAGAAAATGTTGGAAGTTTGTAATTTAACATTTTATGCACAGTTGACAAATGATTAGTGACTCCACTGTTGGTCTAGCCGTTTAGGTATTTTAGGTATACTTCCATTTCATATTTTGTAGTCACAGTGTTGCAGATAATTTAGGCATATAGTAAAAGTTAAGGAGCCAGATTGTTTAGGTTTAAAATAAAGCTATTTCTGAATTACTTTTAAATGTTTGGCTTGGCTTTTCCTTTTTGGAGGAAAATAATATTGGATGTGTCAAAAACTATGGGGTTTTTTTGGTTATTTGCCAGGGAAATGACAGTTATACTGCTCTCATTAGAGAGCTGTTGTCTTTTCCTTGTCAGTTAAATTGTTTTCTGAAATAAATAGGAATTCTAAATTTCACCATGTTCTAGAACAATCACTTTGACAGTGTCCTTTTAAATTAGCATAGTTAATGTAGCATATGTTGACAATTTTGCCAAAAGCAACTCAAGAAGTATTTATTACATTAGTGTTTATATTTGGTTTTGCTGTTAGAGTGCATATAGTTAAATAGTATTTCCCTGTTATGATATCTTAAAATGTGCAATTTACAGTAAAACATGATCAGTCTTTCAGAAACCATACTGGCTGGTATAAAAGGTTGACTTTTGTTTTAATATTTTGCCTCATACAGTTGTGTGAGCCTGGTATTTTTCTTTCATAAGAATCCTGAATTTGGCAAAACCAATTTAATTGTTTGCTATCTGTATTATAAGCTTAACTTGGTCTACCCATCATGTGCTCTGCTTAATTTTTCTCTTAATTTTTTCATTTATACCTTAATGACCTACTTATAATTGACTTGTGATTAGAAAACCAAGACCTAATAGAAACTTTAAAATTCTCTTGAAAAATGTTAACCATATTGGTCCGAATATAGAGCTTGTTCAGAAACTTGACAAGAAATGTAATAACAAATTTTCTTAGGTGTAAAAGGCATTCAGTTAAAAACAAAAAAAAAAAGGCCAGTGTTTAGAAATAGGAAAACACTTGAAAATGTGGCCTCTAAGTGAGACTTAAGAATTGGGAGTTTTGGACAGACAGTCCTTTTAAACACTTGGCAAAGAATTTGATTATTCAGATGTGTCGATTAACAGATCTTGGGTTATTTTTTTGAGCATCCATCACCACATGGTAACGAGAGTCTACCATTGCTTTATGATTTTGTGGAGTATGAAAGGAAAAAGGGACTAGAAGGTTGAACTTGGGATTAAGTAAAAAGAATTTAGTATGTAGTTCAGTGAGAGATGTATTATGAGAGAATTGTATATTAACTAAGGGGGAAAAAAAAGGTTTCAGTCTTCACTTGAGTAAGGGGCTCCTAAAACTGATAGTAGACACTTAGGAATGGAAGATCCCAAGGGGTAAGTGACAGCATGTCTTTGGTGTGATAACAGTAATAAGAGCTACTAATTTGCTAAAAGGAAGTTTAGTTTTTCATATCTGTTTTGTATCTTAGTTGTTGAAGGATAGGAAGAACGTGTAATGTGAAAAGTACCAAGAAGTTAGTTGTCATCTGTATTTTAACTGATATTCGGGCCAATATGGACTTAAAGGACTATGGTTTAAACACAAGCTAGAAGCCAAATTAAATGTGAATGGTGAGGGAAATGTATTAATAATCTATTTATCAGTGTAATCCTTTCTTGGCATTGAGTTGAAGTCTAAGAACCTGATTCCAGAGATTAGGACACTACCAAAATTTAACCTTACTGAATTTAATCTTTAGCATCTCCTAAGCAAACACCTTACAATTTCAGGGTTTATAAATCATACCAGGGTATTAAAGCACAGTAATCATATGTGTCAATGGTAAATATGTGTGAAATAATAAACATATGAGTGCTCTGTTAAGTATTCGGTTACTTTATTGGGGTGCATTTATACCCTTTTATGATTAATAAGTTAGTTTATATAGTTATCACAGTAATTATCTTCTCCATAATGTTTCTAAAAATAATTATTGTGATCACTTCTGTTATTTCCCAGCAAGAGTTGGGGATAGGTTTTATTCAGTTAACACATGTATGTAATTAGGGTTTTTTTTATTTCTTCTTCAGTTGGCAGTTCTGCAAGTAGTAGTGCCACAAGGAGAGAGTCTCTATCTACTAGCTCTGACTTGTACAAAAGATCTAGTAGCAGCCTAGCACCCATAGGGCAACCATTTTACAATAGTCTGGGATTTTCCTCCTCTCCAAGTCCAATAGGCATGCCTCTGCCAAGCCAAACTCCAGGACATTCACTTACGCCACCGCCATCACTTTCATCACATGGATCCTCATCCAGTTTGCATTTAGGTAAAAAAAAAAAAAACAAAACCCTTTTTATTTGTATGTATACATGTAAGTGTGTTTGTGTGTGTGTTTATAATATATGTAAAATATTTAATGTTGGATAAAACGTGCCAAATTGCTTTTGCTTTTAGATGTTAGCCTTTTGAAAAAGTTCTACTTTTCGTGAAAATTCAAAGTGAGGGTCTAATGTACAGTAAGGTAAAGACCCCTATTGTATCTTATGTTTCTTTTATGAAATACAGTGGTGTGTTTTTTTCTTGTCTGTGCTTTTGATTTGTGTGTGTTTTAGATCATCTGAAAAGTCAACTGTTTAAACATGATAGTAAAAGAAATTTCACTGTTGCAAGCTTTTGCACACCTAAAGGAAAACATTAGTCACATAGTTACTGAAGTTCAAATAATTTAGTTTAGTACAATGGTTTTTGCTTTGGCCTTTGAATGCCTGCCATTTTACCAAAGGTTGTATCAGGGTATATGAACTTAATATGTTTGTGAGCTAGAGTCTTAAGGGTTTGGTCCATATACAATTACTTTTGGATATGTTTTTTAAGAAAAAAAATGTTTTAGACTTGTTATATCCTTGAATTTGGAGCATTTAGAACTTTTGTTTCTATCTATATGTTAAAACTGCCCCCCCCACCCCAAGATTATTGAGGTGGTGGTTACCCTTTTCCCTCTCCAGGAAGTATTTACTTGTGTAGTTAACAGAATATTTTTAAGAGATTTTAGATCAGAGGCTATATATGAATCTGTGTCTCTTCAAGGAAAGTATTTAATTAAAATTAGATTTTGAATTTTTGTAATTTTAGTTAACTCAAAACTGAGGTTCTTTTTTTGATGATGTGCTTGGAAAGATTTAAATCAGCTTGTGATTTAAAAAAGTAATGTTGCTGTTGTTAGCAAAGAGAAGTTAATGATTATATTTGACCCCCCCCCCAAGTCGTAAGGGTATAGCAATTTTTTCCTAAAGTTCATTAAGTGTCCATGTAACAAAGGGATCTTTTGCAGTGATCATCATTTAGATATGTGTCAGTGTGAAGTGGCCTAGATTTTTTTAAGGCCGGTCCTGTGCCCCAACTTCTGGGTTCTTGCTCTTTTGTAGATACTAAATATATACAACTATATATTTGGGTGGGGTCCTAAGATCTCCTACAGCACTATATGTGTAAACTTAATCAGTTTTTAGTGTGACACTTTCGTTCATTTATCATCTTTTCTTGATCATAGGAGCTTGCTTAGTTCCCTGATCTCTATTATTTCTACTCAGACCCACTAACTCCCACCACCCCCATATAAGACATGCCTTTGAAACTTTGAAATGGACACAAAAATTTGGAACATAGCAAGCTTAAGAATAGGTCTTTCATAATAGTTTTGTGTTCTATTTGTTAAAAATCATATTTGTCATGTCCTGTCCTTATATAGGTAAGTTCCAGATCAGATTCCTGTCAACTGTTACTGCTTATGTTGTGCTTTAGGGCCTGTAAAAATGGCATTAATTATTCTACATAGCTTGCTTAGAAATTAGAAATATGAATGACTTTTTAGATGTATCTATAATTAAACAGCAATCAAGATATTTTTCTTCAGACTGTAAAGAACCCAGCTGTGTAGATGCTTAGGAAAGAAATTCCTGTCAGTTATGAGAAGTAATCATCATTTGGGCCAGCATTTCTACATTATAGCCTGATACTTCTGTACGCAAAGCTAAATGCCTTAGTTTAGCTTCAGCTGGAAATCTGTTTTTTTAATACACCTCTGATTTGAATTATCTGTAGATGATTTTCTTTTGTAATCTCCCAGTTTCCTTTAGTTTTAGTTGTAATATGACTGGCAGTGTTAACAAGGACCATATGCACCCTGCCAAGTTGGAATAATTTAATAGGTTTTGTAAATTTGCTCTTTATATAGTGTTTGTGGAAGTAATCTGTTCTTTGCTTTCATCTGATTGACTCACAGTACAAGACTTACATGTTTTCTGGTCTAAGAAAATAATTTTAAATTGTGTATCATGTAGTGGATTTCTTCATGAGTCAAGTTATCAAAGCGGATGATTTAGAAAATACCTATGGAAATGAATTTGCATATCCATTTTTAGAAATAATCTTCTTAAGAATAGAATATCATGAGGTAGGTAGGAGTCAGTTCTCAATTTCATTAAAATTGGTTGGAATTAATTGTTTCCATGTTACTGCCTTGTGAGATTTTCAGACAGGTAACCGTTATTGATAGGTCCTCCTGATGTCTACGTTCTGAAAGTATTGAATGACAATTTTTTTTTTTAACCAGCTCTCCCTTTGCTAGTTATTTGATTCACAGAAAGGCCTAATAGCAACATCGCGTGCTTCTGTCTTTCCAAAAAAGATGTTTTGTTTTTTAAAATAGTTATTTGATCAACATAAGTATTTTCAGCTTATGGCCTAATATTCACTTTTTCATTAAAGAACAGATACTTCAGTTGATAGGTTTTGGTTGTTCATTTTTTATACTCTGATATTTCTGGTTTGCTAACTTATTTTTAAGATATTGAAGTCAGAAACATGAAAAAATTTTACTCCTCCATTTCCTACTAAAAAACATAAAATTCCTTTTTAAAAACAAAACCACAATATCATCATATCTTTTTTTTTTTTTTAAGATTTTTTATTTATTTGACAGAGCACAAGTAGGGGGAGCAGCAGGCAGAGGAAGAGAGAGAGAAGCAGGCTTCCCACTGAGCAGGAAACCTGATGCAGGGCTCGATCCCTGGACCCTGGAATCATGACCTGAGCCAAAGGCACACGCTTAACCAACTGAGCCACCCAGGCACCCCCATCATATCTTTTAAAATTAATAATTTTTCATTATTCTGTTTTCCCTAATTGACTTAAATGTCTTTTTGTGGGTCCTTATAAGGCCCATACATTGCATTTGTTTGATGTGCCCTTTAGTCTGGAGCCATTTCCCTTTCCTGTTTTTTTCTTTCCATTTATTTATTTATTTGTTTGTTTGTTTGTTTGTTTGTTTAAAGATCTTTTTATTTTTTATTTTTTTATTATTTATTTTTTTTTAGATTTTATTTATTCATTTGACACAGAGAGATTACAAGTAGGCAGAGAGAGGAGAGAGGAGGAAGCAGGCTCCCTGCTGAGCAGAGAGCCCGATGTGGGCCTCGATCCCAGGACCCTGGGATCATGACCTGAGCCGAAGGCAGCAGCTTTAACCCACTGAGCCACCCAGGCACCCTTTCCATTTATTTGTTAAAGAAACTTTGTCCTGTTAAATTTCTCACATTCCTAACTTTGTTGATTGCTCTCCCATAGTAGTATTTAATGTGTTCTTCTATTCCCTGTATGTCTTGTAAAATGGAATTAAATCTAAAGCCATGGTCTTATTGTTTGTTGTTTGCTGTTTTTGGCAAAATGTGTTCTGTATTCTCTCTGTTGCACCGTATCAGAAGACATGTGTCTGTTTTTCTCCATTGTGAACTTGTCAGCCTGATCCACCAGAATGGCGTAGCAGCCTTGGATCGTTGTCTGTTTTTCAGAGGTTGCAAAGTGGTAATACTCTAATTCTGTCATACCTGTAGCATTTATTAGCTGAAAGTTTTCTATAAAAAAGAAATTTCCATCAGTGGTGAGGTTACCCTGGGATATAGTTCATAAAGGAGTCAGGATAATGCTTGATTTCTTTAACTTTATTTCTAACTTTGAGAATAACTTTTGAGAATGAGTTGATGCCCTAGCAATTTCTGTATGTAACACATGTTCTTTTATTCATCATTGTTACCTGTAAATTGATGACTTTTAGGGTAGTTGATAGGTTTTAGTCCATTGCAATCTGAGAGACATCAATTTTATACCTTTTTTTTTTAAAGATTTTATTCATTTATTTGACAGAGAGAGAGAGATCACAAGTAGGCTGAGAGACAGGCAGAGAGAGAAGAGGAAGCAGGCTCCCTGCCGAGCATGGAGCCCGACGTGGGCCCCAATCCCAGGACCCTGAGGTCATGACCTGAGCCGAAGGCAGAGGCTTTAANTTTTTTTTTTTTTTTTTTTTTTTTTTAATGCTAAAATTTTACCATCTGGGGCGGGGCTCCTGGGTGGCTCAGTTGGTTAAGCATCTGCCTTCAGCTCAGGTCATGAACTGAGGGTCCTGGAATTGGGCCCTCTGTTAGGCCCCCTGTTCAGTGGGGAGTCTGCTTTTCTCTCTCCCCCTGGGCCTCCCCCCACATGTGTTTTCTCTCTCTCTCTCAAATAACATATATATATTTTTAAAAATGTACCCTCTTTGGCCATTTGGAGCCCTTATGATTGGCTCCCATTTGACTAGAGGTTTTTAAAAGCAGCACTGAAATACTGAGAATCAGAAACAAGTGGGAAAGGAATAAGGAAAGCGAAGAAATTTTTAAAATTAATGGTTTTTATCTTGAAATGCAAAGAGCAGTGTCATAGTCTGCTTCAGGTTAAGTGTTAAACATTAAATGAATTATATTTTCTTGTTATCTTAATCTGTAGAGCTGAGGGGGAAAATCTACCTGCAGTTGTTTCTTTAATCATTCTCTCTGAAAGAAGTCAGTATCTTATTTTGAGGTACTTCATCTCTGTGAAAAAACATTAAATATTATTTTGTTCTTCTCCTTGGAGCTAGCTAACAAATTCTTTCCTTCTCTGTTTGTTTTTTCNTTTTTTTTTAAAGATTTTATTTCTTTATTTGACACAGAGAGAGAGAGATCACAAGTAGGCAGAGAGAGAGGAGGAAGCAGGCTCCCTGCCGAGCAGAGAGCCCGATATGGGCCTCGATCCCAGGACCCTGAGATCATGACCTGAGCCGAAAGCAGAGGCTTTAAGCCACTGAGCCACCCAGGCGCCCATGTTTTTTCTTTTTTAATAAGCTTTTAAAATATGTTAATGATTTCTGATTTACTCTAATCTTTGTGCTCATACTAATCAGATTGATACACAATTTCCTGGGTATAAAGCAACATTCTTTATTTTTATTTATCTTAGGACTTGACAAACTGATGGTTTATTCCTTGTACCTCTTCATTTTTGAAGTGGCGTATGTTTTTTTTTTTAAGAAAAGGGTACTAAAAAGTGTAACTCAGGCTATGAGCTCGGTCAGTGAAATTAGTTTATTAAAAGGTGGCTATCATTTCTGACAATTCATTGTCTTATATTCAGTAATTAAATTCAGTACTTTAGCTTGTTATGGATTAGAAGATTTTGTAAACTCATTTTCTCTCTTTTAAGATTTTATTAGAGAGAGAGAGAAAGCAAGCACTGGGCAAGGCAGGAGGAGAGAGAGAAAGGGAGAAGCAGAGCTGAGCAGGGAGCCTGATATGGGGCTCGATCCCAGGACCCTGAGATCATGACCTGAGCCAAAGGCAGACAGTTAACCAATTGAGCCACCCAGGCATCCCACCTATTTTCTCCTCTAATTGCAGAAAATTTTATATTAAAAAATTAACTGTTAGGATCATTTTTCCTACTAAGTAGAAGTTAACATCTATTAGAATTGCTAAACTTTGGCAGATTTTGTCAGCTCCTTGTTTTAGAATGAAATGTTTAAAAATTAAAACAAGTATGACCAAATTTGTTGTAAGGCAGTGGTTTTTCTAAGTGTCATATGTGGTCCTTAAAGCAGAAAATAGTATAAATTATTTTGAAGTTTTCATTAAAAGCACTATTATCCTTTAATAGGTTCCCTGTAATTGAATAGCATTTGAATAGTTTTCTAAAGCACCTTCATATTCATTATTTCATTTTTTTTTATTTTTTTTATTATTTTTTTAAAAGATTTTATTTATTCAACAGAGAGAGAGATCACAAGTAGGCAGAGAGGCAGGCAGAGAGAGAGAAGGAGGCAGGCTCCCTGCAGAGCAGAGAGCCCGATGCGGGCCTCGATCCCAGGACCCTGAGATCATGACCTGAGCCGAAGGCAGAGGCTTTAACCCACTGAGCCACCCAGGCGCCCCATTATTTCATTTTTATCCTAATTCTTAATGTAGACTGGCTGAGTGATATGGCCCTTAAAGATAAGAAAAGTATAGGTCAGGGTGCCTGGGTGGCTCAGTCATTAAGCCTCTGCCTTCGGCTCGGGTTGTGATCCCAGGGTCCTCGGATTGAGCCCCACGTCGTCGGGCTCCCTGTTCAGCAGGAGCCTGCTTCCCGCCCCCCCCCCCTTGCTCCTCCCCTGCTTGCGCACTCTCTCTGTCTCTCTGTCTCTCTCTCTCTGTCTCTGTCAAATAAAAAAAAATCTTTAAAAAATTAGTTTTGAGGGATAAAAGTTTATAGATGAGAGAAAATTAAAGTCTCTTTTTGTGTTTTTTTAAAATGTTTTTGTTTGTGTTTTTTTAAATGCTTCCTCCCCCTTGATAGGAATTTTACAAATTGGAGCTTTTTAAAAATTTTGCTGATTATATGCCATTATTTACTGTCATCTTACTGTTTTCCTTTTAATTTGTGGGTCCTACCTTCACATCTGCATTTCAGCTCCCCATACAGTTATTCACCTTTTTCTTTTTACTGAGATAGCAAATAAGTCTTCATGTGCCTTAAAAATTCTTTCAATCTACCAAGGTTTCACCTAGAATTTACATCATTTTATTGTTTATACACTAACCAAGGTACAGTAAGTAAACAGGATCAGAAATATAGCTCTTAAAATAAATGCACATGTACTTCAGTAGAGATCTGTACCTTTAGCCAAATATTCTTTGAAAATGAAAACAGCATATTGATGGGGTGACATTGAAAACTGACTTATATATTGGGAATATTTTCATGTGTGTTTGTTTCCTTATGTATCCAGGAATAGGTGCAATGGAGGAAGGGCAAGGGCAAGATCTTTTACACTGTAAACTCTAAAACACTGACAGAATTTACAGAAGACGGGGCACCCGGGTCTCTCAGTGGGTTAAGCATCTGCCTTCAGCTCAGGTCGTGATCGCAAGTCCTAGAATTGAGCCCCACATCAGGCTCTATGCTCAGCGAGGAGTCTGCTTCTCTTTCTCCCTCTCCCTCTGCCCTTCCCCTGCAGCTTGTGCTCTTGCTCTATCAAATAAGTAAAATCTTTTAAAAAAGAAAGAAGCTAAAGAAGACAAGTAAATGGATGAACATATAATGTTTGGGGGTTGAAAAATTCAGTATTATAAAGACAACACCTTTCTTCAGGTTGACATATATATAGATTTATCACAGTCTCAAGAATTTTTCAGGCTTCTTAAAGAAATTGAGAAGCTGATTTAAATAATGTAAATGGAAAGACAGCTGAGAACAGTCAAGACAATCTTGAAGAACCAAATTAATATCAAAATCATTATTGTAAATTTATAGTAACTAAACTTGTGATATTCACACAAGGATAAGTAAGCCAGTGAAATAGAATAGCGGATTCAGAAATAAACCTCATTTATGTATCTGATTTGTGCCCACTGTGCCACCCTGGCATATTTGGGAAGGACGGTCTTTTTAGTAAATTAGACTAGAGCAATTAAATATCCAAATAGAGAAAAATGAACTTTGACTTCTCTTACACACCACACACACACACACACACACACACACTTTATTCTCAGAGAAATTAGATAACTTGCTTACTTCACAAAGTTAGTAAAGAACAAAAGTCTTGAGTCCAGGTCTATCTGGCTTATTCCAAGATGTCACACTGCTTTTCAAAGAATGCTTTTATTTCTGTCTAGTATCTATCTGAATAAATAAATATTCCCTACGTTCAGGATTTTTAATAAAATTGTGGTAAAACATAATTTAGCCTGTTGTGAGTTGGTGGGAAAAATGACTTTGAATGTTAGTATATTGGCTGCTTTATGGTTTTTCACTTGTTAACAATTGACCTTTGGGGCGCCTGGGTGGCTCAGTGGGTTAAAGCCCCTGCTTTCGGCTCAGGTCATGATCTCAGGGTCCTGGGATCGAGGCCCACATCGGGCTCTCTGCTCCGCAGGGAGCCTGCTTCCTCCTCTCTCTCTGCCTGCCTCTCTGCCTACTTGTAATCTCTCTCTCTGTATCAAATAAATAAATAAAATCNAAAAAAAAAAAAAAAAAAACAATTGACCTTTAATCCAAATTAAGTAATTTCTACCTTAGTCTCTTGGAACATTTTATAACTAATTTTTAAATTAAAACTGATGACATAGGGTCTTCTTTATGTGATATATAGAACCAGGAATAAGCTTAATTTATACTGAGACTAATCCTCATTTTATGTTAATCTTTCGTGGGTAGTTTTATTGACCTCCATTTTAGAATTTATATGTCTAATCAGAAATTTTACTTACTAGTTCATTCAGCCAATAAAGAATACCTATATGCAGACAAACCATAAGAGACTCCTAATCTCACAAAACAAACANGGGGGTGGGAGGGTAGGGATAGGGTGGATGGGTTATGGACATTGGGGAGGGTTTGTGCTTTGGTGAATGCTGTGAAAGATGTAAGCCTGATGATTCACAGACCTGTACCCCTTGGGCAAAGAATAAAAATAAAAAAAAAATTAATTAAAAAAAAAGAGTACCTACATGCCAGACTCTGCTTGACTAGAGATACTTCCTTAAACAAAAAGACATCCTTACCCACCATCATGGTGTTCGCAGTGTTGTGTTGAATGTAGTAGACATGTATACCAACACTTAAAATGTAATGATTGTAATGCTCGTTCCTTATTTTACTTTAATTCCATTTTATTTATTTATTTTTTTTAAAGATTTTATTTATTTATTTGACACAGAGAGAGAGAGATCAGATCACAGCTAGGCAGAGAGGCAGGCAGAGAGAGAGGAGGAAGCAGGCTCCCCGCCAAGCAGAGAGCCCGACGCGGGCCTCGATCCCAGGACCCTGGGATCATGACCCGAGCCGAAGGCAGCGGCTTTAACCCACTGAGCCACCCAGGCGCCCTAATTCCATTTTATAAAAACATAGTCTCTCCATTAGAATTACCATCTTTCCTTCATGTAAATTTATCACAGACTGTACTTATATTAGAGTTAATTCTGTTTTTATCTTAGATTAGAAGCAAGAAAGCCCAGGCCTTTCTCCACAGCTTTAAGAGTATTCAGATCTTTTTTTTTTTTTTTTAAAGATTTTATTTATTTATTTGACACAGAGAGAGAGATTACAAGTAGGCAGAGAGGCAGGCAGAGAGACAGGGAGAGGAGGAAGCAGGCTCCCTGCTGAGCAGAGAGCCCGATGCGGGCCTCGATCCCAAGACGCTGAGATCATGACCCGAGCCGAAAGCAGAGGCTTTAACCCACTGAGCCACCCAGGCGCCCAAGAGTATTCAGATCTTAACAGAAATTTGGGTAACTGAATTTGAGGGATTTTGTTTCTTTGTTATTTTATTGATGAATCTATTCTTGGACATTGGCTACTTTCTTGTTTCAAAAATTATTTTACTTGGATTTCTACATTAAAGCATCATTTGGTTGTTCAGTGTGTTTTTTGATCCGTGTGCTAGATAATACTCTTCGGAATACTGTACTCTGAAAAGCTTATGACAGAGAATGTGTGTGTGTGTGTGTGTTGTGGGTTTTTTTGTTGTTTTGTTTTTGGTTTTGGGGAAGGAGTTTAGGTCTAGGTTTTTCTGGGTTAAATGTGTCTTTCACAGTACCTTCCCAGTTCAGCCCTTTTCTCACCAGTGTAACAACTCCATCAAGAGAGAAAATTAGTGTGCCTGTGTTTAGGATCAAAAGTTTTTGTTTATCCCAGTCAGTCAGGGCAGCTGGCCATGAAATTACAACAGGAATATTTTAAAAGAAGTACAGATGTTGTATGTAGCCTGATGGTTTGTTAACTGTCACCAAAAGTAGACAAAGAGAGGAATTGAAGTCAGATCTGAAGGGTGGTTTGCGATATACAGGGAGATACTTTTGCTCACATGTCTGTATCAGGCAGTCAGTGAAGTTCACTCCACTGCTTAGGATTTTAGGCTCATAGGCAGTTTTTAAAGTGTCCTCATTGCAACAGAGAGGTAGATTTTACTAAAGGTTAAGGTTCGGCAGTTTTTGAAACCAAACAAAAACTAGCCTTTTTGTTGGAAAAATGGGAATCAGCAAGTGGGTTAGTGATAGAAATGATGTAATACTAGTGTGAAGACTATAGTTCGTACGTTAAAATCTCAAGTCTGTTCAGATGTTCTTTTATAAACAAGGGAAGGTTATCAAATAACTTTTGTCATGATGGTCTCCCCCTTTATATTTTTAGAAAGTGTACACCTAATTAGAGGCTAAAAGTTAAGGTTACTTGTTTTTAGAAAACAGTTAAAAGCAGTAGAAATGGAAACAGATTGTTATTTTGGTTTGTAGTTTGCATCTGTTTGCTTTACATATTGTCATAAGATGTACAGCTTTAATGTTGCATACCAGCCGTGTACGTGCTTTTTGCTTTATATATTAACCTATTAAAAATGATGTGAAAGACTGTGCTTTTAAGTAGAATCATATTGGTCTTGGGGGCATCTGGATGGCTCAGTTGGTTCAGCGTCCGACTCTTGGTTTCATGTCAGGTCATGATCTCAGGGTTGTGGGAATGAGCACAGAGTCAGGCTCCTCATTCAGCAGGGAGTCTCCTGGAAATTATCTCCCTCTCCCACTGCCCCTCCCCCTACTCGCTTCCTTGCTTTCTAAAAAAATAAATAAATAAAATCTTAAATCACATTGTGTGGGTTTTTTTTTTTTTAAGATTTTATTTGACACAGCGAGAGAGAGATTACAAGTAGGCAGAGAGGCAGGCAGAGAGAGGAGGAAGCAGGCTCCCCACTGAGCAGGGAGCCCGACAACAGGACTCGATCCCAGGACCCCGAGATCATGACCTGAGCCGAAGGCAGAGGCTTTAACCCACTTAGCCACCCAGGCACCCAAAAAAATCACATTGTTTTTTAAACTCACTGTAGACTCAGACTTTTTCCAGTAACATTTTTGTGTCTTTATATGGCAAATATGTAGTTAATAATGATTAGGAAAATTTTATGTGATTTATTCCCCATATAACTTGAAGCATATCCCAGATTTAAGAACATCATATGGCATTAAATGTTCTTCATGAGGTATAGCGGAATGTAACTAAAAGCTTTAAGTGAGTTATTGAGACATAATAGTTAAAAAAAAAACCCTCAGTCTAATTATTATTTATGCATCCTTGAATAAGGTATTTAGCATCTCCAAGCCTATTGTGTCACAAGTAAAATGGAGATTATTTCCTTGTCTGTCCCATAGGGTTGTTAAGAAGATAGCGTATGTATTAGTTTTCTAGGGCTGCGGTAACAAACTACAACTAGGTGGCTTAAAACACAAATTTATTGTCTCACATTGCTGAAGGGTAGAAATCAAATCAAGGCAGAGCCATGTCATTTTGAAGACCAAAGAGGGCAGTCCTTCCTTGCCTCTTCCTAGCTTCTGGTAGTTGCTGGCAAACCTTGGCGTCCCGTGGCTTATTAGATGCATCACTCTCATCTCCACCTGCTTCATTTGTGACATTCTCTCTGTGTGTCTCTGTCCTAAATTTTCTTCCTCTTACAAGGACACCAGTCATTGGGCAGGGGCCCAGCCTAATCCAGTATGACCTCAGTTTAACTTGGTTACATCTATTTCCAAATCAAATCAAATTCACAGGTACCAGGAGTTAAGAATTAAACATACATTTTTGGGAGACTCCGTTCAACCCAGTATAGGCTGCCTTCTGGGTTCCCCAATTCATGTTTTGCCCACATGCAGAATACATTCACCCAAAACCAGCATCCCCAATAGTTGGAACCCATCCTCCCGTCAACTCAGAGTCTAAAATCTCATCTAAATAACTCCGAACTAATCCAGATCTCATCTCTGTCAGGTGAGACACGGAATATGGTCCATCCTGGGACAAAATTCTCTATCTGTGGACCTATGAAACCTACAAAACAAATTATCTGCTTCTAAAATACTATAGTAGGACAGGCAGGGATAGACAGTTCTATTGCAAAAGGGAAAGATTGGAAGGAATGAAGCAAGCAAGTCTGAAAGCCAGCAGGGGAAATCCTACTTGTTGTAAGGCCTGAGAATAATCGTCTGTGGCTTAGATGCTCTGTCCTCTAGATATGCTGCTGCCCCACTCCTCTCGGCTCTGCATCTGTGGCTCTGCACTCAGAGCTCAGAGTCATTCTTCATTTTGTCCCATCTCTGATCCTTTCAGGCCAGGCTGGCAGTGTTTCTGTTAATAGAAAATTCTCAGAAATGTTGGTCTGCCATTAATGTCAAGAGATTTTCTAGCCACACCCATTGGCTCTCTGCCCTCAGCATTCTATCTCGGTAAGCTAAGATTTTTTCCAGATCATCAAGTGCTGGTTTTCTTTTGCTTAGCAGTTCCTTTGAATTACCTCATTTATTTTACCATAAGCAATTAGGAGAAACCAGAGCATACCTTTAACATGTTGCTTGAAATCTTAGCTAAATATCCATACCAGTTCTGTTTTCTACCCAGCATAACACATTTCAGTCTAGTTTCCCTGTTTCTAGTAACATGTTTTTCATTTTCTTGAGACTTCACTTTGAGCGTCTTTAGCATTCATATTTCTACCAACATTGTTCATGACAAACATACGTATTCTCTAAGACGGTAGCAGCTTTTGATAAGTGCTCCTCACATCTATCTGAGCCCTCACCAGAATTGTCTTTAATATCCACATTTCTGCCAGAACTCTCAAGGCATGTTAGCCTTTTCGTTAAGCACCTCCAAATCCTTCCCAAGGCCAGAGTCACTTCATTCTTTGACATTTTTTATAGTAGCGCTTCATTCTGAGTACCAAAATCTGGGTGTGTTTCCCAGGGCTGTTAGGACAAATTACCCCAGCTAAGTGGCTTAAAACAAAACAAACTGGGGGAGCCACAATTTCAACACCGCATAGCATTTTATGCAAAGTTCACATTCTCATTCTGCAAGAAGGAATGCTCAGTGGATGGTTCCTGCCTTTTTAAAAGGACCCTCGTGGACCCTCAGGGTCTAACGCAAAGTATGAGTTATGAATATTAAGTTATTAGGTGGACTTTCTAATGTTTCTAAGTTATCAGGAGGAACTGATTATGCTGAACACATAAACCCTATTTAAAGCGATGGCAGAGGGCGCCTGGGTGGCTCAGTGGGTTGGNTTCTCATTCTGCAAGAAGGAATGCTCAGTGGATGGTTCCTGCCTTTTTAAAAGGACCCTCGTGGACCCTCAGGGTCTAACGCAAAGTATGAGTTATGAATATTAAGTTATTAGGTGGACTTTCTAATGTTTCTAAGTTATCAGGAGGAACTGATTATGCTGAACACATAAACCCTATTTAAAGCGATGGCAGAACTCAGGACAGAGGTCTGACCAGTGTTGTCCTTTGAGAAATTTTTCAAGTTAGGAATGTGTAACCAGTATCCCAAAGTGATTCATGTGCATATTGAGAAGCATTGTTCCAAAGTCATTTTTCCTACCAAAGTATAACATATGCATATAAATGTATCAATAAGTCAAATTACTCATGGCTGTTACCATCTAAATGTTCCGTATACTACTTTTAAAAAGTCATCATAGAAAAAATAATGAACTAAAAGTATTAAGCTGACCTGTTCATGGGGTAGAAGTAACTAAAATTAATGTCATAAAATAGACTGTCCTCATTTTAGATTTTTTTCCAACCACTCTGTATCATTGATCATTGCCTGCTCCAACTAACTGGTAATCTTTGGTTATCAGCTTACGATTTCTTAAGCTTTCTAGAGCCTTGTCTTCTGAAACAGGCACTGTTTAGTTGCTTATATATAGTCGTACCCTTTTCAGGACCCCAAATCTACTAGGATTACCATTTTTAATTGAAATAGGGGTTGACAGCCTGGTATAAAATGAAACCTTGAGTTCTCTTGAATTGTAATTCATTAGCCTCCAAACTCTTCTATCAGAATAACCTTCAGATTTTTTTTTAAATAAAAATTATCCACAGAGAATAATTCAGTAGGTCTTGAGTAAGGCTCAGAAATCTGTATTTTTTTTTTTATTTTTTTTATNCAGGACCCCAAATCTACTAGGATTACCATTTTTAATTGAAATAGGGGTTGACAGCCTGGTATAAAATGAAACCTTGAGTTCTCTTGAATTGTAATTCATTAGCCTCCAAACTCTTCTATCAGAATAACCTTCAGATTTTTTTTTAAATAAAAATTATCCACAGAGAATAATTCAGTAGGTCTTGAGTAAGGCTCAGAAATCTGTATTTTTAAAAGAATACACAGGTATGGGGTGAGGAACTACCGTTCCAGACCCTCGGGAGATAGAAAATCATGAAAAGACTAGTCAGGTTTATTTACTTTGCAGTGGTTTCAGTTGTTACATTGTTTTTCTTCGTATTTTATAATCTTGTATTTTTGATTAATAATAGGAAGGTTTCTAAAACAATACACTTCTCAAGGAAATTAATGAATACATAAAATCATACTATTTCTGCTAGGGTAATTTTATGGTGTTTGTCTTTACTCAGTTATGAATGAACTTGAAAAATCCTTATGTAAATAGCATGGAAGGGGCAGCACACTGTTGTGTCATAAGCTCTAGCCAAGAGTCCTGGCTGACTAGCTGCATGTCACATTTGGACCCTAGTGACTTCATCTGTGAAATTATAGTACAAATCTCCATGTCCAATAATAACATTCTTATCCAAGTAGTGATTAAGAAGTGGTAAATGATAAGGGGGGATGTCAGTGATGAATTGAGTGACTGTTATTCCTTTAACACATTTAATGCAGAAGTGTATCTGCTTATAGACTACCACTAGCAATGGTATGAATATAGATAGCCTGTTTGTATGTTTGTTCTAATTAATTTTAGAATAATTTTTGGCTTTGGGGAAAGTTGTGACACTGATAAAAAAACATTCCAGCCTAACCTTTACCCAGATTTTTCAAGTGTTATTTTACCACATTAACTTTATCATTCTTTTTCCTCTCTTCTTCTCTCCTCTCTGCATAATCCTTTTCCCTCACATCCAGTTTTTTTCTTCATACTTTGGAAAGGATGTTGCAGATACATAGTCCTTTACCCATAAATATATCAGTGTATGTTTTCTGAAAATAAGGACATTCTTTTATGTACCCACAATTATCAAAGTCAGGAAATTAACAGTGATACAGTACCACAATCAAATTAGCCAACTTATTCAAACTTTGCCAGGGTGGAGGGGAGAGAGTAAGGATTAGGAGGGCTCACTTATGGCACTCATTTGTCATGGCTCTTTATTCTTCTTTAATCTTGCACTATTAGTCTTTTAGGACTTAAACATTTTTGAACAATGTAGGCCAGTTTTGTAAAATCCCAAAATCGGTTTTAGATGGCATGCTTTCATTGTTTAGATAACTAGATTTAAAGTGTTCAATGTATATTATAAATTGGGTTTTAAATGCTTATTTCATTTGTAAAGAAAGAAAGAAAGGTATCCGGCCCTGAGTGAATTTTTTTCAATTTTGTAAATGCAAATACTAATTAAGATTTCCAGGACTGAAATTCTGAGGTTTTTTCAACTCAAGGCAGTTTAGCATTATTAGACCTTTTAAGTTGGCAAAGAGTGTATTAGGAGTTTGGTGTTAGGGAGCTGATAGAATAATCAAAGAATATCTAGACATGGTAGAAATTTCTTTTGGATATTAGACACACCAAATAAAATTGGCATAGTCATTATTCCTATGGTAATGTATCATGGGGGTAGGTATGTATTTTGAATTTGGTGTTGAAAATCTTTAGTTCATTAAGGCTAAAGAGATGTATGATTGGGCCTTATGTTTGAAGTAATGATAAGCAATGGCATAGAGATAATAATAAGAGGAGGAAAGTGAACAGTTAGGGTTCTACTAGGAAATGTGTGTGGGAAATAGGTTCAGAATATTGACTTGAAAATTAAGCTGAAGATTTTAGAGAATGTACTCTAGCAGGATGCTTTAATGTAAAGTGACATCAACAAAGTAGCCTTCGAATGGGACAATGTAATTGTTCTTTGTAAAAACAGATTGGAATGATAAGCAGAGCGCCCTACCCTACAAAAAGAATTGTTAGAGATTCAAATGGACTAGTGAACAGTTCATGGCACTGTATATTCACGGAACTGTATAAATAGAAATAATAGGAGCTAGAGGGTTATGAGTATTGAGGAAGTCAGTCAGCTGGAGTCACGATCTCGGGGGTAGTGGGATCAAGCCCCTTGTTGGTTTCTGCACTGGACGTGGAGCCCGCTTAAGACTCTCCCCCCCCCCCGGCCCTCCCCCCTAAGAAAGAGTATTGAGGAAATCAAGTGTAAAAATACTGAATTCTTTCACTTTTTAAAATTTTTTGTACATCAACACTGAGATAGTTATATTAGACCTTGAATGAATATGAAAATTTGATGTTAGTGGTTTTGGTGTATTAAAATGGTTTGTTAAATTATACACCTTTAAGAAAGTACAGAACTGGACCTTAGACAGTTTATGTTACATAAAATATACATGAATATCAACTGTGTACCCACTGTCTGTCAGACATTGTTTTAGGTGCCATGTATCTAGCATGTAGGTAGGTGAATGTAACTTTGTGGCACTTAACATTGAGAAGGGGACTGGAAAGTCATAAAAATTATAATATGTATAATCTGGGTGGTGTGAAATTCAACCAAAAAAAGCTAGAACAATGGGGACTAAAAGTAAAAGAGGAAATGTTCTAACACAATTCACTCTCCAGGATTGTAACTCTCTTACTGCTCCTTGTCCCTATAACTCTTTTTGCCTTTGAATGCCTCTCTATAACTTTGCAACTTTGCACTGACAGTGTGTCCTTGGTATCATCTCTGCCTTGTCTGGATTGTATATATAGCACTGCTCTACCTTGAGATGGTATACAATAGCATAAAGCTAATGGTAGATTTTGTTTATTTGAGCTACTAAATCTGCACTTTATGGTTTTCTATACATTTTTCTTTTTTAAAAGGACACTGTCAAGTACTTTTAAATGGTTATTTGTAATAACAATTTCCTTCTTGTATTTTTTGTTTGTTTCTATTGACTGCCCTTCCTTTAATTTTCTTGTTTGGAATGGAATATAAGTTAAAGAGGTTTTTTTATGTGTCTCAAATGATTAAGATTAAAGTTCTAGGAAAAATAAATGTTTATTTCTTATTGGTAAAATAATAGTATTTTATGGAGAGTATTCCTTTAAAAATTTAAAAATATTTTATAATAAGATATAATTTGGATTTATTATTTAATACTGTGGGTGTTTTTTGTTGTTTTTTTTTTTTTTTAACTTCAAAAATTGATTAGTGTGTTAACTTCTTTAAGAAATGGTTTTCGGGGCTCCTGGCTGTCTCAGTCAGTAGAGCTTGCAGCTCTTGATCTCAAGGTTGTGAGTTCAAGCCCCACCTTATGCATAGAGTTTACTTTAAAGAAAAAAAAAGTTTTTCTTTACATAGAGGTATATACGACTTAGCACATCTTTTTATATAATAGTCCATAAAAGGACCAGTTTAGCCCTCAGTGTTCTATTAACACTGCAGGTAAATTTCAACCCAACTCTCTGTTTCGTGGCTTAAAATCTGAGTTTGCTAGCTATTTGTAACCTTGTTAATACTGGAAAGTTTGTTGGTGGTTTCAGTGTTCTGGTATTGATACTAGTATGTATGACATTAGTTGCTGTAATTGTGTTTTAAACTAAGCTTCCAAGAACAAATAAAAGTTTTGTGTATGACATTAGATGTTGTAATTATTTAAATTAAACTGTCAAAAACAAATACAGGTTTATTTTTCTCATGTTTTCTAGTCTTTTTCACCCCAGACCCTGTAGCCACACACACATTAAATAAATGTGTGAGATTTCTCTTCCAATTTTAATTTCCTGTTATAACATATAGGAATTAGTGGTTAGTGGAATGAATATTTCTTGATTGAATTTTTAAGTAACTCTTATTTGAGGAATGGCCTTGTCAAAAATATTTGCTGACCACAGCTGCTTTGTTGTAGGAGGCCTGACAAATGGTAGTGGTCGATATATCTCTGCAGCACCTGGAGCAGAAGCAAAATACCGAAGTGCTTCAAGCACTTCCAGTCTGTTTAGCTCCAGCAGCCAGCTCTTTCCTCCTTCTCGGCTTCGGTATAATAGGTCTGATATTATGCCTTCTGGCCGAAGTAGATTATTGGAAGATTTCAGGAACAACCGTTTTCCAAACCTTCAACTTAGAGACTTGATTGGACACATAGTTGAGTTTTCTCAAGACCAGCATGGTTCTAGGTAGGTGATTATTTATGATACTCTGCACTGTATTTTTGCTTTGAAAATTACTGCCTTGTAAGAGCATAAATTTTTCTTGACTGGGGTCATTTAATCTGTGTGAAAGTTGGAAGTTTTTAAAAAATAAATACCGGACAAGGATTTTTTCTTTGATATTAGTACAAATGATAAAAATACAGGTTTTAAAATTATTTATGGCTTCTCAGTTTTCTGTAATGAGAATATTTTTACATGAATATATAGCAGTGCCTTTTTATTGGGTTATTTTTATTTCTTTGACTCACTTTAATTTTCCTTTTAAAATAATGCTCTAAAGTACATTTGTGGACTTAAGTACTTGTCCCTGATGTAGACTTTGTCTAAAAAAAAAAATACTAAAAAGAAAGTTTAATGCTATTGTGCTCTTTTATAGATTTGTATTTGCTGTGATGTGGCTTAAGTTGAAACATTTCACTTGTAACACATTTATTTAATTTGAATTGTGTTTTCCTTTTACAGTTTTATTTTACCTCCCTATGGTTGAAAATTCCTTAAGAGTAGCACATCAATTTTGTATCACTCACAGTGGCTAAGAATTTATTTGTGAGAGCTTCTTTTATTGGGGCGCCTGGGTGACTGTTGTTGAGTGTCTGCCGTTGGCTCAGGTCATGATCCCAGGTCTTGGGATCGAGCCCTGCATTGGGCTTTTTGCTCAGTGGGAAGCTGCTTCTCCCTCTCCCACTCCCCCTGTTTGTGTTCCCTCTCTCACTATCAGATAAATAAATAAAATCTTTTTTTAAAAAAGCTTATTTTATTATGCTCTAAGCCTAGATATTATTTAATGATATTATGAAAAAATATGTGAATAACCAATAAAATCTAATTTTTCTTCATTGATTATAATGCAACCAGAACTAACTTAAGTGTTAAACTTCTTTATGTCCAGACTTTTTACCTAACTAGTACTTATTTCAAATTAAGCTGTTAAAGGTGGGGAAGGAAGGTGGTATAAAGAAATGCTTCATAACTTTTGTCTTTTTTGCTTTAAATTGGCTGTTCACAGTACTAAATGCACTAGTACTATTTCTGGAAATAATTTTATGTGTATATATGTGGGTATGTGTAATACTCAAGTCATATTTTTACAGAAGCTTGTTTCTAGTGTGTTGTCATGGCATGTAAAATTTTTTCTACATAGATTCATTCAACAAAAACTAGAGAGAGCTACTCCAGCTGAGCGACAGATGGTATTTAATGAAATTCTACAAGCAGCCTATCAATTAATGACAGATGTTTTTGGAAACTATGTTATACAGAAATTTTTTGAGGTAAGCCACACATACATGTTTGTATATCTATCCAACTATATGTTTTTAATGCTTAGAAAAGTCTAGGAAGTTGGGTAAGAGTCATTTTCATATATATGCCCTTGGGGGCCGCCCTGGGTGGCTCAGTTCATTGAGCGTCCACCTTTGGCTTGGGTCATGGTTTCAGGGTACTGGAATCGAGCCCCGCGTTGGGCTTCCTGCTCAGTAGGAAGTATGCCTCTCCTTCTCTGCTCCTCCCCCTGCTCGTGCTCTCTCTCTCTCTCTCTCTCTCTCTCTCTCTCTTTCTCTGAAATAGATAAAATCTTCAAAAAATATATATAGATATATAGATATATATAAAGCTCATTGTGTGTGTGTGTGTGTGTGTATATATATATTGCTCACATATATATGAACTTTGGAGAAAATATTTGCAAATGATATATCTGATAAAGATTTCAAATCCAGAATATATAAAGAACTCCTAAAACTCAACAGAAAGACAACCCAATTAAAAAAAAGGACAGGGGCGCCTGAGTGGCTCAGTGGGTTAAAGCCTCTGCCTTTGGCTCGGTCATGATCTCATGGTCCTGGGATCGAGGCTCGCATTGGGCTCTCTGCTCGTCAGGGAGCCTGCTTCCTCCTCTCTCTCTGCCTGTCTCTCTGCCTACTTGTGATCTCTCTCTCTGTGTCAAATAAATAATTAAAATCTTTAAAAAAAAATTAAAATTAAAAAAAGGACAGGAGGGGTGCCTGACTGGCTCAGTCAGTGGAGCGTGCACTACTTGATCTCAGGATTGTGGGTTCTAGCCCCACACTGGGTGTGTAGAGATTACTTAAAGTGTCTTTAAGAGGACTTGAATAGACATTTCTCCATAGAAGATACACAGATAGCCAGTAAGCAGCACATGAAAAGAAGCTCAACATTTTTTAGTCATTAGGGAAATGCAGATCAAAACCACAGTGAGATTCTACTTTACATCTACTAGCATGGCTGTAATAAAGTGGAAAATAACCAGTGTTGGTGGAAATGTGGAGAAATTAGAACCCTCATACATTGTACACAGGAATGTGAAATGGTGTAGCTGTTGTGAAAGACAGTTTGGCATTTTCTTAAAAATAAAATTATCATACAACCTGGCAATTCCACTCCTATACATACACCGAAAAGAATTGAAAACAGAGATTCAAACACTAGTGTTTCTTTCAGCATTATTCACAGTAGCCAAAGATAGAAATGACCCAAATGTCCAGCAGATGAATGGATAAACAAAATGTGATATATGCATACAATAGAATATTGTTCAGCCGTAAGAAGGAATGAATTTCTGTTAACATGCTACAACATGGATGAAGCTAAGTAAAATAAGCCAAATGGAAAAGGACAAACACCGTAGAGTTTCACTTATATGAAATACTAGAATAAGCAACTTGATAGGGACATAAAGTGGTTTGGGGCTTAACAGGTGTTGGGGTAAGTGGGGAGTTACTGCTTCATGCATATAGCGTTTTGTTTGAGGCAACAGGGAAGATTTGGAAACAGTCTGTAGTGATGATTGCACAACACTGAATATAATTAATGCCACTGAATTGTGCACTTTAAAATAGAATGAAATTTTATGCTGTATATATTTTATCACAGTAATAGTTTAAAAATATATGGGCCTACTTTAAATGAGAAGTTTAATATTAATCTGAGTAATATTTGAAAATATAAAGCATTGGGAGTAAGTCGTAGGTGAAGAAATTACAGTATAGTCCATTTGGTTTTGTTAGGTGTCCTGTATTTTGTGATTTAACTAATTTTCAGTTTGTAACTAAGTGTCTGTATTATAGCTTGACTTAAGTTTCCTGCACAGTTAACATCAGAATATAGTTGAGAATTATCTGGTCTCAATGTATGGCTCAGAAGTTAAAGGAGATTTTGTTTAAAGTGAAGACTAAAGATATTTAAAAGAATAACAGGTGGTGTATGTATTAGTAACAAGGAAATTTTAGATAATGAGACTTAACCCCCCAAAAAAGTAATAGTTATTTCATGCAGCTCTGGATTTATCTTAATTATCTTTTACCCAAATCCTCCTTCCTACCTGATTACCAAACATGGTATTTTTAAAATAGAATGACTAGGCTGCAACAGTGGGTTATTCAGGTTTAACAAAATAATATTGTGGTTATTTTTATTAATAATAATTTCTTTTCCATCAGTTTGGGAGTTTGGATCAAAAATTAGCCCTCGCTACTCGTATTCGGGGTCACGTTCTGCCTTTAGCCTTGCAGATGTATGGCTGTCGTGTTATTCAGAAAGCATTAGAGTCTATTTCATCTGACCAGCAGGTAATTGTAAGTTAAGACAAAATTTTTGTATTTTATTTGGTTTTTAAATTATTACTTTATGTTATAATCTTGGAGTGAAACATTAGATGTTTTCACAATTAGAAAAAAATACTTTCAAAAATCCGTCTCAAACAGTACATTATTGTTATCCAGTAGATCTTTGATCTGTCCTCTTCATTTCCTTCATCTTTTCATCTTTAAGTGAAGATATTTGAGTGCCTCCTGTGTGGTAAACAGAATGCTATATGATGGGTATTTTTGCTATACTGGCTTATTTGATTTTCTGTAGTATCAGTAATACCGTTTACTATTTCTGAAGTGTATTTGGATTGTACTTACATTTATATCATAAGAATAAAAAAATGTTGAGTAGAGTACTCTTTATTTTTAAGTTTTATTTTAATTCCGGTTAACATACAGCTGTGGAACGTTTCACAGATTTGTGTGTCATCTGTGTGCAGGTGCTGTGCTAATCTCTGTACCATTCTTGTTTTAGTATATATGATTCCGAAGCGAGCACAAGAATAAAAACTTTAAAACCAGTTGCATTCCTATATGCCGGTTAAAAATTACATAAAGTTCTTAAAATTTTCATTTAAAAAGTTCTTTAAAAATTCAATAGGAAAAGTAACCTAAGAATTTTATTAAAAAGAGTCACAGTTTTTAAGATAAAGAGGAAAGAGAACACATAAATGGGAATATACTGTATTCTTGGATGAAAACGTCTATCAAAATTCTATTTTAAATTTTAAAAAGATTAATGCAATTCTAATCATGCTCATGGGAATTATAACTGGTAAGAATAAATAGGAATGTTAAGAGGATGAGGATAAATGCTGATCTGCGAGATTTTTAAAATTTGAAGCATCATCACTAGTGTGGTTCTTGTAGGAGAGTAAGCAGACTTTAGAAATGAAATTCATAACCCCAAATAGATACTATTATATATATGTATGTATATACATATATATACACATATATATACATATATATATAGTTTATGTATTACAGTAAACTTAGAGTACTAAGGAAATAATTATTCCTTAAAGGGAATTGGTAATTAGTAAATTTGGAAAGAGATCACATTTGATTCTCCACCCATGTACATTATTGTATAATAAAGTAAATTCCAGAATTAAAGACATGTATATGGATAAGTGTAAAAATTTGTGAGAAAATACTATTACTTCCCTAGAGGAAATCCTGAGTTCTAGAATAATTGAAGATATGTCACAATGGAAAAGATGGACAGATTTTCATTATTGTAGATGCTTATGTAACTGCTGTACCAGAAGTCTCAAGCTCGTTTAGATACTTCAAAGAATGAGATCTTGGGTGCCCGGGTGTCTCAGTTGGTTAAGCGTCTACCTTCGGGTTGGGTCGTGATCTCAGGGTCCTGGGATCGAGTCCCGAGTCTGGCTTCCTCCTCAGTGGGAAGTCTGCTTCTCCCTCTACCCTTCCCCCTTGCTCATGATCTCTCTCTCTCTCAAATGAGTAAATTAGATCTTAAAAAAGAATGAGATCTTGCCACTTCTAATAACATGGATGGATCTAGAAGGCATTATACTAAGTGAAATAGGTCAGAGGAAGGACAAATACCTTTGATTTCACTGATAGGTGGAATCTGATAAACAGAACAAACAGACAAACTGTTAAATACAGGGAACAAATCTTGGTTCCCAGAGGGGTGGTGGGTGGCAGGTGGGGGAGGCGATAGGTGAAGGGTTAGAGGTATAAACTTTTGGTTATAAAATTTTTAAAAAGTCACGGAAATGAAAAGTGCAGTGTAGGGAATATAGTCAAAGTAATGTAATAATGTTTTACAGTGACTCTACATTTCGTGGTGAGCCATGTGTAGTGTGTATAATAGTTGAATCACTATGTTGCACACCTGAAACTAATATAACACTGTATGTCAATTATACTTCAGTAGTAAATAATAAAGATATCTTAAATATCTTTAATATTTGAAAATATAAATCACTGGGAATAAGCCTTATGTGAAACTGTTAATAATGGTATTCTTTGGATTCTTTAGAATATTTAATTTTGTTATTTAGTTTATAGCTAAATATCTGTGTTCTATCTTAGCTTAACAGAATTCCTCTAGACTCATGTCAGTATGTAGTTGAGAGTTCTTTGGGTGAGAGAGACTTTAAATATGATCCCTTTATATGTGTGTACTCCATTTCTTCACAATACTATTTCCTGTTATACTAATAAGGCACACAGATTATTGTGTAGCTACCTATATTTTTCTCTAAGGATTAAGATGTTTATTTAATAAATGCTTACAAATTTATTTTAAAAAATAAAGATCACTAGCTAGAAGTAAATGCAGTTAGTAAATAAACCTTACTGTAAATAAGCTTAACCCTGTTGGCAAGCAAAGAAACAAATGAAAGAGGTCATTTTTGCCAATTAAATTAACAAAAATCTAAAATTTCCCTAGAATTCGTTTCCAAAGAGAGACCTAGGTTGGCTCAGTCAGTTAAGTGTCCAGCTCTTGATCTCAGGGTTGAGAGATCAAGCTCTATATCACTCCCTCTCCGTCTGCCACTCCCCCCACTTGCATGCACTCTAAAAAAGTAATAAATCTTTTTTAAAAATTAAAAAATTATTTTTTGGGGGAAGGAGGGTTGCTAAGTAGAGAAAAAGTGTGGAATTCTGAATTAAATATATTGTTAGCTGAGAAAGGTGAGTAGAAGGTGTATACAGTGAAGAGAGTGGTTTAAATATGGCAGATTTTGCATCACTAGGTTATTTTTTAGCAAGTGTCATTTACATTACAGTCCTGCAAGATGTTTTGATAGTTCTCATCATCAATGACTTCTGGGCTGGGGCAGATTTTAAAGTTTGATATCTAAAAAATTGCAAAGAAATTTTTGAGTATACATTTGTACTCTGTATTTTTAATCCTGATATCTTGCTTGATGAGATAGTTTTTTTAAATGTCATCTTCTTTTTGCAGAGTGAAATGGTAAAGGAGCTAGATGGCCATGTACTCAAATGTGTGAAAGATCAAAATGGAAACCATGTTGTCCAAAAATGTATTGAATGTGTTCAGCCACAGTCACTACAGTTCATCATTGATGCTTTCAAAGGACAAGTAAGATTGATTTTTGGCTACTAATTAGTTAACAAAGCATTCTTTAAGAATTTGAGTGTTAACATATTTTTCATAAGTCACAGGATTACAAACATACGAGACAAAACAGTAAATGTACAGTGATTTCTGCCTCTTTCATTGGGTGCATCAGTAGATGGCTTCATTTTTTTAAAGCTGAAAGCTATAGAAATAGGAATTTAATAGTATTATTTTAGAATCACAGCTCTTAGAATTATAAACCCAACAGTGTTTTCCTAATTTTTAGGGAGAAGGAAAGGAAGAAAGACTTCAAATCCTTTAGTAAGACACAGAAAATAAATACCAATAAGTAACTAATACATAGTAACAAATAGCTGCTAATTATATTGGGCACTACCTCACCCTGCAGTCTGTTTCCATTGTTACATGCCCTCCATCTTCTGGCTTGGTACCTTTTGATCAAAATGTCTTTTAGCTCCTGGGGTGCCTGGGCGGCTGTCAGTTAAGCATCCTGCTCTTGGTTTCAGCTCAGGTCATGATCTTTAGGTTGTGGGATCAAGTCCCACGTCGGGCTATGCTCAGTGTGGAGTCTACTTCAGATTCTCTCTCCCTATCTCTCCCACTCTCTCTCTCAAATAAAATCTTAAAAAAAAAAAATGGGGCGCCTGGGTGGCACAGTCGGTTCGGTGTCTGCCTTCAGCTTGGGTTGTGATCCCCGAGTTCCTGGGATCAAGCCCTACATTGGTCTCCCTGCTCAGCGAAGAGCCTGTTTCTTCCTCTCCCTCTGCTGCTCCCCCTACTTGTGTGCCTTCTCTCTCTCTCTCTCTAATAAATACAATCTTTAAAAAGATAGGAAAAATTTAAAAATTAAAAAAAATAAAGATAGGGATCCCTGGGTGGCTCAGTCAGTTAAGCATCTGCTTTCAGCTCAGGTCATGATCCCAGGGTCCTGGGATCAGGTCCCACATTGGGCTCCTTGCTCAGCAGGGAGCCTACTTATCCCTCTACCTGCTACTCCCCCTGCTTAAGCTCGCTCGCTCTCTTTCTGACATATAATAAAATCTTAAAAACAAAATTTAAAAAGAGAGAAAAGAAATAATCTGTTAGCTCCCAAATTGAGCACCCTGCTTTCCAGTCTTTACTAACAGGGTGATGGTCATACTGAAGGTGACTCCCCACCCCTCTATTTTAAGTGAATTCTGCATGTCCTCAGGAACCTGTCTGCCTCATAGAACTTTCCAGAAATGTCAGATAATGAAAATGTATTTCTCTCAATTGTTTTAAGGTGTTTGTACTTTCAACTCATCCTTATGGCTGCAGAGTGATCCAGCGCATCCTAGAGCATTGTACTGCAGAGCAGACCTTACCTATCTTAGAAGAACTCCACCAACATACAGAGCAGTTGGTGCAGGTATCAGCTTCCTAATAGTTTTAAATGTTTATGTATTTTTGAAAATGGTTCAAAACATAGGCAAATGTAATTTATTTGTAAATTAACACACTATAGAAACACATAGACAGAAAGCCTGGTATATTCTCCTGTTTATATACTGCTGAATTTTTAGAAAAAATAACATCTTTTTAAAGAATGATCATTATTCTTAAGGAATGACTTAAGGAAAGTAATTTTTAAATATCTGTACTTAGGATCAATATGGCAATTATGTTATTCAGCATGTACTGGAACATGGTCGACCTGAAGACAAAAGCAAAATTGTTTCTGAAATCAGAGGAAAAGTCTTAGCCCTGAGTCAACACAAATTTGCCAGGTATTGCAATATTTTCTAATTCCAAGGGTCAGTTCTTTTAACTCTTTGGCTTTTATTAGTAAACAAAGAAATACATGTAGACTCTAGCATTAGAACATAATCTTTCTTGGGATGCCTGGGTGGCTCAGTGGGTTAAGTGTCTGCCTTTGCCTCAGATGTCATGATCCCAGGGTCCTGGGATCGAGTTTAACATCAGATTCCTTGTTCAACAGGGAGCCTGCCACTCCCCCTGCTTGTTCTCTCTCTCTGACAAATAAATAAATAAAGTCTTGAAATAAAATAAAATTTTAAAAATAAAATTTAAAAAAACCTTTAAAAAACATAACCTTTATTTTAGTAAAGGGGAAAAGCGCATACCGAATGTTGGTTTTATTCTTACATGACAAATTTGTTTGCCCACATATATTCCATTTTTAAAGTCTGTATTCAGAAAATGATTTGTCTCCCCAAACCTATAAATGCAAATTCCTCAGTGCATGTTAATGAAAATCTCAGACCTTACTAATGACCTGGTTTCCTCTTTTTTGAATTATAATCATTATTTTTTTAAGAGGCATATAATTAAACTGTGGGTATCCAGTATGGGTTCTTCTATGATACTAATTTCTGTTTTAAAAGTAAAGGGTAAAAGAATTACAAGAGAATACCATTTTGACTTACGTCTTTGGATGTGTTGAGCAAATTCTTTCTAAACCAAGGATATTTTGGTGTAAAGAAAAAAGTAACAAAATAACAGGGCGCCCAAGTGGCGCAGTTGGTTAAGCATCCGACTCTTGGTTTTGGCCAAGGTTGTGATCTTAGGGTCCAGATTGAGCGCCGAGGTAGTCTCTCTGTTCAGCCTGGAGTCCAGTTGGTTTTCTCTCTCCCTCTCTTTGTGCCCCTCCCGCCCCTGCAGGCGTGTGTATCCTCTCACTCTCAAATAAATAAATCTTTAAAGGAAAAAGTAAGGAAACTTTGGGGCGACTGGGTGGCTCAGCTCATGATCCCGGGGTCCTGGGATCCAGCCTTCCATCAGGCTCTCTGTTCAGTGGGAGTCCACTTCTCCCTCTCCTTCTGCCTCTCCCCACAATTCTTTCTCCCCCACCTTTCTCTCTCTCAAATAAATAAATCTTTTAAATAACTTTTTGTATATATACTTAATTTTTAGCAATGTAGTAGAAAAGTGTGTTACTCATGCTTCCCGTGCCGAGAGAGCTTTACTGATTGATGAAGTTTGCTGCCAGAATGATGGTCCTCACAGTGCCTTATACACCATGATGAAGGACCAGTATGCCAATTATGTGGTTCAGAAGATGATTGATATGGCTGAACCTGCTCAGAGAAAGATAATCATGCATAAGGTAATACAGTTTATAGCACTTAAAATAGATGATTCAATTCGAGTGACTTTCAGGCTACAATTTTAGCTTTCTAAGTTTTAATGTCCTCTTGTTATAACTGGAGAAAATATATAAAATCAGTGGGTAACCTTTGAAAAATGTAGATATGGTATACCGTTTCATTAAATTCCTAAAGTAGTCTCAATAAAATCACATTCATTCTCATCTATTTACTTGTCTTTAGCATTGCCCATCTCATCTTATTTAAATATATTTGGTTAGCCATAATACATGGGTTGAACATTAATTTTAAAATCTAGTTAAGTTTTCTCACTAACCTAATACATTTTCCTAAAGAGAGAATTTATTTTTGATTTTTTTTTTTAAACAAGCTGTTTTCTCCCTAGAATCTAATGATTCTTTTAAAATGCATTAATTTCCATGGGAAAACTGTTAAAAGGAATACTGGAGGAAATACTAAATACTCAGTCTTTTTCTAAATCAATTCATTTAAGAAACGGGATGAAGGGTGCTGGATGGCTCAGTTGATTAAACGTCTGCCTTCAGCTCAGGTCATGATCTGAGGCTCCTGGGATCACGTCCCACATCAGACTCCCTGCTTGGCAGGGAGTCTGCTTCTCACCCTGCTCGTGCTCTATCTCTCTCTCTCTCAAATAAATAACATCTTCAAAAACAAAACAAAACGGGGGACATATAACTTCTTAGGACCTCTTGTCATATAAAGAGAAATATAAGATCATAAATTTTTTACCTTTTTAAAAAGTAATATTTCTGCTTAAAAATATATGCTTATAAAAATTGTCAGTCTTATTTTTAACAACTAACTACGTTATTTAACCAATACCATATTTATGACATTTGGATTGTTTCTAGTTTTTTAACTGTCATAAGCAGTACTGTATATGAATGTCTTTGCATAATCTGTTTTTGTAGGATGAATTCTTAGGTGTGGAATTGCCAGTGCAAAGTATGTGAACATGTTACGTGTTGATAGATACTGCCAGGTTGCTCCCAAAAATCTGTGCCCTTTTGCACATCTACCAGTATATAAGAAGAAAGCCTGTTTTGTCATCATCTCATCAATACCAGTTGTTCTTACAAAATTTTTGCCAGTCTGGGGCACCTGGGTGGGTCAGTAAGCAACTGTCTTTGGCTCAGGTCATGATCCCAGGGTCCTGGGATTGAGCCCCATGTTGGGCTCCCTGCTTAGCCTGTTTCTCCCTCTCCCTCTGCTCCTCCCCTCTGCGCTCGCTGTCCCTCTCTCTTTCTCAAATAAAATGAATAGAATATTTAAAAAAAATTTTTTTTTGCCAGTCTGGGTGGAAAGATAATGGATAGGATTCTTTTCATTTGCATTTTAAAAACTATTAGTGAGATTTTGAACAATTTAAATGTTTTAACCATCACATATCTGATTGCTCATTCATGTCTTTTGCTCCATTTTCTATTGAATTTTTATCCAGCAGACTTGAGCTAGAAAATTCTGTTTTCATCAACTTTTTGAGGACTTAATAGTTCACTACTGATGTTTTCCTGCTATGTTTGGAGCCCCTCTGCTATTTGCATTTGTAATAGTTTAGAAGTAGTGGTTTATTTTTTCATTTTGAACCATTTTGAAAGTAGAAGTTTGGAGAGATTGACTAGAATGAACTGCCTTTGCAAACAACTTTTCTTTAAAGGATTTGAATATTCAAATCCAATTATTCTTCTAAATCACTGAGATTTAGGAGTGCTTTTTTGGGAAATCAGAAAATAAGATTTACTAAGCAGATTATTTGTTTTTCAGATTCGACCTCACATTACTACTTTGCGCAAATACACATATGGGAAGCATATACTGGCCAAGTTGGAAAAATATTATTTGAAAAATAGCCCAGATCTAGGGCCTATTGGAGGACCACCAAATGGAATGCTGTAAAGGGAAAAGAGAAAGAAGATGATGTAACCATGTGAAAAGAACGTTTCTTTTGTGAATTATCAAAACACAACTCAACTATGAATCTTCAAAATTTTTTTTAAAGCAAAACTATTTATTGACTTTATTCATCCATTTGTAAATTTTTTAAGGTTCTTGTGTATATTTGGGGGGTGGGGGTGGTGAATTATAAATTATATTCAGCCCTGAGTGGAGACCTATCAGATTGGATTGCTGGCAAAGCACAGAATGCCTGTATATGATGTAACTATCAAAAAAAAGCTGTCACATATTTTGTAAATTTTTACCTTGTAAAGTCACAAAAATAGTTTTTAAAGGAAAAAGTACAGTATTCTTTTAATAAACTGGCTTGCAGTCTGGTAGGTCTACGGACCCCATAGCACAACAGGTTTATAGAGATGTATATAGAAATATAGTCCTTATTTTTTTTTGTCCTTTGTGTGAAGCCTTTTATAACCGATTAACAATCAACTGCATAAATATTATTAATATTTTAAAAAGAAAGTTAAGTTGTATTTTGGTAATTCACAAACTATCATGCAAATAAAAACTCAGCAAGTAAGACAAGAATTAAATGATTTGAGATGAAAAGTGGATTATTTACAGTGGATGTGATTTTAATACTAAAACTGCCCTGAAATGTCTCTGGCAATGTACAAAAGTATTGTATATACTTACATATGTAATTGTTGTAAGAGGTAGAAAAAAAAAACAAAATCATGGTGACACTTCCATTCAGTTAAATGCACTGATTGAAAAGTTAAGTCCCTTTTTAACTTTTCAGTTTGGTTTGCAATCTGAGAAAGAGTGGAAATTTGTATATTGTTTTGCTTATAGAATTACAAGGACATGTTGAGGAAGTGTTGAGCTTTATTTTGCTTTTTCATAGTAGATTTTGAGAAAGTAGGAACCAGATAGAGGTGAAAGGGCCACTGAAAAGTGAACTTGATAGCTCAACATTTAAGCATGACTACATATTCAGATAGCTTTTTTTGCTTCCTATAAATATATGCATTGTGTGTGTAGTAATAGATGTAAGTTTACACTTTGAAAGCAAATCTTGTTTCAATGTTTATTATAAAAGCCTTGCTAATTTAGTAGTGATGCTTTCCTTGGTTGTACAGGTGTACATTTGTAAACCTTCATGCTGTAAATGGAATTTGTTTTATCTCTTTGGGAAACATTTGCATTTTAGTGTACATTTATGTCCCTGCCCTCTTTGACCTGGCATATAGTGTTGTATAATGTAAATTTATTTCTCCAAATCAAGAGTGATTTTTTAAAAATTTTTTATCTTTATATGGTTTCAGAAGTATGAACCAGCTTTCTTTTTATTATTGTGGGAAACATTTTCTTTTATAACATAGTTGTTGACTCTGTTAATATGGACATACTAGGATCTGGATCACTTTCAAGAAGTCAGGGTATTGTGCATAATAGAAAGTATTGGACTGAGATATTTGGTTACCATGGAGGCCAATGCTTTTTCCATCTTATTAAATGTGATGTGACTTTTTTCTTTGTACAGAAGAGTACTGTATTTTTGAATAGCCTATTCCCAAGTAAGAGCAAATCTGTATGATAACATTTTTTTCTCTGGACATAAGACATAACAGTAACATGATGTACATTTACAAGCGGCCTTATGTACATTTCCCAACAATCTTTTTAAGGCAAAATTGTGACCATATGTGTATAATTAAAATCGTTTTTAATCCTTTGCCTATGAAAATATTTTGGAAAAAAAAACTTGCTTTGTATATTCAGTTTCTGAAAGATAAAGAAAGTGCTTTGTATTTTGTTGAAGTCAGTATTTTGTATAAAACGATTTATGTTGACCCACTTCTGTTTAGTGCTGAAAACTAATGAACCACGCTATCTCCTTCGATTCAACATGTAAGGGATTTTTTATTAGAAGTCTGCAGAAGAAAAGCATTCTTCTGAGCACAATATTGAATATAAAGGTTTTATCACTTAGGTGTTCATATCATGAGCCTAAAAATAACAGTATAAAGTTTAGGGTGCCAGGCATACTTTTTCATGTTTGACGTTGAGTTATTCTAATTTTCTAACCCAACATTCCATGTTGAGTCCATTAAATCCAACCACTTGTCACTGTCCCCTCTCCTAGTCATACTGGTTCATCAGCATGTCCCAGTCACAGTGGCAGTGCTTTTTCCCCTACGTGAAAAGCTGCTCTCTTCCACCCCGTCCTACTTTGTTTTGCCAGCCTCAGAGTGTCTTGGCCCCGTGTTGAAATTTGTTCCCATTATCAACTCATGATTGTGAGCTGATATGATCCAAGTTGTTCTTGTTGGAGATTGATAAGTGACTTTCCTGGATTTGCACAGTCAAATTCCTGGTTTTCCTTTTTCCTACCCTCTGTTGGCACAGGCAGTTATCTCTGGAAATTTAGAAAGCCCTAGGGGATGACTGGGAAATGGAGCCTTCTTAGGGTTTTGATGTTCCATGTATCCCAGTGCTGACAGCCCAATCTTCCCAATACTTTGGGGCCTATTCTAGAAGAATATCTATTATTGTAGAAATTTTATGGTCTGCCATTTTGGTGCCCACCTCTCTGATTTCACCTTTTAGTAAGTTGGCATGGAGTTTTGCTAAAATCTGAACATCACATTTCAGAATAAAGAAATTTTAATTGGGCAGAACCACTTAGACTTTACTCTTGAGTGTCTCCTTTTGATATGGATTGTTTCTGGACCAGTTTGTCTAAGTCCTGGCTCTTCTTGGTTCATATAAAATAATGTTATCTTCACTTTGTATATTATGTATAAATTAGAAAATGAAAAATGTGTGAATAACATTGTATGAAATAAACCTGGTCTTGTGTTTTTCTCTAGATAAAATACCCTTCTGTACCTCAATTATAAT
Organism: Ailurus styani; assembly: GCA_002007465.1. Classification (NCBI taxonomy): domain Eukaryota; kingdom Metazoa; phylum Chordata; class Mammalia; order Carnivora; family Ailuridae; genus Ailurus; species Ailurus styani. The sequence continues at coordinate 851,762 of LNAC01000296.1, read as the reverse complement.
TCAGATTGCCCATTCAAGTTTACTCTGATTTAAGGAAAAGCAAGTATTTTTATCACATGGATACAAATCTGGGGCTGCTGATTACTCTGATGGTATTCTATCTTTTGATTAGTATTTACGATCTCTTGTCTAATTACATAGAGCGATTACACACATCATAGGATGAAACTTTTAGCCTGTTTCCTTGATAAAATGATATTCAAGGTTGTTTTGAGGATTAAATTAAATCACTTATCTTTACTTATAGGTGTTTGTTTCCTTTCCACATGAACTTCCAGAGACAATGTTGTCTAAAGGAGAAAACAATTTGGGTTCAGGCTTGGATTTAAAGTTCACCTTGCGACTTAAAAACCTTGTGATCTTAGTTGTGTGTGTTAACTCATCTCAGTCTGTTTTGCCACCTGTACCGTGGATGTGTACTACTTAGGTCATTGATTTTAAGAGTTGAGAGTATCTTAAAAAGATACATAGAACCTAGAATGCTAATACATAATACATCGAATGCTAATACTATTTCTATTTTCCTCTCTCCCTTCTATAGCTATTCATTTTGTTACAAGCCATTCAGATAATTTGATAGACTCCAGAGTAGAGCTCTACATAAAACTACGTTGGAAAAGGCATTTTCATCATACACATTTTTAATTTTATGCCAGTTTCAATTTCATCTTGTTTTGGTTCTGTTCTAAGCTGAAAGCAACCCTTCTGGAATTGTTCACCTCTTCCACATCTTAGAGATGAAATTAAAGGACCCTAAAATAAGTACTACGTCGTCCCACCCTAGCTTACTAACCTAAGAAAGTCAAGTTTCCTAAGGCAGACTGGATAGTAGTAGTACTAATTGCCCTCATGACTGATTTCTCAGGAAGGTTGGGGTTGGGGGTGGACCGGGGTAGGGCAGAGGAACCCCGGAGGAGCAGTGTTCACTGCCTTAACCTAGCCAGCTTTCAAGGACTGATGTAACCCATCTCATGGGATTTGGATGCTCCAGACAATAAATCTCTGAACACAGGTGAGAAGCACGGGGCACTGTAGCACCGGTGCTCACCTCTAGGAAGCTACAGTGCATAAGAGCACTCAAGTTGGCTGTGTGATCCCTGGCCCGCTAGGCCTCAGGGTTACCCATCTATAAAGTCGGAATACTGTTGGGGCACCTGGGTGACTCAGTTAAGCCTCTGCCTTTGGCTCAGGTCATGATCCTAGAGTCCTTGGATCAAGTCCCACATCAAGCTCCCTGCTCAGCAGGGAGTCTGCTTCTCCCTCTACCCCTGCCCCCTGCCCCCCACACTCATGCACTCGTACTTTCTCTTTCTCAAAATCTTAAAAAAAAAAAAAAAGAATACTCTCGCCGCACACAGAACCTTGGATCTGAGGAGTGCTTGATGGCTAAGAACCTGAGAGAATTACAGACAGATCCTAAAGGAAGCTCACAATTCGGTGACATTTTTAAACTTCGTTACCTCCATATCCTGCAGACAATTCATTTCTTCTATGTTTCAGTCACAGACCTTTTTTTCCTAAATATTTACCAGGAATTTAAACCAAATGAAATAGCCCTGTAGTTTGAAGGAAAATTGGCGAGGTTGAGCTTAATTCAAGTATTCTTGGACATGAGAGTCTTACGGTTCATAGTCAGGACTCTGGGATCAGCCCAGATTCCAAACCTTTAGCTCTACATCATTAGGTAAATGGTTTTATCTTTTAAGCCTTTGTGTCTTCATGTGTAGGTAAGGGAAATGAGACCTACCTCCTAAAATTGCCAGGATTAAATGAGATCTGTGTAGTCCAGAGGCGGTGAGTGACTCCTGTTTACAAAAGCTTGGGGGGCGGGGCTTTTAATTTGCCTACATGCAGCCTGAAAACATTGGGATTGGAGCTCATTTATGTTTCTGCATATGAGCAGATAAATCACTAAGTCAGTAGAAAAACTGTTGAAGATAGGATTAAGGAATTGAACAGCATTTTAGTTGTTGGTACATTTAATCTTTTTTCTTGGTATTAATACAAGTAATAGTAGCTTTGCCCTGATGGCTGCCAGGATGTGAACAATAGGGAGTTGCCCTACATCCAGGAGCAGCAGAGTGACCTGTCTGCATGATGGGCAAAGCCTGGAAGTAGCAAGAACCTGGAGGGAGGGCGACGTTGGCACTGCAGATTACAGAGAGACGTCCCCATCACAATGGCCAACCCCCATCTCACCTCAGTCTCACCCCAGGTCTTTCATGGGAAGAAGTCCTGAAAAGTTGGGTCCCAACACCTGTTGGGCCTGTCTTCCACCAAGGGTCAGGGGGGAAACATGGGGATCACCCTGGAGAAGAGGAGGGATGTTTGGGAGCCTTCCCCGCTCCCACCTTGAAAGTTCTGACATCATCCAGGACACATTCAATTGAGTAGAATGCAGTAGACTTCACTGAAGAGAATTAGAAAAGAAGGCCAAAAATATACCTTAGAAATACATCTACTACTAGAAATATATCTTAGAAATGTTTAAAATCCATTTCTTAATAACTCCTAGGTTAAAGAATAATCGGGAATAAACCATTTGGGCCAACTTCCAAATGAGTAACAGTGCTATGTATCAAAACTTGGGGGACTTGGGCCAAAGGCTATGCAGACAAAAATATTTCTCCAAGGAAGTTTGAAGATAATTTAAGAAGCTACTAAGAGGGCGCCTGGGTGGCTCAGTGGGTTAAAGCCGCTGCCTTCGGCTCAGGTCATGATCCCAGAGTCCTGGGATCGAGGCCCACATCGGGCTCTCTGCTCGGCAGGGAGCCTGCTTCCTCCTCTCTCTCTGCCTGCCTCTCTGCCTACTTGTAATCTCTCTCTCTGTGTCAAATGAATAAATAAAATCTTAAAAAAAAATAAAAATAAAAGAAGCTACTAAGAGGTGCCTGGGTGGCACAGTCAGCTGAGTCTCTGATTCTTGGTTTCTGCTTGGGTCATGATCTCAAGGTTGTAAGAGCAAACCGCACGCTGGGCTCCGGACCCCATGCTCAGCACAGAGTGGGCTTCAAATTCTCTCCCTCTCCCTCTGCCCCTCCCCCTTCCCTAAAATAAATCTTTTTTAAAAAGCTAGCAAAACAACAAAATTACAAAGAATATAGAAAGGACTAATAATAAACTCCACAAAAAATGAATAGGCTTGATTGGTTAAAAACAAAAATGAGACATACTTTTGGTAAATCAGAATTTTAAAAAAGTAGGTGAAAGACACAGATGGGATTTATGAAATTTCAAGTTTTTAATTATAGAACATTATATAAAAGGTCTACCTATAGGGGCATATAGGGGTGCCTAGGTGGCTCAGGTCATGAGGTCAGGGTGGGGAGATTCTAGCGCAGGGTTATGCTCTGCGCTCCGTGAGGAATCTGCTTAAGATTCTCTTTCTCCCTCTGCCCCTCCCCCCCACTCTCCCTCTCAAATAAATCTCTTTAAAAACTATAACTAAAAAATCAAATTTTCTGGGAAAATATAAAGTTCCAGAATTAAGGAATAATAGAAAACATAAATAGACTAATAACTATAAAAGTAAGAAGCTAGTCAAAAGAATAAAGTTGAAGGAAGGTCTCACATGGCCTGATGTCAAAACTTATTACAAACCTACAGTAATCAAAAGTGTTTGGATGTTAACTACACGTTGTGATCATTTTGCAATATATACAAATACTGAATTATGGATGTTATACACCTAATGTTATATTTATATATATATATATTTATATAACTAATGTTATATTTCAATTATACCTCATTTTTTATTAAAAAAATGTGTGGTACTAGCATAAAGACAGACATATTGACCAACAGGATAGAATAGAGAGCCCAGAAATAAACCCTTGTGTGTATAGGGTCAAATGATCCTCAACATGAGTGCCTAGACTATTCAATAGGGAAAGTAGATGGTATCAGGAAAATAGGGTATCTCTTGCAAAAGAATGAAGTTGTACCCTTACCTTACACCAGATACAAAAATTAGCTCAAAATGGATTGAAGACCTAAAATGGAAGACCTAAAACTATAAAACTCCTAAAAGAAAACATGAGAAAAGCTTCATGGCTTTGGATTTGGCAATGACTTTTTTGCATGTGACACCAAAAGCACATGCAACAAAGCAAAAATAGATAAATAAGACTACATCCAACTTAAAAAAAAAATCTGTGCATCAAATGGAATAATCAGAGTGAAAGGCAACCCACAGAATGGGAAGAAATCTTTGCAAATCGCGTATCTGATAAGAAGTTAATATCCAGAACATATAAAGAACCACAGTTAAAGAAGGAAAAAAAAAAACCAATCTGATTTTTAAAAAGGGCAAAGTGAATTTCTCCAAAGATGATATATGCAAACAACCAACAAGCTTTTGTTTTTTTTTAATTTAAATTTTTTTTTTTTGACAGATCGATCACAAGCAGGCAGAGAGGCAGGCAGAGAGAGAGGAGGAGGCAGGCTCCCCGCTGAGCAGAGAGCCCGATGCGAGCCTCGATCCCAGGACCCTGAGATCATGACCTGAGCCGAAGGCAGAGACTTTAACCCACTGAGCCACCCAGGCGCCCTACCAACAAGCTTTTGAAAAGATGCTCAATATCACTAATCTTTAAGTAAGTGCAAATCAAACCACAGTGGGATATCACTCATCATGGCTTCAATGAAACAGAAAACAGCAAGAGTTACAATGTACAGAAACTGGAACCCCCTCGTGCACTGCCGGGAATGTCAAATGTCATGTATTTACCCAAAGGTGCAGCTGCTATTGAAAACCGTTTGGGGGTTACTCAAAAAATTAAAAATGGAATTACTATATGATCCAGCAATCCTACTTCTGGGTGTATTTATTCAAAAGAATTGAGGGCGCCTGGATGGCTCAGTCATTAAGCGTCTACCTTTGGCTCAGGTCATGATCCCAGGGTCCTGGGGTGGAGCCCTGCATGGGGCTCCCTGATTGACGGAAAGCCTGCCTCTCCCTCTCCTACCCCCCCTGCTTGTGTTGGCTCTCTCTGCCAATTAAATAAATAAATAAATAATTTTAAAAAATAAATAAAAATAAAATAAAATTAATAAAAATTAAAAAAAAAAGAATTGAAAGGATTTCCAAGAGATACTTGTATACCCATGTTTGTAGCAGTATTTTTTTTTTAAAGATTTTATTTATTTATTTGACAGAGAGAGAGAGAGGAAGATTACAAGTAGACAGAGAGGCAGGCAGAGAGGGAGGAGGAAGCAGGCTCCCCGCTGAGCAGAGAGCCCAATGCGGGCCTCAATCCCAGGACCCTGAGATCATGACCTGAGCTGAAGGCAAAGGCTTAACCCACTGAGCCACCCAGGCGCCCTGTTTGTAGCAGTATTGTTCACAATAGTTATAAGGTAGAAACAGTCCAAGCGTCCATCAATAGATGCATGAAGAAACAAAATGTGGTCCATACATATAATGGAATATTGTTCAGCATTAAAAAGAAAGGAAATCTTGACACAGGCTGCAATGTGAATAAACTTGACATGCTATGTGAAACCCCAAAAAGGCATACTGTCTGATTCCCCTTATGGGAGGTTATTTAAAGTAGTTAAAATTATAGAAACAAAAGAGTGGTTTCTAACTGAAGAGCTGCTGTTTAATGGGTAGAGAGTTTTAGCTTTGCAAGATGAAAAAGTTCTAGATATCGGCTGTGTAAAATGTGAATTACTACTGAACTGTACACCTAAAGGTGATTAAGATAGCCAAACAAGAAAAGGGAGGGAGGGAAGGAGGAATAAAAAGAAAAAGAAGGAAAGAAAGAAAAGAAAAAAGAAGGCCGTCAAAGATGTACAAGATCATGAGCCCAGACTGTTTAAGGGACACGTTGTGTAAATCTTTTTTTAAAATATTTTATGTATTCGGGCGCCTGGGTGGCTCAGTGGGTTAAAGCCGCTGCCTTCGGTTCAGGTCATGATCCCAGGGTCCTGGGATCGAGGCCCGCATCGGGCTCTCTGCTCGGCAGGGAGCCTGCTTCCTCCTCTCTCCTCTCTCTCTGCCTACTTGTAATCTCTCTCTCTCTCTGTCAAATGAATAAATAAAATCTTTTAAAAAAATATTTTATGTATTCATTTGAGACAGAGAAATACAGAGAGAGCAAGCATGAACAGGGGGAGGGGCAGAGGGAGAGGGAGAAGCAGACTCCCTGCTGAGCTGGGAGCCCAATGTTGGGCTCGATTCCAGGACCAGGAGATCATGCCTGAGCTGATGGCTGACACTTAACCATCTGAGCCACCCAGGCACCCAGGCACCCAAGGAACATACAATGCCTAGTTTATATAAATTTTACGGAGCATGGAAAACGAAAATTTCTCAAGTTATTCTACAAAACTGTAACAACCTTGAAAATAAAACAGAACTATAGTGCCCACAAACCATAAAAGTGGGCTGTGAGCTATTTTCTTTTTTTTTCTTTTTTCTTTTTCTTATTTTTATTTATTTTATTTATTTATTTGACACAGAGAAAGAGATCACAAGTAGGCAGAGAGGCAGGCAGAGAGAGAGGAGGAAGCAGGCTCCTTGCTGAGCAGGGAGCCCGATGAGGGACTTGATTCCTGGACCCTGAGATCATGACCTGAGCCAAAAGCAGAGGCTTAACCCACTGAGCCACCCAGGCNCCCCCCCCCCCCGTTTTTAAAGATTTTATTTGAGAGAGAGCTCCGGTGCACCCTTGGGGGGGGGGGTTGGAGAGGCAGAGGGAGAGGGACAACCAGACTCCCCGCTGAGCAGGGAGCCTGATTCCAGGGCCCTGGGATCATGACCTGAGCTGAAGGCAGCCGCTCAGCTGACTGAGCCACGCAGGCGGCCCAGGAAGGGACTGGTCTCACATGCACTTTACCGATGGCAAAGCTGAGGCTCAGGGGGCTTGTATGACTTGTCCGGGGAGGCAGGGCCAGAGCTCAGCTGCGGTCTCATGCCAGAGCCAGCCCACCCGGCAGCTGTGCGGAGGCTCTGGAAGTCAGCCTCCCGCCGGGCCCAGGCGGCGGCCCATGTGGGAACATACAAGCACTTTACAAGTTGTGGCTTGAGCTGGTCGTGGCCTGTCGGGATGCGGGTCCAGGCTTACTAGCTCTTCTGATTCTGCTAGAAAATCAGAAATCTGGATTCTTACATGCAATTCCCTTATGGAAATCTCTGCTTTTTAAAAAACCCTGGGAGGGCAAACATTTCTTCAAGCCAAATGCCGCCCTGGGGGCTGTTGGCCACCTCTGCCTAATACAGCGCCAGAACTGGAAGGCAGAGACACCATCTATCTGCGCAGTGAATTTGCCACCCATGCAGGCTCCACTCCCGTACCCGCAGCTACATCCCAGCGTGCCCTTCACAGGCTGGCTGCCGGGAGCTCCTTCCCCTTCGGAGCCCGCCTCAGAGTCTCCCCTGGGGCCTTAGAACGCCTCACTTCTCTGCTGGCTGGTGTACCAGGCCTGGGGCCAAATGAAGTGCTAAGTGTTGTGTGTGCGATCATGTAATTGCCACAACGGTCAGGAGGCTTAAGCACCTTGGCCCAGGTCGCAGGGGAGAGGGCTGCGAAGCCGAGGCTCTACGCACCTCTCCCAGACCCACTGTCCCGTCCTCAGCATCACTCTCAGGCAGGCCCAGTGTGCCTGGCACCGTGCTAGAGCCTTCCCGGCGCTTACCTCCTTCAGTCTCACAACTCTCTGAGCAGGTACTGGTAGTTCCCAGTTCATAGAGGAGCAAATCAAAGCACAGAGAGGCTAACTCACTGGCTCCAGGTCACACAGCTAAGGCCAATGCTAAGAACTTGCCGGAGGAAATTGCATCTCACTGCTAGCTGGGGGGTGGGGGTGGGGGGGAATGAGACAGACTTGGGGTGCTGCTTCCCCACTCTGAGGACATCAGCCCCTGAGCCTCTTGCCCGCAGTGTGCTGAGCCAGGGAAAGCCTGGCGGCTTCTCACATGCCGGGTCCCTGGGTAGTAGGGAGAGGCTGCCGTGGGCCAGAGACAAGCAACCCCACCCCAGGAAGTGGCTCCGGATGAATCAGTCTGAGGGCACGTGGGAGGGTGAGGAGGGCGTTGGCTCACCTGCCGCGGAGGGCTTCCTGTCCACGCCTCCCACAAAGCCTGCTCCCAGGTGGAGCGGGCAGCCCTGCAGCTCTGGACACGTTTTATCAAATGAATGAACAGCAGTCCATCTTCCTCCAAAAACAAAAACCAAGAAAAAAGGAAAAAAGCTCACAGACAAAGAGTCCTCAGGTCTCCTTAGGGTGGTGGGTTGGGCAGCATCAGGTGATAAACACAATCCCCCCAGGGGAAGGCTTTAGGGAAGCGACTCTGATTTGGACGTGTAAATGCCCATGCTATTTACAAAGGACGCATTTATTCTCTTTTTCTCCTGCTAACATTCTAGCAAATATCAGAGGCAATTGAGATGGGCGGCGAATCCGTACATCAGAAATGGGCAGGTGGTGTGGGGGTGCGGCAGGGGCTGGGGCTGGCCGCTGAGAAACAGCATGTAAAGTTCAGTCCACTTGCAATACCCCAAGCACCTGCTGCTGCTTCGGAGATTCCTGAGCACAGAAGTGCAAACAAACCCATGCAAGTTACACAGCCCTCGCTATCCATGAAAAGAAACATGCCACAGAACTTCCCCCGGCCCTTCATCCTTCAGGGGTCACCCTGAACTCAAGCAGAGCCGCCTGCACACCAGGGTGAGGGCTTCCTGCGGAGCCCCCCGTGGCATGCCTGCCCCCCCGTGAAAGGGGCCCCATGGGCTTCAGCCTCTGAAAACACCCCATCACTCCAACAACTTACTTCTCGTCAAGACTTCTTTTGGGGACAGAGATTGTTAGGGGACATTTGTTAGGGGACGTGAATCAAATCCAGAATTTAGTACAGTCCAGGACTGAGGAGCTAGTGGGGTCACCCCACCACCACCACCACGCTGGGCACTTACCGGCAGCACCTTCAGAACCGTCCCTTTCTCGCCTCCCCCCACACAACTGGCCTCCCCACATTCTCTTGGGTCAGGTGCAGAAGGCCAGGCTGACCAGTGTATTGTCAGGGTTAGATTCCCTGGCGAGGGGTAGAAAATCCGGGATAACCGTGTCTGAAGAAACGCAGAAGTCGATCTCTCCATCACGCACACAGCTGCATGGGCAGTCCCAGGTCCCAGGACCCAGGTGTATCCCGGGACCCATGCTCCTTCTAACCTGGTCCTCTGCCGTGCACGATCTCTGTTCTCAAGTTCATGTCCAAGATGACTGCTCCAGCTGCATGCACCATATCTGCATCCCAGCCAGGAGGGATGAAAACGGGAAAGGAGAAGAACCTGTTCCTCCCTTTGACACTTCCCTCCATGTATGTACACCATCTCTGCCCCTGTCCCACGGGCAAAATCCTCATGGTGCGAAAGATAGTCTTTATTTCTAATGGCCAAGAGGCCAGCTGAAAAGTAGGGGTGCTTTTACTGAAAAAAAGGAGATGAAAACAAATATGGGAAGCAACGAGGAGTATCTGCCAAGCAGCCAGCGATAAAAGGCTTCAGTAAAATGTTTCATAACAGTAGGGCCATTCAAAATCAAACGACAATGAGATATTTCACTTGCATCAGATTGACAAAATACGAAATGTCCAATAAATGCCAAGTTATATAGTGGATGTAGAAAAATGGGAAATCTCATAACTGTTGTTGAGTACAAATTGCCATGGACCCTTTTGGAGAGCTATTTGTTTAGAGAAATTAGAGCAGTTCTTAAAAAGCTGAATACGGTTGTGTCTAAAACCCAGCTGTAGGGGCACCTGGGTGGCTCAGTTGGTTAAGCAGCTGCCTTCAGCTCAGGTCATGATCCCAGGGTCCTGGGATCGAGTTCCGCATCGGGCTCCTTGCTCGGCGGGGAGCCTGCTTCTCCCTCTGCCTCTGCCTGCCACCCAGCCTGCTTGTGTGCTCTCTCTCTCTCTCTCTCTGATGAATAAATAAATAAAATCTTTAAAAACAAACAAATAAATAAAACCCAGCTGTATCTACTTTTAGAGAAAGTCTCCCATGCACTCCAGGAGAAAGGTACAAGAATCGACTGCAACATTGTGTATAATATTGAAAAACTGGAAACAACCAAATGTCCATGGATAAACAAACTGTGATATATGCCTACAATAAATGATAACACAGCAATTAAGGTAAGTGACCCAGAGCCACACGTATCAACCGGATAAATCTCAAAACATAAACTGAGAAGACTCAGTGGAATCTACAATGTTTCATTTCATACAAAAATAATTAAAAGAAAAGAAAAAAGATCATGTTAAGATTTGATAAGCTGAGTAGTAGTTGCATAGGTTTTTATTATATTATTATTTTGAGGGGTAGATATTGCAAGTGAGGTGGAGTTTCTTTGCATCCTTTTCTATTGTAAAATATACAGAATATAAAATTTACCATTAAAAGTATTTTATTTATTTGACAAAGAGAGAGAGCACAATCAGGGGGAGCAGCAGGCAGAGGGAGAAGCAAACTTCTTGCTGAGCGGAGCCTGATGCAGGACTCAATCCCAGGGCCGTGGGATCATGACCCCAGCCAAAGTCAGACACTTAAAGGACTGAACCACCCAGCTCTCTCTCTAGATCAATATGTCTAAAATTAAAAAAAAAAACCAACAACTGAATAGTAGAACAAACTTAAAAATTCTCCTACCCTGTCCCCATCCCATTTTCCTCCCCTAGAGGAAATTTCTTTTCATACATATATAGTCAATGTACATTACACACGTTTTTGTTTTTAAAAAAAATTGTAGCCATACCATATAAAGATCATTCTTTCCCTTGCTTTTTTCACCTAAAAATAGGCTTTGAAAAATGTTGCATGTCAGGACTTAAACACCTGCTTCATTTTAAAAACTGTGGTATAGGGATGCCTGGTGGCTCAGTCTGCTCAAGTCCCGGGGCTCCGTGCTCAGCGGGGAGTCTGCTTCTCCCTCTGCCCCTCCCTCCACTTGTGAGCTCTCTCGCTCTCTCACAAATAAATGAACAAAATCTTTTTTTTTTTTTTAAAGATTTTGTTTATTTGACAGAGAGAGACGCAGCGAGAGAAGGAACACAAGCAGGGGGAGTGGGAGAGGGAGAAGCGGGCTCCCTGCTGAGCAGGGAGCCGGATGCGGGGCTCGATCCCAGGACCCCGGGATCATGACCTGAGCCAAAGGCAGACGCTTAACGACTGAGCCACCCAGGCAGGCGCCCCTAAAATCTTTTTTAAAAAATAAAAAATGTTGTATAGTTTTCCATGGGGTGGGTATACTCACATTTATTTCACTTTTCCTTTACCGATGAACATTTAGAATGCCTGTTAGGACGCTGGGGAAAGCTCTTGGGGAGAGTAAGCTCGCTGAGGCAGAGCTCCCGAGTGGAGGACTAAGAGCATTTTAAGTGTGGATAGATGCCGACTTCTTAAGGACACCTGTGCCAGTTCAGGTGCCTACTCACCGAAGGGCAGCCCTGTGTCCAGGGTCCCACAGATGCCACGTGGGCCCGACCTCTTCCTGTCCGGCCGCTCCCCACCAGCTGCCACCTCAGGGGCAGCCCTGCGCATCTCCCCATAATGAAGCCCTGGGTGACCGTGGGAAGAATGAGAGAAATGGGGTGGGGGAGACACTGGCCCTGACTTCCTGGAACTTTCTTTCTCTTAGTGGGAAAAGGAAGAAACATTTAAGGCCGTTAGGGATCAGGGATGATACTGAACATATTTCATAACCCGTGTTAGGAACACAAATCAGGATGAGGACCCTGTCTTGGTGCCTCCCGCTGGGAGGCTAGAAGCCCCCTGCTCAGATATTAACTCTTTAGTTGCTAGATTTATGAAGGTCTTGGAGGGGGTGGGCTGGGTCCCAAGGCAGGGAGCTGACGCGTCCAGCAGGGCTGGACTGCCGTGTCTGTGCATATGGGCTCATGTCGCTGCTTTCAAGGAAAAGGCTAGTTTGCTGACTTAAGGCTGGAGGAGAAGCAAGCAGGCCAGGGGGCAGGTGGGCCAAAGGCCAGCTTTGACCTTCTACTTCCCTTCTTTCTGTCCATGCCCCCTTGTGGCCCCTCTATTGGGTCCCTCCTCTTCCTAGTCTGCCCAGAGAAATCCATTTGATCTGGGGCAAGTGTATTGTTGGAAAGAAACACACGGGTGATTTTTGAAAAGACTCCATCACCCCCCCCCCCGCCTTTTTTTTGTGTGTGTGTGTGTGTAGTAGGGGAAAGGAAGATTCCAAACTGACCTATTTTTCCTCCACATTGGGTTGAAAGGACTAGAGAACTAACTTCAGACCCGTGGAGCTGGCTCCCAGGAGACACTCGGTCTTTCTACTAAAAGGGCTTTTTAACCCACCAGGATTCCCGGAGCTCCCGGAGGGACCCTGCCTGATGACATGCTATTGGATGATCCGTGATACCAAGGCACTCAGGGACCCCGCATTAGGTCCCTAAAACCCTGATGAGCATCTATCATCCCCCAAAGACAGACCTAGGGAAACAGACCCCAAAATGGGGAGCTGCCCAAGGTCACACAGGTATTCAGAGCAGGGACAAATCAGGGCTGAGTGCCATTCAGGGGGGCATCATCATTTAGTGCTCTGATTGGGGAGTGGGGCTGAGATGGGGAGCCACGAGGCTGCATGGCTCTGGACGAGCCTGCAGGGGAGGTGGAGAACCCAGGGGCCCACCGCCGATTGTCCGAGTCTGCCTGGACAACCAAGACCCAGGAACGTTTAAGTCGTCTAAAGACAAACACTGGGGACTGCTGAGACGCCAAGACACTTCAGGAGACCTTGTTGGTCCCCAGTGCAGGCCAGCTGAGGCCGGCCCTGCCCGCCGCAGGGAGAAGAAGAGGTGGAAGACGCCATCTTTGGTCTCCAGGTCCAGGTCCAAGTCCAAGGGTCCTCTGGCACCATCTCTACGGCCCATCAGATTGCACGGCAGGCGGGCAGGTTCTTCCCCTTTTCTCTGGAGGCCGTTTTTGCTCCGCGCACAGGCCTTCCCTAACCTTTCTGCCTGAAGCGTGTTAGACACAGGAGGTGCAGGGCCTCTCAGGGTGTCACAAAGAACTCAAGTGTGCTCCTCGGATCTGCAGGCCAGAGGAGGCCCCACCTGGGAAGAAAGCCCTTTACTTTTCCATTTAGCTCAGAGGGTGAAGAGAGAGGGCAGTTTTCTATAGAAAGACACAGAAAACGTCCCCCCCACCCCCCGCTTTTTTTCTTTTACAGCCAGTGCTGAGCACGTCCTGCTGTTCAAAGTAAGGCCCCAGGTTTTCAGCCCTTTCTGGAGCGCTGGCAGAAGGCGAGGGCACGCGGGAGGCTGTCCTTGGGGAAGTGGGGACGCAGGGACCGCTTCCGAAGCCATTGGAGAGGATGGGGGAGGCCTCATCGATGTAAGGCCCCATCACCCCGAGGCCACGCACAGCCCGGGAAGTGCTCCCGCCGCCACGATCCGGGGAGTCTAACGCACCTGGGAGACGCTCGGTGCCCACGCCCAGAGGGCGCTGCAGACTGACGCCCACAGTCGAAGACCGACGCCCGCCTCCCCCCTCGCCCCTCTTCCGGACAGCGCCCACTGCACTGGGCCGGGGCAGAAGGGGGTGCGCCCC
>LNAC01000296.1:815460-836456 GCA_002007465.1 Ailurus styani | reverse complement strand
CCGGCCCCGCCGTGGCCCGGGACCTGGGCGGCCGCCAGGTGTCAGCGCTGGCCGCCGGGGCTCCACGCCCCCCCCCCAGCCCCCACGGCCGCTGCCGGGGCCCCGGGGCCCTCCCCGCGGGCTGCTCGGCCGTCCCCGGGGATGCGGAGGGGAGGTGCGCACGGAGCGGGGGGCTCTTCCCCTCCCGGAAGTGGCGGTCTCTCGCCACATCTGGACCGCTCGACTTCCCGAGCTCTTGGGGAGGGAGGCACGTGGGCAGAGAAGGATCGCGGCCCGGGGACGGCTGGGGGAGGTGCCGGGTCTTCCCTGGTAATGGGGCGTCTGCGCAAGTCTCAGCAACGCCGGCCGTCGGGAAGCCCGTCGGGAAGCGGGTCCCTCTGCAGTAACAGAAACTACCAGCTATTGGGCGCTGGGGGGGGTATTTTACAGGGTCTGGCTCAGGTGAGGTGTTTCCCAGGCGCATCCGTGAAGAGCCCTCCCCGCTTTCCAGGCGACTGTTGTGTCTGGAAGTATTTTGAAGGACAGGATCCCTGATGCTTCTTGAATTGCTGAGCTGGAGGTGGGGGGCCGAGGGTGCCGGATCTGGGGGAGCCTTGGGGACTGATAGGACTTCTGAGCTCCGTCTCCAGTGCGTTCCTGGGCTTCGGGTCCAAGAAGCATCTGGCTGCTTCTTTCTTTAGGGTTGCAGTTTCTGTGGGGTTCAGATGGTGCCTCGAATCATAGTTAATACTCCGGAGAATGGAGTGGAGGTGTGTGGCTTACTTCCGTGGCCCCTCTGGCCTTACCTGGCCGCTCCACTCTCTCCGGGCCCAAGATTGGGCCTCAGCAGAGACTGCAGAGTGGGGTTCTCCACCTATTTCCAGCAGAATCTGGGGGAGTGTGGGTAGAGGCTGGCATCCTCATGAGCCGGGATTCCAGAGTGCCTGTTGATGTGGGGGAAGCCAATGGGATATGAGGTTCTCTGGGGACCGTGTTTCCCAGTTTCCTGTGTACTGGGTAAGGGCAGATGCTGCACTAGGAGGCATTATGTCTTGCCCACAAACTTGGACACATTACAGAGGGAGACAGAGGACTGGGAGGCAGTTGAGTCTCAAGGAGGAAAGGAGGAAAGGAGGGAGTCTCATTAGAATGTGGTGGTGGGCGCCTGGGTGGCTCAGTGGGTTAAACCCTCTGCTTTCGGCTCAGGTCATGATCTCAGGGTCCTGGGATCGAGGNGGGATCGAGGCCCGCATCGGGCTCCCTGCTCAGCGGGGAGCCTGCTTCCCCCCCCCTCTCTGCCTGCCTCTCTGCCTCTCTCCCACTGTGAAATAAATAAATAAAATCTTAAAAAAAAAAAAAAAGAATGTGGTGGTGGGAGGGCTTCCTGGAGGGGGTGGCTGAGTGGAGCCTGAAAGCACTAAGCTTTGGAGTCAGGCCTTGGCTCGGAGCTCAGGTTTTCTTTTTTCTTTTTCCTTTTACAATGGATGTCCATGTTGGGTTAAAAGTGCGGACATAAAGTGGCATAAAAAGCCTCCCCTCCCCCCTTCCTAGAAGAAATAAGGCAGTGGGGTTTGCCTAAAATAGGAGGCGGTGTCTACAGGTTGCAGACATCTGGTCTTCTCCCAGGGTTCACTTTGGTCCCAGGGGGAAAGCAGGTGAGAACCCCCCCTGGGGACCAGTGAGGTAGGGCGTGATCCTGGGCACCTGACTTTGAATGGGCAGGGGAAGGCTGCTTGGGCAGAAGGTTGCTTGAAACCACTCCCAAGAGACAAGAACAGGTTTGTCTAAAAAGGTTTCTGAGTGTGTGTCTCTCGTGGTCTTTTGTTTCTTCCTCGCCAGGAAAATTGCTTATTCTGAAATACTTACTTGCTGTTTTCCTCTCCTTCCCTTTTCTCTTTCTTGAAAGGCATAAAATCCCTTTTTGCCCTAATTATGGGGGCCAGTAGAGACATTTCCCAAAGGCCTGGAAGAGTGGGTGGGGGGTGGGGGAGGCCCTAGCCGCCTCCTCCTGGGCTCGGAGCCTTCTAGAGGTGATGTCACTCCTGGCTTCAGCTCCTCCAGGAGGGTGGAGCTGGTTTAAGTCTCTACCTGTGGCTCATGGTGGGTTCCAATAAAACCTCATTAACCGAGGCTGGTGGGCGAGGGATGAGAAAGGAGAGAGGCCTGGAAAGAATTAGTGAAAAGCTTGAATGTTGTAGTATCTTATAGAGGAGTGTACCCTTTTGCAGAATTTTGGATTCTGAAATCCCTTGGGAATGAGGTATCCTTGGTATCCAGGTTTCCTTAGTGAGCTAAGAATCCGTATTAGCCTCAAAAGTATTCTTACTTTGGGCAGGACTCTGTGCAGTAGTTATTTTCCTTCCTTTATGACCAGAAGACTACGAAGCACAGTCTTATCTGGGGAGGCCGGGGTCCTCACTGTTGTCACTGTGTTACATTAGGCATTCAATCTCCTGTGTTTGTCGAGCTCCGAGGACCACTTTGCCCCTTGTGCGGGGTGCCCCCAGGTTGGCACCTTTTGAATTCGGGCTTGCTCTTTCTCTTCCTCCATCTGTGTTAGCAGCCCAAGGTGACAGTTGTGGTCCTAAGTGTAGCAAGCAGCTTTTTTGTTCAGTTCTAACTTGAACTTTTCTCCAGCACTTCTAAGACACTAATCAGATTTGTGAGAATGATTTCTTTTTTTTTCTTTAAAGATTTTATTTATTTATTTGACAGAGAGAGAGAGAGAGAGAGAGATCACAAGTAGGCAGAGAGGCAGGCAGAGAGAGAGGAGGAAGCAGGCTCCCTGCTGAGCAGAGAGCCGGATGCAGGGCTGGATCCCAGGACCCTGAGATCATGACCTGAGCTTTAACCCCCTGAGCCCCCCGGGCGCCCCGTGAGAATGATTTCTAAGACGGTGAGTTTTCTGAGCCGAGAGTGTCACTTGGGAGTAGTGTTTCTGATCTGTGACATGTGCAGTTTGTGCCTTCATGGACCTAGCGGGGACTTCTGCCGTATCTCTGACGGTACCTAGAATAACAAAGGCCGTCAACGGATGTGCTTACAGGCTCCCTCGGTGAACAGGTGTGGATGACCTCTGGAAGGAGGCTCCTGATGACCCCCACGTTGTGAGTTCCCCCACCTGGCTTGATTGTAAGCAACTCGCTAGTCACGGAGGTAGCCTCGACCTGGAGAGGCTAACTCGCTGTAAATCTTAATTGGAAGGGCCCTTGTTCTCAGCGTGGGTCCTGTCTCCATCTCTTCACCATGTTTTATTTGGATTCAAGTGCATCTTTCTTAGTGCACCCAGCCTGCTGGGCAGGCCAGAAACCGCTTTGGATTAAGCAGAGCCCCAGGACCGAGTCTCAGCCCTGCCACTGATTCACCGTGTCATCTTGGGTGAGTCACTTCACTTCCAAGTCTTGGTGTCCTCTGAGAAGCGGACTCCTACCTGTTCTCCCTGTCCTCTTTCTGTTATTTGCATATCCATTTCATAATGCGCCCTTGAAAGTGTTTGGAAGTGAAAGTGCCAGAGAAAAGGGAGCTATCGATAGAATCCCGGGTCCCTTTGATTGAGTGCTTGCTGTTGAGCACTCGGTGCTCTCCTTAGAGTCTTACTTCATTTTTACCCCAAACCTTTACGAGATACGTCATTGCCCTCCTTTTGTGGATGAGGCCTCCAGAAGTGAGCCCCTCTCAGGGGCCGATGTGGAAGGAGCAGGATTTGTACAGATGTGGGGGCGTACGTGTGTGGCGTGAATGAATTGATGGACTCACATCTCCCCAGTGAAGCCCAGTGTAGGAGGCTGCCTGAAACTTTCCGAGGCCCTATGGGTAATTGCTGTTCCGTCCCAGAGAACTATGCGTGTGCATGTTTTGGACGGAGGGGGCATTGGGCTGAGCTGGTGAACCCTGAGCATTGGCGACATCCTGGGCTCGGCTTAGAGACAGGCAAGAGTTGCTCCCAGGAGCCGAGGTCAGGACGCAGTGGGGCCCATGAGAGCAGGGTGGGACATGCTCCCAGGTCTGATGCCTGTGCAGGGACCATGCATCCTTGGCTGGGTGCACAGTGGCCTGATGGAGCGACTATCCCCATGATTGTGTGCCATGATGGTGCCTGTGTGCTTGTCCTCAGGGCAGCAGTCGGTCTCCATGGACTGTTCCTCTTAGGCACCGGGGACAAGTTTTCGGAATTAGTCGAACCATTTTGAAGCTTGAGAGGCAGGCACCGTGGTAGCAGCCAGGTGACCAGATACCGAGGCCTCCTGGCTCCTGTGTGGGGCTCCCCTGCTGGCCCCCTCCAGTTCTCACTCTTGCTGCACGAGCAGCCCCATGAAGAATTGGCCATTCAGTGCTTTCTGGTCCTGGAAACTTGCTAGTTTTACAGAGCAAACGATTTCCTGATTTCTTCCTTCTTTTCAACAACCAATCTTGGAGTCGTGGGTTGAAAGCTCTCCCTGCCCCCCCTCACCCCCCCCCCCAGGGCCTGCCTAAGTGTGTCTAGAGAGAACGAATGGGATTAAGGGAGTCTGTGGAAAGAAGGCTTTTGGCGCCAGGACCCTGTGCCCTGGAACAGACTCAGCACGGTGTCATTTCCCTCTCAGCTGTTCCAGCAGACGTGGGGCTTTAGATGGGAGTGTGCCTTCTGGAACCTCCCTCCGCGCGGGCGGGGAGCGCCGAGGGAGGGCAGGCACGGATCCCTCAGCACAAGGAGGCCCGTTTGAGGCCACGAAGGCAAGACCCTGTCCCCGGGGTCACCTCAGCAACTGTTTGGCTTCGAGACACGGGGAGTGTCCTGCACAGCCTCTGGGACGGCCAGCTCTGTCTGCGTGATGGCCTCGCTTCATCCTGGCCTCCCGAAGCTTACCTTGGGTGGGGAGTGGGTTCTAGAAGGTCCCCAGTATTTCTGGGCCTGAGACGGGGGGCATCTAGTCAGCTCAGTGCTCTGGGGCCCAGAGGAGTGAGCCGGTGACGGGGGTGGCCGGAGGGAAGGGGGGCTAAGCTTCCTCTGGAAAGTGTCCTGCTTGCTGTCCTGCTGGGCGGCTCTGGGGAGCCAGGGTGTCTGGGGGGGCGCAGGTGCGGGGAGGCCGGCTTCTGGGGGAGGGGCGAGCCGTGGGCCACCCCGGGGCTTGGCACCACGGGCCGGGAGAGGGGAAGGCTGGTGGCCGGACCTGCTGCTCTTGGACGCAGGCGTCTGCCCGTGATGTTTCCTGTGACTCATGAACTTGGAGGCTTCCACATGCGCCCGCTCCTGCCTCTGGAGCTCCCTGTGGGTCTCTGTCCTCCTGGCGTCTGTTTATGGCTCTGAGGGCCGCTCGGTCGTTTGTGGAGGCGGCTTCTCTGGCCTTCAGCGCTGGGAAGACTCTCGTGACGCCCGTGAGGGGGCAGCCCCACCAGAGGCTGCGTGCGTGCGTGCGTGCGTGTCCACGCGGGCTGGGCTGGCGGACCCGCAGCGTGCCTTACAGCCGAACCCGAGCCTTGCTTGGGCTGTCCTGACTCTGTTTCCCCATCGGCCGCAGTCTCTTTCGGGGGGAACCTGGTTCCCACCTGTCTGTGGCTTCCCGTTCAGTGGTCTTCCTCTCTCTCTCCTTCTCCAGCGGACTTTTCCCTCTTTAGCTGCAGCTCTTGACACTCCTCCATCGTGGGCGTTAGAAGTCTTTGGAAGTTCTTCCTAGGGAAGAGGGCTGCCAGGACGCCGGTCCTTCCTAGTCCCGGTTTAGCCTCTGACTGGCCTGGGCAGGTCTTTGCGTCTCTGTGCCTCAGTTCTCCCATCTGCTCAAGGGGTCTCCTTCCCCTTCTTCAGCTCTGATGGCCACGTGGTTGCAGAGAGACCTTGTTCTGGGGAGGGTGAAGGTGGCAATGGGGGACTTGGCAGGGGCTTAGGGTCCTCTGGGGAGGGCCGGGCAGGCTGCTTGGAGGAGGTGGACTCAGAGCTCAGAGTGGGAACCAGAGGTAGACAGGGGACCCTGGGCAAGGTCAGGCTTAGTGATGTTCTGTGCACACACGCAGGCATCCTGGCCACGTGCCCCAGGCCCGCTCATCAGCAGGAACGGAGGCCACGTCGGGCAGGTTGGGGCAGTGGGGCAGGCGGGCGTGTTTATCGCTCCACTTGTCAGCTGAGTCACGGTGCCAGGCCCACAGATCCTCCCCTGACACTCACCCAACCAGTCTTGACCGTGAGCCCCCTATGTGCCAGGCATGGGGTGGGGAGCAGCCCAGCAGGGCTGACTAAGGCTCCGCTGCCTGGCTTCCAACCCTGGCCCTCCTCTTTGCTGCTGAGTGACATTGTGCAAGGGCTTGTCTTGGCCTCAGTGAGCCCATCTGTGAAATGGGGGGAGGGGGCAAAGAAGCTAAAGTGACATCATGCCCTGGGGTGTTCGTGATGTCCTGCTGTGTCACGGGGCTGGTGGGGCGGGGCCTATCTCTGGTCCTGCTGCCTCAGTCCCTAAGGGTCCTGATCCCTCCCTGGCTTGACCAGATCTAAAGCCCAGAGCCTGGGCACCTGCCGTGTACACAGCCCCGTGCAGGTGGGGAGCGGTCTACACCTGTCCGGGGGCACGCACAAGGGAGGGCGGCCACGACTGGACCATGACTGGGACCAGACAGGAGGCTTGGTCTGTGCAGACAGGCCGGAGGGGCCGGGACAGCAAAGGTCCTTCACTGAGACAGGGTTCCTCCCCGAATCCCCCAGCAGCATCCAATCAGGAGCTCAGACCTCAGCTGGCAGGTCATTTTCTGGCCACGGGAAGTAACGGGAGGCGGTGGCCTGCTGGGGGCAGTGGGAGTGGCTGGCGCTGCCAGTCCTGCTCCGGGACCATTCATGGGCACCGTGACCTCCGGCGGGGTTAAGAGACCTGTCCCAGCACAACGACGTTGAATTCACCGTCTTTCCCACTTCGGGCTGCCTGGCACTTTCTGTGGCCACGCCGGCCCTCCTTGGGGACCCTCTGGCCCGGGGTGGGTGCAGTGTGGGGAGGTGAAGAGGGGCCTAATGCAGAGCCAAGGTGCTGCTCTCGTCCCCCCAGCCCCAGCACGCGCTGACAGCGGGCGACCCCGGGGGACCCGAGGACTACTGATTCCGTGTCCCTGCCCCACGGTGGCCGCTGATGCCCCAGGCCTCGCCGGCCTGCTTGGAGCCTGGACTGTGTCGGCAGCACCGGCTCTTTTCCCCATGGCTTGTCAGCGTCCCTGCTGCCCAGGGCACTGTCCCATCTCTGGGGCAGATGGAGCCCCATCTCTGGGGAGTGTCCCCGACGGATGTGTGGTCAGGTTTGGGCTCGCCGGGCCCCAGGCTGTGGGTGTTTTGGGAGGCCTCCGAGACTGTGGCAAGGCTGACGTCACTCCAGCTTCTCCCAGAGCGAAGTGCTGGGCGCGGCGCTGCTCTCTGTGGGGACCGCACCTCCTCCAGGGCGCCCTGTGGGGGCCGTCGGGGCAGCGGGGCCTCCAGGCGCCTGCGGGCTATGGGCCCCGCTGGGAGAATGGGCCACCTCGGCGAAGGGAGCTCCTCAGCCTGCCCCTGCCTCCTCCCCCCGCGCCCCACAGGCACTCTGGGGGTCTGGGGTGGGGGGTCCGGGGGAGGAGCGTGGTTGCATCATTTTCCCGGGGTCATCCTGGTTGTTGTAAGGTCCTGGGAAGGCCCTGAGGTGTGGGTCCTAGTCCTGGGCATTGTGTGAGGAGCAGAGAACCTGGGACCTATTCCCCCCTCCCCCCCACCGCAGAATAGGGCCACCCTTCGAGACCCCGACCTCGGGGCTGGGCATCCAGGGGACAGCCTGGTCCAGCTTTCCTCCCAGTGTGACAGCGGCAGCCTGAGCCCGATTGCTTGGGTGTGCCTACCTTTGGGGTTCCGGGGTCCTGACGCTCTGGGGCTGCGCAGGCCGGGGGAGTCTGGAACTGGTGGGCTAGTGGGCACAGGTGGGTGTCCCCAGGGACTGGAGCGGGGAGGGGTGACCTGTGGAAGTTGGGAAGAGCCCCGGATATGAAGTTAGCGGGCTCCGTCATGTCCCCCCTGGGTACCTCAGGCCTGTTTCTTCACCTGCCCCCAAGCCTCAGTTTCTGCTTTGGTAAATTGGGGGTTTCCATCTGCCTCGGAGAGTTTTGAACAAGATCCCAGGAAGTAACGTATGTGGCATGAGTGAGAGCCCCTTCCTGGCCTGGGCTCAGAGGAGCAAGTCTGGGGGGGGGAGTCTGGGGGCCGACTCTGTGCAGGGGGTGCCCTGGGGAGAGCCCTGCTGGCTGCCTGACCTGGCCCGGGCACGTCGTCCCTTCATGTGAGCGGCCGGCTGGCCTTACTCCCGTGTGCTCATACCGTAGGGTCTGAAAACAGGGCTCTTGCCCCTTCTCAGAAATTGGAACCTTCACTGTCGGGACAGACTCTGCTCGTCTCTGCCCGAGCCTCTGCCGGGACGGGCTCCTGACCCCGAGGAGGTGCAGGCTGGGCCGTTGGGCGGTAGGAGGGGGCTGGACACCAGGGCACCTGGCGGGAGCTCGGGCCAGCTGAGCAGGGCCCCCCAGACCCGGGGGGACGGTGGCTCGTCCCCGGAACTGCAGACTGAAGGTCGCCCAGGAGAGGGAGCCGGGCTAGGCCAGGCCGCAGGGTGTTGGGGAAAGAGGGCCCCACTTCTACGGTCCTTGCTTCTGCACTTTCCCCTTGGCCACCTCCCATGGAAACGAGGGCTCTTTCTTCCTGAGGGTAAGGGAGCCGCAGGGTGGCCCACGGCATGCCTGCCGGCCTGCCCGCCCGCAAACCCTCTCCCAGGCACTGCACTGGCTGTGTGCCTTGGGACCAACGACTTGTCCCCCTTTGCCTCAGTTTCTTTATCGGGAGGGTGACTATGGTACTAGAATCTAAGGTTCTTGTGAAGATTAATTAATTCAGCTACAGTGCTTAGATTAGTGCCAGGCACAGCGTATATAATAACTATTAGCTGTGATAACTGTTTTTTCCCCCCGAGGCCTGATTCAGGTCTTTCTGTTTTTCGAGTAACCCCCAGCCCAGGTTAAAGCCTGAGGTTCTTACTGCCACCCCTGACTGTCCCTGAGCCCTGTGCACGGTGTTAGGGCTGCTCCCCGTCCGGGGTGCCTCCTGGGTGCCTCCGAGCTCCTAAGACAGGCTGCATCCACCGTCTCCCTTCGGCTGCCTTAGGACCTGCTGTGTGCAGGTGCTGCTAGTGCCCGGGAGCTCAGCGCTGGGCGTTTGAGGCTCCAAGAGCCTTCCAACCATCGAGAGGCCCCTGGTGGGTGATAGCCTGATGATCAAGGGGCCCAGGCTACTTTGGTTCTGTGGAGGTGGGATCCCGTCAGTCACCTGGGGAGCAAGCTCAGCCTATTCAGACCTGGTGTTCACAGAAGATTCTGCCATGTCCTGCCTGTACCCCAAACTCCCAGTTCTACTCTGCCATGGTACCCCTGTGGGACTCCTTCAAGGACACTCTGCCCTTCCTGTGTCTTTGGGCTCCTAGCAGCCTCAGTGCCTAATCAGTCTGAATCGTACTTTATCCCAGAGGCAGGTTCCCAGGCTAGCCCATTCTGCATGTGGGAGGAGAAGCCATGTCTGTAGCTCAAAGTGGGAACAAAGGGAATTTAGTCTTTCTTGGGTATGGGGTTGGCTGGCAACCATATTCTGACACAGGTTAAAAAATTTGCTCTTGGCATCTCCCAGCCTCTCTTTTGTAATCCTTTCCCATCCTCCATAGCTCCTACCCACCCACAGTGCCCCACTTCCAGAATGAGCCCCTCCCCTGCATAGAGCTGCTTTATACTCTAGTGTGAATGACTAGCACTGGATAGCCTTCCCAGAGTCATTTTAATGGGGATACTCTGCAACTGCAGGGACACTGATGGGGTACATTGGGTGAAGAAGAGCTCCCCTTCCCTGCATACACAGCTGGAGCCCTGACTGGTTGCAGGTGTGTCCAAAGCTCTAAGTTTCTGCCTCTGTGAAACTTGAGATACTTTATTTAGAGCAGGGGGGTGGGGAGTGTGTGTCCCTAGAAGCCCATGTGCCAGAGGTGTCAGGCCCCCAAGCCTGGTGGAATCTGGGGGTTAATCAGCTAGAGAAGAGTGCAAGGGGGCCCGTGAGGGCTGGCTGGGGAACCCTGCACGGAGCTTCTGGTCTTAGCTGTCTTGTTCGGCGAGCCAGGGTTGTGGAGGGACAAGGCTCTGGGGCCTCAGCTGTTCCCTCCGTCCTCATGGGTTGCCACTTGCCATCCCAGTCCCCGTGATTTGGGACATCTCCAGCATCCTGCCTGGGCCATAACCCTCCTCGGGAAGCTGAGAGCAATGACCCCAAGTCCCTGTGGTCAAGTGCCCTTACCCCCACTGGCCGCGGCGGGTCATCCCCCCACAGAGCACTGCGTTTGTGGTGCGCCCCTCAGGTGGGTGCTCTGCTGTGGCCGCTGCACCTGGCTGCCCGTCGAGGGCGGGTCTTGACCTCCCAGCCGTAGACTGGGGACTCGGGGCCTCCTTGCCATCACTCACTGGACAGATGGGAACTGGAAACTGCATCTTTTCCAAGGTCATCCAGTGAGTTGGGAACAGAGCCCAGGCTATAAGCAGGTTTTCCTGGTGTCAGGTTTGGTCACTTTCCCCTGGCCGTCCCTTGTCTGGCTCCTAGGGCAGCCCCGGCCACAAAGGCTGGCAGGGCCAGGCTGGGCAGCCTTGCTCAACGCCCAGCCCAGGGCGCTCGCGGGCGGGGCTGGGGGGACGGGAAGCCGAGGAACTGGTCTTCCAGCTCTGCTGAGACGAGTCCCAGCACGTGGGCTGTGAGGCGGGCGCCAGCTCTGGGGAGGGGTGGGTCTGGGGGTGCTGGTGGCAGCTCCGAGCTGGCTCGGGCGTCAGGCCTGGGGCTGGCTGCCAGGATCCTCCCTCCCTCAACATGGCCTTGTCGTCTCCAGGTACTTGACATAGGCAGGATGGGCCAGGGCAAAGGGCTCTGCGACCTTGACCTCGGGTTTCCATCCGGAAAGCCCAGCATTAGCGCTGTGGAAAACGGTCCTGCAGAGGGGCTTTCGAGGCTGCTACGGACGTGCCCTGCAGCTCGGCCCTGCCCCGGAACCCCCCGCGTGGGGAGGCCTGTGTCCGAGTGGCAGGCTGGGGACGGCTCAGCCGGGTTGTGTGTGTGAGCGGGGGACAGGGCACACGCTTGGAAGGTCCCCCGAAAGGCGCTTCTCCCGGTGGAAGTGTCGATGGGGGCGGGGGCCTGGGTGCCCTCATGGCTGCTCAGGCTGAGGGCAGGGAAGTCCCCTGTCGCCCAGCTGCGGCTGCCCGGGCCCCTGCCGTCCTGGGCCAGGCCCATCACGCCCTCTGCAAGCTCCGGCCTGACCGGGTTCTGGTAGAGAGACACTGAGCTGATAAATCACCGTGCCTGTCAGGCCGGAAATGCTGGGGCGGCTCTGAAGCACAGGGGGGGGGGCCCCACCTCCTGGGAGTGTCTTCAGTGGGGGGAGATTCCAGGGTCTTGAGGCCAAAGCTGGGAGATCAGTACCTCTCAGTGTCATAAGCACGTCTCCCTGGCAGCTCCCAAGTTAGGAAAGAAGCTTCCGGAGAGAAAGTGATTTATGCGCCGCCTCTCGGATAGCCTGGGGCGGGAGGGAGCCCCGTGTCTTCCTGGCCGTAGTCCTGCCCCTCCCACCCCACCCAGCCGCTGTCTGCGGCCACCGTGTCACCCCTGTACCGCTCCGGCCCCGCTGACAAGGAGTCGGGGCTCCCACGTCCCAGCCTAGCCTGTCAGAGCACAAGGGAGTTTGGGGGACTCTAGCCCAGCCCCTTCTGTTGTGCGGACAGAGGCAGAGAGCTGGCCAGGTCACCCAGCAAGGGCCACTCTGGTCAGGCTCTTCCCTCTCCCCCCGGCCCTGGCTCTGGTCCTTTCCCTGAGACCCTGGATCAGGATGCTTTGGGTTTGACCTGCCTGGCCTGTCGGGTCCGGGTCCGTGCTTAGGCCACGTTAGCCAGGGCTAAAGGAGGGGGTGCAAATGGTGCCCCAGACGAGGAAAGTAGGGCCCCAGGGTGTTGGGTGAGCTGGAGGAGTGGGGCTGCGTGTTCCGCAACATTCTCTTCCCCTGCACTCCCTCAGGCAGGTGCCCCTGAAAGAATGCAGCGAGGCTCTGCAGCCCCTGCTCCCCGCCCCGGTGGGCCCACCCCGAGAGACCCCGCTCCTCCTGCCAGGTCAGTGCCTCAGGCCTGCGATCCCATGGAGGCCCGGCAGCCCCGGGCAGGCAGGGCGTGCTGGACGGAGGCTCAGCTTTGTCCCCTGCGGCTTGTGCTGTGAGCAGGCCGGAGGGCCCAGGCCTCTGGAAGTTCAGGGTTTCCTCAGCTCCACGGTGAGGGTCTTTTGCAGACGAGGCAGGCACTGGGGTGCACTGTTTGTGGAGAGTGTGGATGCATCAGAGATGCAGAGAATATTCCAGAGCCATCTTGGATCCCTTTGCTGCTAGGGCTTGTTTATGGGGCCCTGTTGCTGTTCGGTACCTCTTCCTCGAACACAACCTGAGCGAGTGGGACCTTTGTGGGGGTTTGCCTTCCCTAGCACCCAGGCCCTGGGCGACTCTGGGCTAGATGTTTTCCTGTCCAGATCAGTGTTCTCCAACGTTAGTGCATCCTGCCTCCTGGAGCGGGGACTTTGTTCAGTATCAAAGCCCTGGGCCTTTGCCCCAGACCCACTGAGTCAGCCTCAGGGACGGCGCTCAGAAGACTTCATCTCTGATCGTCTCCTGGTGATTCTTGGGACGCTGAGGACGAGAGCCCCGGGGCAATGGTTTTGACGTCCCCTTGGGTCAGTTTGGCATCTTGATGCATAGGTCGGGGGGTAAAGGCTGGGTTTCTAAAGCTCTGAGACCTCAAGCCCCAAGAGCTATGAACTGTAGGTGTGTGTGTGGGGGGGAATCTGTCCATTCCCTTAGTTCCATAGATCTGACCGAGAAACGGAGGGGATACAAATTTCTAAAGAAAATATGAATCCCCTAACCCTCCTGAGACTGTCTGCTGCCTCGTGGGACCTCAGTGGGTGGGAACGGTAGGTGTTTGTCCTGGAGAGTCTGTGGGGCTCACCTGCCATTGGACCCCATGGGCTCCTGGAGCAAGTGGGAGTCCCCTCCAGTCAACAGCCCCCGAGCCAGCACCAAGGCTGGCTGCTAGGAAAAGCTGCGACCGGCCCCTTTATCTTCAGCTTCCCTTGAGACTAGGAGGCTGTGGACTCAGTGACTTGGTCCTACCGCCACAGCCTGGGCTTTGTTGTCCCACTGGGACAAATAACAACCAAAGACACCTAAGCCTCCTTCCCTGTGGGCCGTGTAAGCCTGCCACACTCCTGAGGTTCCCCGTGTTGCTGACGTTAGTGACTTGGGGCTGAGCCTTGTCTTATTCTCTCCATGTCTGCCTGGGGGGGGGTTCAAGGCCCAGCCTCAGTGTCCCCTGGAGGGTCACCCTCTGTGCCCCAGCCACCCTTTTGGAAGCCCGAAGTGGGGTTCCTGGCCGTGTGCCCTGGGAGCTTGCCAGGACCAGGGCCAGGACCAGACCATGTCTTTTCTCTCCAAAGCCCCCGGATGGTGATCCCCTGATATCAAGGACCCTGTTTCATATCAGCCTGTGACCTCCTTATATGACGTTGTACTTCTAGCAGTGTGTCGGTTGAAGAGCAGCTCAGTGATGCTTTCTAAAGGCTTCATGCTTTATCCATCGCTAAGTCAGGCAGCCAGTGACACAGTGGTTAGTGACTCAGGGTGTGGGTTGGAAACCACAGGTCTATGGACCTGTTGGCTGCAGTTGATGGGGCAGCGGGAGTCTGGGGAGCAGGACACAGGCAGCCTCTTCTTGCCTGAGTCCGGAGTTGGGAGTGCCGGGGTCCACCACCCTCCCTCGAACCTCTCGGAGTTGTCCGCTTCCTGTCCTGACCTGTGAGCTCCCAGGGAACTCGTGGCCTGAGATGTCTTGGGGGGGATGCTGCCACACAAACTCTCGGCCAGCCACGGAGGCTGCCCAGGAGGGCGGCGCTCTCGATGGCCCGTGCGGGGTGCCCGCTGCTGGGCTTGGCTTGAGGCTCCGGCTTCTCGAGACTCCTCTGCCGGCCCGCTGCCCACAGACTCCCGATGTGTTCTCGGGAATGGCTGGCAGCAGCCCGCTGCACACTCCCAGCCCTTGGCAGCTGGGACATGTGGGCTGGCACCTTGGTGCCCTCGGGGGCTGGGGTAGGGGTCAGGCATTCTTACTCTGCGACACTCTCATCCCGTGGCTCTGGAGCCGGGGCTGTGCGGACAAGATTGGCATCTTCGTGTGCGCGCTGCCGAAGTGTAGATGGGCACCTTAAACGGAGCCAGGGGGTCCTTCGGGGCAAGGGGGGAGGAAGAAACCTGGGTAGGTGAGGGGAGCACCTGCAGCTGCAGCCCTGGCCTTGGGCAAGTCCCTCCCCTTTCTGTTTCAGTTCCTTATCTGTGCAAGATGCTAATCTCAGGCCTGCCTGCTTCAATTAGAAGGGTAAAGGTGGAAAGGGATAGAAAGTGTTTCCAGGGCGCCTGGGTGGCTCAGTGGGTTAAAGCCTCCGCCTTCGGCTCAGGTCATGATCTCAGGATCCTGGGATCGAGGCCCGAATTGGGCTCCCTGCTCCGCAGGGAGCCTGCTTCCTCCTCTCTCTCTCTGCCTGCCTCTCTGCCTACTTGTGATCTCTCTCTCTCTCTGTGTCAAACAAACAGACAAACAAATAAATAAAAGAAAGTGTTTCCAGGGCGCCTGGGTGGCTCAGTTTCTCATACCTTCTTTCCTGCTCTGCTGGAGCCCTGACCCCAGGTCGCCTCTCCAGGCCTTCCTCGCAGCTCGGTTGTGGCCAGCAGCCCAGGGTGGCCGAGATGGAAGTTGGCTGAGTTCCTCTCCTGCTCCCTGTCCCCCCAGCCTCCATGTGTCTGCCCCATGACCCCCTCTCTCCACTGGAGCCAGATTTGGCTTTGGCCTCTTGGGCCGGTGGGCTTAAGGGTCTGGAGCAAATTGGTCCTTCCTCTGAGCAAACTGAAGGTGCAAATGTTTAGATCTTCCTACAAGGGTTTTGGCATGTTGGAGGAAGAGCTGAGCGTCCCAGGATTCTGCAGAGGTTAAAGACACCCACCCGTTCAAGGTGTGAGCTGGCCTGCCTTTACCTTCTTCCCAGGCTGCTTGAGGTAGGTTCCAAGCTGGGCCAACTTGTCCCCAGCAGACCTGAGCTGTGGCCCCGTGGTGGTGTCCGAGGGGCCCACGGCAGAGACAAGGCTGCGGAGAGCCCTGCAGGAGGCCTTGGGGGCAGCTGGCCATAGGCTCTTAGCACAGCTGCCTAAGTGAAACCGGAAGTCTCACCCCAAAATGCCATACTCCTCTGGCACCTAGTGATCCAAGCTCAAAGTCAGCAGTTTCTGCTCATTTCCTCCCCAGGGAGTGGAGGCCGTCACTAAGGTTCACGCCGCAGTTCAGCTGCCGGAGGGGATCGGGAGGTCACTGCAGCCCTTCCCCTGCTGGAGACCCGGCCCCGAGAGGGGAGGGGCTACCCTGAGGCCAGGGAGCTGGTTTCAGCAGAGAAAGCGTTTGCTTAAGAGCTTGTTGTGTAAACAAGATCGCACAGGGATAAGCTGAGCCGAGTTGAGGGAACAAATTGTTTTTAGGGACTGGGCAGATTCACAGTCTTATCTGGTGGTGAAAGAGGCCCTGTTCTTGGGCAACGGCTAACCTGTTGGGGCTTCTCCGGGTAGGTGAGAGGCTGGGCCTCCTCGGTGTCTGCCTCCCCTCACCTGCCACCCCTCACCTGGGCCCGAGACTCCGGCTTCTGCTAGAAGATTTGGCCTGACCCGCCCCCAATGCCTGTGTCTCCCCCCTGCCCCCTGTGGGCAGCTGTCAGCGTGGGCCTGGGGTGGGGGCATGTTGGGGTGGGGGTACCCGCTCTGCGCCTGCCTGGTGCTCCTGAAGGGTACAGGCCTGGGGGAGGTGAGGGGTGTTTCGGAGCTCCGCAGAGACAGGCCAGGTGTTGGAAGCACCACCTGGGGACAGCCCAGGCGGGATGTGGCCTGAGGGGCAGGTGGAGGACAGGGACTAAGTCAGTTTGCGTAGACGGGCCGCGAGCGCCCAGACGGGCCCTTCTGGGGCCAGTTCCTTTTTCTGGGGGGTCGGGGGAGAGGTCGAATTTGGGTTTTGTACTTTCAGAGAAAGGTCAGTGGTATTTCTAGCCTGGTGGTTTCTACACGTGTCTGAAGTGTCCCTCTGACGTGGGTGTCTGCATGCGGGGCCTCTACCTGGCGCAGCTCCGCCCCAGGCAGCCTCAGGGGGGCCGAAGTTCTTGTCTGTCTCTTCCTTGCTCTGCTCCACTCAAGAGTGAACCTCCGAGGCCTGTGGCCGGGACCCAGCGAGGCCTCTTGGGCTGAGGAGGCCTCATCCCCTGGAGCCCAGCCTTGGGTCTCCTGTGACCTGGCTCCGTCCTGCCTCTCTTCTGAAACCCCACCACCTCCGTCCCAGCTCTTCCCAGCAGGCACCAGAATCCTCTTCTCCAGGCTGAGCAGCTCTCACTCCCCCAGTCAGAGCAGCGGCTGCTGTTGGTGCTGGAACGTAGATATTCCACACTGTCCCCGTTTTACAGATGGGGAGACTGAGGCCCTAAGAGGTTCAGTGATGTCCCCAGGGCCACTCAGCTGGCCGAGGTCAGGGGGTCTGCTACCCCGTGTGCTCTGAACTGTGCTGCTCTGCCTCTTTATTCGTGTTTTGTTTGGGTCCCTGACATTGGGACCCTCTAGAGTTGGATGTAGCATGAACTTACTTGGGTCAAAGGCTTGTTGCTGAAGAGGACACTCATAGCTACCTTTCCTGCCACCTGGCCATTGGGTCTTCCCTTCTCCACCTGATGTTCTGGAACTGGCTTTGGGGAGCCCTCCCACGACCCACATTGCCTTGCTCCAGGCTTCTCTGCAGCCTGCTCGGCTGGGTGTGGTATGTCTTGCCTCCTCCCGGGCGGCTCACTAGTTCTGCTGGGGCAGCCCTGCCTCAGAAGCCGCGCTCTGGCCCCACGGGGCAGCAGCGTTCCGGGACAGCTGTTTGCACACAGGGTCCCTACCAGGCCCAGAGCCTGTTTGTCGGTGCCTCCTGAGTGCCGGGCCTCTTCTAGATCAGTCTCATCTGTCCCCAGCTAATGGGTGCCCTGTCTTTCCTTCCCCAAGGGGGCCCGGGCCCACTCCTTCCCGTGGGTGAGAAAACAGGCCCGGTGTGGGAAGGAGCACGGCCAGGCCTGGGGCTGTCCTGTGTGGGTATGTCCCGTGCCCATCCCCGACCTCTCCCCCTGTGAGGCCCTCGATGTCCATACCCTAGTGCCCAGCACACATGGAGAGTGCCTCTCTGGAGTCAGGTTATGGGGGGATTGTTCCTTGGGCTCTGGAAAACCCCAGTCTTGGACCCTGAAGCTCCCTGGCCAACGGCCCCATTTTCAGTGTGGGGTGAGTTGACGGGGTCCACTGGGGCCACGGTCTCTGTAATGTCATCTGCTGCTGCTCTTCCTAGAGGTCTGGGGCCCCCCTTACCAGACTGAGCTTCTTGGGGCAAGGGCCCTGCCCCCTCCGGTGTGTTTTGTACCCCCGGCACCTGGCCCAGGGCTGTGTCATCACAGCATTCCGAGCTGTGTGGGGGACCAGAGGCCTGCCCTGAGCTGAGGGTCCCAGAACCACACACAAACGTTTCTTTCCTGTGCTCTCTGTGTGTGGTGTGGGAGCTCAGCTCTCTGGGACAGGGACCCCAGAGTAGCAGGGCCTTGGCCAAGCCTCCACTCATACCCTTTTCTATCCTTTTCCAGCAAATTGTGGCCACAAATGTGCCCCCCGAAGATCAGGACGGCTCTGGGGATGACTCTGACAACTTCTCTGGCTCCGGTGCAGGTGAGCTGACCTGAGCCGCACCCTCCCCTCTGCCCAAGATGGCCGTCAGGCAGCTGGGTCTGGAGGGTGATGCAGGGAAGACAATGGGGTCCATGCTACAAGGAGAAGGCACGTATGGGGTAGGGGAGTGAAGGTTGGGGTTCCAGGAGGCCCCGGGGGCTGTCCACTACAGACAGACTTGGGCTCATACTGTCCTCTCTAACTCTCTGGGCAACCTTTGGAAATGGGGCTTCTCCAGGCCTCTATTTCTTCATCTGTAAAATGGGAATATATCTTGACTTCATAGATCGCTGGGGACCATAAGGTAACACAAAGCCTGGTGGGGTGTAGATCTTCCATAAATGTTCCCTTATCTTCTCCTATTTCCCCTTTCCCTGGGGGAGCGAAGTCCTTGAGTGGAAGGTGACCAGGGAGTCCTCCCAGAGGTGGTGCTCCTGAGCAGGATTTTGGAAGAGGGTTGAGACCATCCATGGGGAAAGTGGCCAAAGCAGGGGCCTGGGAGCTGGAAGGAGGGACAGAGGCCTCTGTTCTTGGGGAGGTGGGGGCGCTAGGCCTTTCTGGGGAGAGGACGGGTGAGCAGGGTGGGGGCCAGGGAGGTGTGTGTGCCAGGGACAAGGCATTCAGGCTCCTGGGAACGCCCCCACCCGGGGAACGGGCTTCGGCAGCTGAGGGAAAGCTTCCTTCCCACACGGCCTTGATGTGTCATGGCTCTAGACACCACACTGTCCCCAGGCAGGGGCAGCAGTAAAGGGCAGCTTTCCTCGTCCATTTTCCAAAGCAGAGTTTCTCCCCTGGGGAGACAGCTTCTCACGGAAGGGTTTGCTCTGCCGGCCGGGGAGTCAGAGTGCGGGTCCTTGTCCAGGCCTTCCTCACCACGTGAGCTTGGCTGGTCTAGATGTTCTGGGCCTTACCCGCTCCAACAAACTGCTTCTGGGCTTCCAGGTGCTCTGCAAGAGATCACCTTGTCACAGCAGAGCCCATCCACCTGGAAGGACGTGGAGCTCCTGACGGCCGTGCCCACGGCTCCAGAGCCCACCGGCGCAGATAACCCCGCGGACTCCCCCTCCGTCCTGCCCACGGGAGAGGTGCCCGAGGAGAGGGAGCCCGTGCTCGTGGCCGAGGTGGAGCCTGGCTTCACTGACCGGGAGAAGGAGACCGCCCACCCAGCTGGTGAGACCACGCCGCACCCAACCACTCACCGGGCCTCGACAGCAAGAGCCACCACGGCCCCAGGGCCTGCCACGTCCCATCCCCACAGGGACATGCAGCCCGAGCAGCCTGAGCCCTCGGCGGGACCCAGCCAGCTCGACCCTCACACGCCCCATGTGGAGGACAGAGGTCCTTCTGCCACCCAGGGGGCCGCGGAGGATGGAGTCTCCACTCAGCTCCCAGTGGGAGAGGGCTCTGGGGAACCGGTGAGTGCTCCCTGCTGTAGTCCTCTGTGTTTCCTGGGTGGCTGCCGCCGCCTGGGCAAGTGCAAGGCATGGCGCCGAGGGGCACTGGCTTGGTCGTCAGGCACCCCCGATACCCGGTGTCCTGTAAGCATGTCCCATCCCCTTCCGTGAACACAAGGTCATGAGGTCCCCCCTTCCCCCTGCCTCCAGGGCTGAGCCCAGGGCAGGACAGACTAAATAGGCTAGGGCAAAGGAGGACGCCTGCAAGAGGGCTTCCCAAACTTCAGCAAGAGAGTGTGAAAGTTCTACCCTGTCTAACTTTCTATCTTAAAGTCATGGCAACTTTACACTAAAATGACTATTTTTTTTTTAAAGATTTGTATTTATTTAGCAGAGAGAGAGAGAGAGCACGTGCGTGCATGCCCACCCAAGTGGGGGGCAGGGCAGAGAGAGGGAGAAGCAGGCTCCCTATNCCCTGTCTAACTTTCTATCTTAAAGTCATGGCAACTTTACACTAAAATGACTATTTTTTTTTAAAGATTTGTATTTATTTAGCAGAGAGAGAGAGAGAGCACCTGCCCCCCAAGTGGGGGGCAGGGCAGAGAGAGGGAGAAGCAGGCTCCCTACCGAACAGGGAGCCTGATGAGGGACTTGATCCCAGGACCCCAGGATCATGACCTGAGCCACCCAGGCGCCCCTGTCTGTTTTCATATGAGTGCGTGTGCCTTGTCTCCCTTGCTGTGATGTCTCTGCCGCAGTCCAGCCAGGGTCTGCTGTGATGGGATGAGAGGTGCCTGGTTTTGAGGGGCCAGGAGGTCTGGGTTGGGTGCATCTGAGCTGGTGGCAGTGGTGACCAGGGACCAGCCCGAGCTGCTTCTGGGCTGGGAAAGAAAACTGGATGCCACTGCCGGTGCCTGCCCACCCCAGCCTGAGACCGTCCCTGCCTCCCGTAGGACTTCACCTTTGACCTGTCTGGGGAGAACATGGCAGGGACGGCGGTGGAGCCTGATGAGCGGAATCAGCCCCCGGTGGACCATGAGGCCTCCCAGGGCCTCCTGGACAGGAAGGAAGTGCTGGGAGGTGAGTTTCTCTCAGGTTGGTGGGACGGGGGCCGTATTTGTCCCTGGAGCGGGGCTGGGCTGACCACGGCCACCTTGGGGCCCCTCCTGGTGTGGCCGGTTGGGGGGGTTGCGGACTGCCACTGAACCCGCGCTGAGCCGGCCTCCCTGGCCCTCACAGGGGTCATCGCTGGAGGCCTCGTGGGGCTCATCTTTGCCGTGTGCCTGGTGGGCTTCATGCTGTACCGGATGAAGAAGAAGGACGAGGGCAGCTACTCCTTGGAGGAGCCCAAACAAGCCAACGGTGGAGCCTACCAGAAGCCCAGCAAGCAGGAGGAGTTCTACGCCTGACGGGGGCCGTGCCCCTCCTCCCCCTGCCACTCGCTAGGCCCCCACTTGCCTCTTCCGTGAAGAACCGCAGGCCCCGCCGCCACGCCACCCCCGAGCGCCCCGTCCGCGGACGCCCGGGGTACGCCGGGGACTCCCGACTCTGCTTCTCTGACTTCTGCCTGGAGACTTGGGCGCTGGGGCTTTCTCGCGCGTGACCCTTCCACCACAGCCAGCACCTGGCATCTCCTTCTGACTCAGTTTCTCCAACCTGGAGCAGCCCCTCCCCAGGCCCAACTCTGGAGGGAGAGGGGGCCCTGCCGCGGTGGCCCCGGATGGGTCCGCTGGCCGGCGGCTGGTACACCTGGAGCACTTGCTGGCGGAGCCCCCCCCCC
>LNAC01000296.1:707860-815432 GCA_002007465.1 Ailurus styani | reverse complement strand
GGCCCCCCCCCCCCCCCCCGATCTGGGGGCGTTTCCTCCCCCGAGGGGCGGGGAGAGGAGTTCAGAGCTCCAGCGGATTCCCATTGGTTTGGGGGTGGGGGGTCTCCTTTAGGTGTCAACTTGTTTTTGCACATGTTCCTTCTAGTTTCTCTGTTCCTAGCCCAGTAGACTTCGTTACTTCTGAGGTAAGTTAAGTCAGTTGATTCGGTTACCCCCGTCTTGCTTCCCCTCATCTTTGGCAAGGAGACAGCATCAGGGTTCAGACTTTTTTGGTTTGTTTGCTGTTTTTTGGTTTTTTTTTTTTTTAAACTAGGAGAACCAAATCGGGAAGCCAACATATAGGCCTAATTTGAGGGTTGTCTCTGAGTTTGTCACTCACGTGTGCAACAGGGTATGGAATGTCTGCCGGGGGGCCCTGGGGCTGGGCTGGCTGATCCCGGCGGCCCACGGTCAGTCACCGCTGGAGCAGCTGTGCCCATGGCCGTGGCTGTGGGGCCGCCGCCGTGGCCGGGCTGCTGTGAAGCAGAGGAGCCACGGGAGAACGGAATCCCGGCACCGAGGAGAGAGGACTGTGGGCGGGAGACAGGGCGGTGGGTCCGGAGAGCCTCCCGCAGACCGAGCCCTGCCTTGGGCGCCCCCGAACATGTCCCTGGGGGACATTTGCTTCCGGAAGGTGACGTGAGGGGCCTGGGCACACCCAGCATGGAGCCGTTCCACGCAGGACCAGGTTCACCTTCGATGCGCTCCTGTGGCCCTGCCCTGGGCTGGAATCAGGAATGTTCCAAAGAATGATAGTCTTTTGCTTTTGGCAAAACTCTACTTAATCCAATGGGTTTTTTTCCCTGTACAGTAGATTTTCCAAATGTAATAAACTTTAATATAAAGTAGTCACGTGAATTCTCCTGCCTTTGCTTCTTCTCTCTGTGCTGGTCATGTGGACGTGACCAGCCTTTTCTCTAAACTCAGATGATACTGGGAAACTTGGCCAAAACCTCCCGGCCTTTATCTTTCCCGTGAGGAGGGATTCTGGGGCCAGAGTCCCTCTTGTTTCTTTGCTTCTCATTTTTTTTTTTTTTTGTCTTTGCTAAAATTCTTCTGGAGGTCAAGAGGTTCGGCCAAGCTTACAGAAGGCCTGATAGAAATTTCTGTGTTGCCGAGCTCAAAGCATTGTCTCTTCAACGGCTGGAGAAGCTGTGGCGGCGTCCGCCCAGCCTTCGGCGGAGACCACTGGCCCCATGGCGGCCCAGAGCCAAGGCCTGCCTCCCAGACACCTTGGACGGACCTCCTCTCACACCTTCGCTAGGACCTGAGGCCCCCAGCCCAGCCCTCCTGGGAACCCCTGTGCTTGCCTATTTAATTTGACACCGTTCCAGCTGCTCGGTTGGCTGTTCCAGGAGGGGGGCCGTCTGTGACCCAGAGAGAAGCACCGCCAGGAGAAGGGGACCTGTGCTCTGTGCTCAGTCCTGGGACCTCCTGCCCGGACTGTGTGACCGGGCACGACTTGGGGGGGAGGGGGTGGGGAGAAGGGGAGGGAGGGGGTCTGTGACTGCTCATCTCTGCTCATCCCTGGGATGGCGCCGAGCCTGCGGCTGGGCCCGTTCGTGTACCTGTAATAAACGGCACTTGTCATTTTGGGCTGTGGTGGTGGTTGAGTGTCTTCTTGGCCCGGCCGTGCCCTCCCCTGTCCTCTTCTTGGAGGGAGCCTGGCTCTGGGCTGTGCTGGCGGTTGGCGAGGACCACGGGATTAGTGCCGGGCCCTCTGCAGTAAGGGCGGGCTGTGTCCCTCTCTGCCCTGGATCTGGCCTTTGTCATCTCCCCTCCTCCCAGGGCCCTTGGTCTTACTGTCTCCCGCCCAGCCCGCCTTCTTGCTCTCCTTCTAGATCATTCCCTACCTGTGGACAGTGAGAGCTCTCTACCGACTCAGGTTGAACACGTGCAGTGCACTGCGGGAGCCCTGGTGTTCTAAGGGTGTCTGGCTGCTCTCCCTTTTCTCGGTCCCATCCAGGCTGACGCCCACCTGGCCCCTCAGCAGCTCCTCCGTAACAGGTCTCCCTGCCTGGGGGGCCCTTGGCATCTGCCCCTCTGGCCCTGGGTGCTGGCCAGCACCCCAGGTGTGTCCTGGGAGCACAGGGCAGGAGGGACCATTCCTCCCAGGGCCCTGCACCCATGGGTGCGGTGGGGTGGGGAGAGCAGGCTCCGGGCTGCTCTGCAGAGTGAATTGTATTTTCCCCGGACACACTGCACTTGAAGGGTTTGGAGGTGGAGACAAAATCCTTAGCTCATTCATTTATTCAACATCGAAAACCCCGAGTGCCTATTGGTGTGGACGGTGAGGGCTCGGTTCTAGGCCAGGCAATTTCCTACTCTGAGCTCACTGTGGGCCCGATGCTGCTGGACACCCCCCCCCCCAATTACCTCCTCCACTACCGACATCTAACTCATCTCAGAGGCCGCGCTACTGTTGTTATGCCCACTTCGAAGACAAAAACTGGCCCAGAGAGGAAGCAGCTTGTCCACAGTCACGTGCCGGTGAGCACTGGAAGCAGGCAGCCCGGCCCCCGAGCCCACCGCCAGCCGAGCACCCCCAGAGGGCAGCGCTAGGACCCAGGAGGGTGGAGGGCCCTTCCATATGGGACCTGCAAGGGCCACCAGCTCCTGTCCTCTCCAAAGGGCCAAGCTGTGCCACTGCCCACGGCTTCTCTTGCTCTGCTAAGTGTCCCTCCTGCTCTGAGCCCCGGCCAGAGTCCCCCCGCCCCCACCGGAGGGCACTGCCCGTACAGGATGGGGCCATGAAGCCGGCTTCACTGAGGGCGCCTAGCGGGGAGAAAGCTGCAGTGTGAGGGGTCACACAGCATCTCCAAGTGCCTCGGGCACCCCAACCTCAAGGGGTTTTTCTGCCTCTCCCTTCTCAGGCCTCAGCTTGCTGCCCTACTCCCCATGACCTTGACCTGCTTCCCCCCTCTTTTCTGCTTTCCCGTGACTCGCCCTCCCCACTCCTGGGAATGGAGCTATTGAGAGCTATTTCCTTTTCTCCTCACCTTTCCGTGTGCCCTGTGCGCCCGGCCCCATGTCTGTGCATTGGGGGGGGGGGCACTCGTGGGATTTTTCAAGAGCACTTCTGAGCTATTTTCTGAACTCATGAACCACCTTCTCTTACATTGATGATGTTGCCTTCTTCGTTTAAGCCAGTTTCTGCTTTAAATGGCACTAGCAGGGCACCTGGGTGGCTCAGTGGGTTAAGCCTCTGCCTTCGGCTCAGGTCATGATCTCAGGGTCCTGGGATCGAGCCCCAAATCGGGCTCTCTGCTCAGCAGGGAGCCTGCTTCCTCCTCTCCCTCTGCCTGCCTCTCTGCCTACTTGTGATCTCTCTCTGTCAAATAAATAAAATCTTAAAAAAAAAAAAAAAGGCACTTTTGGCCTTGTTTGCCTCTCAGGTTTTGCTCAGGCTCCCAGGCTCACCCTGTGCTTTCACTTCCAGAACAAAGATGCGCAGTGTTGCTCTCAGGGGTGTCGCGGTCCAGGGGTGCGGTGTGGGCTGGTGGGGGGAGGCGGGCGCCCAACCCAGCAGGGCATCGGGGTCAGGGGAGGTGCCGGAGGTGGCGTTGGAACTGGGTCTTGAAGGACAGAAGGGGGAGGGGAGGCGTTCCAAGCAGAAGGCACGACTTTGGCAAAAGTAGAGACTTGGTGTGGGGAGAGGAGATGCTGGGACGGAGAGAAGTCACCCGCGACTTCTGTGAGGGTCTCTGAGGAGCAGCTCTGGGGATCGCAGAGGGATGTGGGGCCGAGGGCCAGGACAGTAGAGATGGGGAGGAGGGCCCGGCTTTGAAAGCTGGCTCCGAGTAGAACTGGCAGAACCTGTGAGGCCTGTCTCCACTGCGCTGGGCGTCACCTTGCCCTCCCCCAGGTGCACTTCAGTGGAGCTTGAGGTTGTCCTCTGGGCTGGCCCGTCACAGGGTGGGGGCAGGGTAACGGGCAGCAGAAGGGACGCTGGTCCCACCGGTCCCAGACTAGGCTTGTTGGTAGGTGGGCCCCAAGCAGGGAAAAGGCTTCTTTTAGATGGGTCTGCAGGGGTCTCCGTGCTCCCGCCTCCGAGGCATCTTGTCCTCTCTCCCCATCAGTCCTACCCCATCCCCCGTCTCTCCAGCCTGGAGAGCGAGGCAGAGGAGCAAGGCGGGCGGGCTGCCTTGGAAGAGGCGAGCACTGGTTCCTGGAGTTCCAGAAGCCGGAGGAGAGAGCCCGGAGCCAAGGGACCCTCGAGGGGCTTGGGATCCTGCCAGCTCTGCCTGACCGTGGGCACAGCCCTCACGTGCCTTTCTCGCTTCCTCCTCCTCCCCAGCACCAATGCACCCTGTCACCCCGTGCCATCTCCGAGCCTCGCCAGCTACACTCCCACTCGCGGAATGTGGTAGGAGTGTGAACGCACCCCCAAACGGGCGCTTGGCTGGGCTATCACACACCTGCTTCACCTCAAGCCTGGGCTCACAGCTCCAGGGAGAGGCCCTGTGTCCTCCATGCCCCTTCACTTCTGGCACCTCTCACCTTGTCCCCGAGGCATTTGCTTCCACTGTGGCTCTCTGCTACCCCGGGTGCCTCTCGAGAGCCAGCGCTTTGTTATGCCCCAGTGTGACGCGTGGGCTCACTGCACATAGCGAGTCTCGGCCTTTGCGGTGCTCATCATACCCACCTGGTGCTGCTGCCTTGCTCTGAAAGTCGGGCACCAGCACACCCACCACGAGGGCTGACATCAGAGACGGACAATAGTTGGGGGGCCCGTGGGGGGCGGCGTGTGGTTGGAGGGCCTGCCGATGGTTCGGGACACTGTGGAGCTGGATTTATGGAAGAGACACATACGCCTTCCATGTAATCCTAGCAGAAGGAGAGCGTGTGTGTGCTGGAAGCTTCATTCACCACAGCCCAAACGTGGAAACGACCCCTAGACAGGACAATGGACGAGTCAACAGATACATTCACACTGTGGAGTGCTACTCAGCAGTCAAAAAGGACACACTAACGCTTCACATACAGCACAGATGAGTGTCACAGGCGATGCACAAAGCTCGAGAAACCAGACACTGAAGGGCCCCTACCGCATGAGCCCGTGTGTAGAAAGCCCAGGAACAGGCGAAGCTGATCCATGTGAACAGAAGCCCGGGGAGCCTCTGCTGGGGCTGTGGGGTTGGCAAGGCAGGGACATGAAGGAACCTTCTCTGGAAGTTTCTCTGGCTTGCTGTAGGGGGTGATTACAAGGGTGTCTGCGTCTGCGCGGAAATCGTCAGGCTCTACACCAGACGTGCGCACTCTATGTCGTTCTGCAATAAGAGAGTTAAAGCGGGTGGCGGGGGGAGGGGGAGCTTTTAAAAGGGCTTCTGAGATTCTAATTAGTTCCTTTAAACCCCACTGTAGCTTTTCCAGCAAAAAACGAGGGAGGCCCACATGGCCTACGTTTTCTTCAGGATCCCAGAGGATTCTAATTTATGGGCAGAGAGGCCCAGGGCAAAAGCCTTCCCCAGCGGTGAGCTGAACAGAGCGGGGTGGGGGTGACGGGCTGGTGCACAGGCCGCCCCGAGGAGCCCCCTCCCCTAGCTGCAGCCAGGCCCCGCTCCTCTGGTTCCTGGAAGCCACCCGACCCAGCGGGG
Source organism: Ailurus styani (assembly GCA_002007465.1). Lineage (NCBI taxonomy): Eukaryota > Metazoa > Chordata > Mammalia > Carnivora > Ailuridae > Ailurus > Ailurus styani. The sequence continues at coordinate 809,796 of LNAC01000296.1, read as the reverse complement.
TTTCCAGCACTCAGGGCTGGGAGCTAAGCCGCTCCTCCACTCCAGGAAAATATTTGTTCAGGGCCTTGGCACAGGCCGCAGAGGAAATAGGAGCCAGCGTGGAGTGAGCGGGCGGCGCTGCCGCGGGGGGCTCCGTCTGCCCTGCAGAGAGCTCAGCGGACCCCGGGGCCCCGGGACCCCCCCACCCCGCAGCCAGGCCGCTGCCGGGATGAGCCTGGGCGCCCGTGGTGTTGTGACCCCGCGGGCGGTCACCTGCCCGTTCTCCCCGCCACCGCTCCTGAAGCGTCCTGTGTGCCAGGCACAGTGCTGGGCCCTGGACGCTGCCGGGGACGCTGGCCCCGTCCCTAGCTTCCAGGTCAGGGCGAGCTAGTGCGGCCGGCAGAAAGGCCCTCCCCGCCTAATGGGAGCGCTGGCCTGACAGGGGTGAGGCCAGGGTGCTGGGGAGCCAGCCTGGCAGGGCCAGACTGCCAGTGGGGGGAGGGTGGGCAGGCGCCTGGCGCCAGGCCGGAGGAGGAGGAAGGCCGGGGGAAGAGGCAGTCGGAGGGGCCGAGTATTCCAGGTGGAGGGAAGAGCACGGCCAGAGGCCCGGAGGTAAGAGAGAGCGAGGGGCTCGGGGGTGTGGAGCGCGGATGGGGTTGGCCGCGGCGGGGACCCAGGAGTCGGGAGACTGGAGGGGAAGCAGCCGTTGGCGCCAAAGGACCTCCCAGGGCGAGCTCAGGAGCGTGGACTTTATCCCCGGGGCAGCGAAAGTTTTTGTTTGTTTTGCAACATTTAAACACATTGATTTTGATTCTTTTTGATATAGAAAAGTACAAAGAAGAAAACCAAATTGGCCTCACATCCCACCCCCCAGATATTTCCCGATGACATTTTAAAAATGAAAGCACTTGGGCGCCTGGGTGGCTCAGTGGGTTAAAGCCGCTGCCTTCGGCTCAGGTCATGATCCCAGGGTCCTGGGATCGAGGCCCGCATCGGGCTCTCTGCTCCGCAGGGAGCCTGCCTCCTCCTCTCTCTCTGCCTGCCTCTCCGCCTACTTGTAATCTCTCTCTCTGTGTCAAATGAATAAATAAAATCTTTAAAAAAAAAAAAAAATGAAAGCACTCTGTGGCCACGACTGGAAATCCAGCAGAACAGCAGAGTACACCAGGAACAAGGAAAGCCTCCTCCCCACCTGTCCCCCTCGCCGAAGGCAGTTTCATCGCACACGGATTTGGGTGCTGCCTCCAGATCGGTTTCCGTGCAGACCCTTGCTTTCCAGAGTTGCCCCAGGCGAATGGCTCTCACTGGGGAGAGCGGCAGCTCCTTTCCCTGACCAGTATCCCCTCGGCCCTACTCCTTTCTTCTTAACGTCTGCAGAGCAGTTCGCTGTCCGGACAGAACGCGACCGACTCGACTCGCCCCTCTTGGTGGGCATCTTATTTGCAGGCTCTGCTCGGGCACGCGGTGCTGGAAGCGCCCGGCCGGGCCGCCCCCATGCACAGCAGGGGACACAGACAGAGGACACCGCCCCAAGTACACACCACGGGCTCCTTTCTGGCCCTGGGTCCTGGATGGAAGGGGGTGTCCTTCACGGTGACCCTCCAAAATGTCACCACTGGGTCGCAGCTGTCGCCTCGCCCAGACCGCGCGTGAGAGACGCGTGGACACCCCCTCACGGGTCACTGCACGTACCAGCCATGAGTTCCAGTTTCCTTTTCCCCGGAGGTGGGGGATGTAGATGGTTTCGCATAGCTGTTCTAATTTTCATTTATTTAACTGTGAATGCAGTTAGGAATCTTCGAATAGGTTTTTTGCTATTTGTATTTCTTTTTTTGTAGGGCAACTGCTTCTTCATGTGTTTTGGCCTGTTTTTCTAATGGGCCTTTTGTCTTTTCCTAGTGGATGGGCATGCACGCCTGGTGTGCCAGTGATTTTGAGGGAGCAGACTGTCAGGTTCTGGGGTCCTCTGGCTGCAGGGTGAGGGGGATGGGGGGGGCTGGTCAGCTGGGAGGCTGGTGCATGGGTCCCTGGGAGAGGTGCATGGCCTGGAGGGAGCACTGGTCTTGGGAAAGGGCAGTGTGAAGACATTCAGAAAGGAAGACCAACAGGAAGAGCCAGTAGGCCGATTTTTTTTTTTTTTTTGCACAACAGACCAGGGCACTTTGGGGTCAGCGAAAAAAACAAACAACATTGCCAACTGCCCTCCTCAAGCGTTGTGACATAGGTAGGATTCATACCGATAAGCCACCACGTAGGCCTGAGCCCCCTCAGGACACCTGCCCGCTAGTTTGTGCCCCCTCCTTCCCTGACTGTGTGGGGCCTGGGAGGGGTGGGTGACAAGGAGGAGGGACGTGTCAGGGATGGTTCCCAGGTTCCCACTTCAAATATTATGGTCCCATAAACCATGGAAACGTCTCGGAATTTCCAGTATTTCAGCACAGAGTTACCGACTGACCCACATCAGTCAGCATGAGGCTGAAGCCATCCAGAGTCCCCCAAGAGGGAAATAGGGGTGCACTGGGCCTCCGCATGCATGTTGGGAGGTTTGGAAGGAGGCACGGGCTGAGGACACGAGCTGAGGAGGAGCGGGGTGGGGGGTCCCCGAGTGAGTGCCGGCTTCTGGGGGCCACTCCCTTCTCTGGGCAGAGCAGAGGGCCTGGCCCGCAGGAGGCACATTGGAAATATCCACTAAGTCAAATTCGTTGCTACTCAAATTTATGTGGAGGTCAAAATGAGTGGAAAAGGGGACAGAAAAGGAAATGTAATTTTCTTCCTGTTTTTTTTTTTTTTTTAAATGGAGATCTATTTTACATACGGGAAAATCCATTCTTGTCGACGTACGATTTGTTGACAGATGCAAACTGCCGTGTGCCGCCCTCACCGGGACAGCACAGAACAGCTTCAGCACCCTGAAAACTCCCCAGTGCCCCTCTGTCGTCCAAACCCTCCTCCCGCCCGGCCCCTTGGCGACCACCGATCTGTTTTCTGTCCTGGGAATTTTGCCTTTTCCAGATGTCTTATGAATGGAATCATATAGCATGAAGTCCTTTGAGTCTGGCTTCTTTCATTTCACAGACTGCCTTTGAGCTCTGGCCAAGCCGCTGGTGTATCAGGAGTGTGCTGTTTCCTATTGCTGAGTCGTACTCCGTGGTACGGATATGGTGACTTTACTCATAATCGCCCCAAACTAGAACGACCCACATGCTCTTCAGCCGTGAGGATTTCCTTATTTCTAGATTCATACATCAATACTGCCTTTGTCCGAGTTCAGATCCTGGTTTCAGATCCAGAAGGCATGGTCCCTGTAGAAGTTACCTGTGAGATCCTGCAGGGACTCGCAGGCCCCTGGGGAGGAGAGAGACTCGGGCCAGAGGGCACGACAGGACGCCTGCTGCAGGGCTCTTGGGCTGACTGTTCCCCCGTCCCTTGGGGCAGGCCCACCCTCAGCCCAGGCAGCACCTCTGGTGAATTAAAAAAGACTCCCCCTTTGGGGCCTGGCTCAGCGGGTTATACCTTTGTCCGGTAAGAGCAAGGACCTTTTCCCCCAGGCCTGTGAACCTCCAACCTGGAAAACAGGATACTGGCCCCTGATGGCCCCTTGGCGCAGGCTAAGGCTGCACAACCACAGGGGGCAGGCCGCACTGGGGCCCCTCACCCTTACAAGCAGCAAACTGCTAAACTCAGCAGACCCGGGAGACAAGCAAGTGTGAGGCCCTGTGTGAGCCTCAGAAGAAGCCTGCATGGTGTCCTTGGGCTGCCTCAGAGCCTCCCCCACCCCCGGGGGGTCTGGACCCCAGAGACCTTGGCAGGGGAAGCATCTTCAGTCCTGGGTCTATAGAGCCCTTCCCAGGCCAAAGGCCCTGAGCGGCCAGGACCCACCCAGGCTGGCCCACCCGCCCCAGCAGCCCCAGGTGTAAGCGCTTCTCAGGACGGGGGCTCTTAGTGCTCCTCTTAACCCCCGGAGTGAAGGTGGTGTGAGGGGAGCAGGAGATGTGGTCACCCCTCCACAGCTCACGGAGAAGACAGAAGAGCATGGCGGTTGAGACAAATACTGGATGGAACCAGATGCTTGGCCTCAGAATCCTGGTGGTGCGGTCTACCAGTCATGTGATCTCCCTCACGGGGCGTCCTGAGGACTCCGAGAGCTACTAGGTGGACAGCATTTGGTCTGTTGCTGCCTCGTTGTGAGTCACGGACGCTGCGGCTAAGCCCGGGCAGCACCACGACCTGGCAAGGTGTCGGGGGGCCCAGCGCGGACATCACCAGCCAGTGTTCTCTGGCTCTGGATCCCGTCTCCCCCTCTCCCAGGACGTAGCCCTCCTAGGAGATCACCCCTCACACCTTCCAGAACCCTGTCCGACCTGGTGCTAACCAGGCGGACCCTGGCACTCTCCCTCCTGGGAGGGGGTCCCCGCAGCCTGCGGGTCGGGGGCAGAAGGTCTACACCAGGACCCGGGGTTCCCAGGGCAGAGGCCACTGAGCCCCTGGGGTGGGTCCGGCCTGGCTACTGCCAAGCCACAGCAGAAGCTGAGCACGTGGCTGTGCTCCAGGTCGGCTACGGGCCGGCTGTCCATAGTCCACAGAAGGAGGAAGAATGTTGTCAACTGCTTTTCTCTGTACGACGGGTCCTCCAAGCCATGCGAAATGTTTATATAGTTTTCTCTCTCTCTTTTTAAAAAGATTTTATTTATTTATTTGACAGAGAGAGAGACACAGTGAGAGAGGGAACACAAGCAGGGGGAGTGGGAGAGGGAGAAGCAGGCTTCCCACTGAGCGGGGAGCCTGATGTGGGGCTTGATCCCAGGACCCCGGGATCGTGACCTGAGCCGAAGGCAGATGCTTAACAACTGAGCCACCCAAGTGCCCCTTTTTCTCTCTTTAAATTAGGATGTTTTGCCAGACACATCCAACGTGCTATCGCGGGAGCCCATCAAGGAAGTCTCGTCTCCTGGGGGGACAGACAAGCTGCTGTCAGGCCTCGGAGGGCAGACGCAGAGCAGGCCTCGCTGTGGGCAAGGTGGGCTGAGCCGCCCCGGAGATGAGCCCCTCGGCTGAGCTCAGTGCAGGCTCGCAGCGCCCCCTCCCCCCAGCTGGGCTCCCACCCATGGGGCCAGGCCCCTCGCGACCATCAGCCCCTCACGTTCTCCTGACGTCCTGGGACTGGGCACTGGTGCTGGTGTTACTCTCGTTGCCATTGTCCCGGTGAGGACGCAGGTCTGGAGAGGAGAGAGACACGCGCAGGGTCCCGGGGCTGAAGTTTCAGGTGCCCCGTGCCCCCCTTACCCCCCATCCCAACTCAGTCACGGGGCCCAAGCAGGAGCAGAAGAGAGGGTGGCGGTGAAGGAGGTGGGGAGCTGGCTTCTCCGCCCACTCGCAGTCCGGGCCCATCAGCCGGACCTGGTGCTCAGGCCAGGTCTCCAGGAACTAGCTGTGGGCTGCGGAGAAGCCCACACCGCCTCGGGCCTCTGTTTTCCTCATCTGAAAACCAGGACCACTAGTGCCTACCTTCAGGTTCAGGTAAAACTTGAGAGAGTTTTTAAAAAATTCCATCTCCTGATCCAGGCCGGACAGTAGGATTTTGGGTAATTATTATGAAGAGCTACCATCTCTCATGGGCCTGGAATGTGCCAGGCCCCACACACACCTGCCCTCCAATGTTAGGGACACATGGTAACAAAGTGGTGGGAGCAGGAGCTTTGGAGTTATGCCTCACTTGCGGTGTCTATAAACTCCTCAGAACCTGTTTTCTCATCTGTGAAATGGGGCTAACAGCTCTGGGGGTTGCACAGATAGTGTGAGTAAAGTGGGTTTTGCTGTGGACACTGCAGGCACGCCATGAACAGTGGATGTTACTCTTACGTTCACAAAAGCCCGGAAAGGCAGGCATAACTACCTTCATTCTACAGATGAGGAAATCAAGGCCCCACGCTGGCACGCTGCACGGCTCTGAGTGGCCAAGCTGCAAATCCAGGTCTTTTTCCCTCGGAAGCCCAGAGTCCTCCCTGTGCCACCGCGGCTTCCTGTCGCTCCCATTCTGATCACAAAGGGCCACCTGGGCAGGACGGGCGGGGGTGGGGCGGGCTCTTCCAGGCCAGGGCTGCCCCCCGCCACCCCCGAGGCTATTCCCAGGCATGGGAAAGGGTGGCCTCCCCAACATGCCTGGATGCTGGTGCCAAAGTCAACAGCGATAGCCCGCCCTGCAGGAAACCATGGTCACCAGGATACAAACAACTGGGAGGGGCGGCAGGTCACTTGGGCCGTAGCACCCGGCAGCTCTGTGCCCCTCTGTGCCCCTCTGTGCCGGAGGGCAGGCTGGGGCTGGCACCTGGTGACTCTCAGACCCGGGACGGGGGAGGGCGCCCTTCCCCCAATATGGACCATGTCCCCTGTCCCTCTCCTGTGGCTCCCCTAGAAAGCTGGCCAAGAAGGTAGCCCTGGGCTCTGCAGGGGAGAGGGCCTTGGGTCCCTGGGTAGCTCCTCCTGTGGAACCCTGGGCCCCAAGCTTGCTACTCCATGCATCTCACTCCCTCAGCTCAGTCTTGAGGCCTCTTCTCAGGGGCTGAGACCCAGAGACCCTAGGACATGCCGCTGGCCTCTGCAGAGCCATCAGTTCTGTGACAAGGACAGACATGCTCTATTAAATAATACAGACGTCCAAGGGCAGTGTTCTAGGGTCACAGAGGAAGGACGCTAATCGGGCTTGGGGAGTTCGAGAAGACAGCCTGGAGGAGGAAACACCCGACCTGGGCATTACCGAGGCAGCTGGCCGGGCCGCGCAGGAGGCCGTGTTTCCGGCAAGTGCTGGGTGTACTCAGGCACCTACAGGGGCCCTCCCGCGTGCGGTGTCGGCCTGGGGGTGGGAAAGCAGCGAGAGATGAGGCTGGAGGGACAGCGGGGGCCAGGAGAGGCGGACTTTGCACCCTAGGTCAAGGGAAAGGGTAGAGCTGACGGTGTGCTGAGGTTAACTACTCCTTGCTTGTGAGGGCTGATGGGGCATGAGTTCAGGGACCTCACGTTGTTACTTTGAAATCAGCTGGGGCGGGAATATTTACACCAGGGGACCTGGTCAGTGCTACAGATCAGAGCCAGTTGTTAAGACACACACACACACACACACACACACACACACACACACACACACACACACACACACACACGGTAGCCTTCCGTGGATTTAAAAGTAAGGGCATGGGATAATTAGCTTTGTTCCTCCGAAGATCGCTCTGGCCGTTGTGGCGTGAGGGACAGGTGGGAGGAAGGGGCTTGCAGCCTGGAGCTGGGCCCTGGGTGACCTCCCGCAGAGGGTGACAGGCTGCCCCCAAAGTGCTAGGTGGTGGGAGAGGACGGGCCCCGCTGTGTCGGCCCAGCCTGGGGTGGGGGGCGTGGAGGATTGGGGAGCTCCTTCTTCAGCGGGAGCCTGAGAATCCAGAAGAAAAGCCTTAATGGGAAACAGCTGGGCTCTGCCTGCCGGGCTGCCAGCCGGGGCCGGGAGGGTGAGGGATGGAGGGTGAGCATGGAGGACCGGCCCCCATCCCCTCCTTTGCAGCGCTCTAGCTCTTGCACGTGCTCCGTGGGACTCCCTGGGCGTGGGCTGGGGAGCACGGCGAGGTGGGGAAGGAGGTGCGGCCTGTGTCCTGGGCATGCGCCCTAGTGACCTCCTGAGCCGAAGCGCTGCTTGTGTGACTGTCTGTTCTATGGAGGCTTCTAGGGAAGGTCCCACGTGTCAGAGCCACAACCGGGCTAGGTCCTGGCTCTCCCCTGGCTTCGCACAGAGGCCTGGGGGCGGGCGGGGGTGGGGGCTGGACTGGAGAGAGTGCAGGGAGGAGAAGACTGGTGCCCTCCCTACCTGTGCCCCCCAACCCCAGGCCCAGGACGCGTCGAAGAGGGAGAAACTGAGACCCCAAATGGGAGACCTGGCTGATCCCTGAGCACCCTGGGGCTCGGCCTTGCCCTGCCTGGCCAAGATCAGATCAGAACTGACCCGTGGGATTCAGTGCCTGGAGACGGGGCTGTGGGAGGGGGCTGGGTTCCAGGCCCTCCACCCACCCTGCCCTTGAGGGAGGCGCTGACAGGGCAAGACTTGCCTTGGGTGGGAGGGTGGATCCAACGCCGCATTTCTCTTTGGTTTCTCAAGACAGCTCAGCGCTGGCCGGGCAGCAGCCGGGGGGCCGGCAGGCCCTGTGCTGACCGGCCGGACGCTTGCTCTCCTGGCTGGGAGTGCCCGGGCTCAGCCACCAGGTGGGTCCGAAATGGGGAAAAAGATGTTCTGGGGGCACCCGAGTGGCTCAGTGGGTTAAGCCTCTGCCTTCGGCTCAGGTCGTGATCTTGGGGTCCTGGGATCGAGTCCTACGTTGGGCTCCCTGCTCAGCGGGGAGCCTGCTTCCCCCTCTCTCTCTGCCTGCCTCTCTGCCTACTTGTGATCTCTCTCTCTTTCTCTCTCTCTGTCAAATAAATAAATAAAATCTTAAAAAAAAAAAAAAGATGTTCTGGCCCCGAGGATGCTGTGAGCTGAGTTCCCACCTGTTGTGTGCCTTCCAAGCCGCCCCCCACCGTCAAATTCCCACCCAGGGATGGGTGACTCCCCGCCCAGGCTCAGGCTGTCAGGGGCCTCCAGGACATCTCTGCGCATGTTAGAAACAGCGCCCTCTCTGGACAGATCCAGCCCTGCGGGCAGAGGGCTTGGTGAGTGGACATGGCTTTGATCGTCATTAGAAAGGAAGACACTTCCTTCAAGCGGTGACCAGTGTCCCGGAGGAGAGGGCTTCCCTTGCACACACGCACCTCTGCCCTCTCTGCCCTTCCCCCATCCACGGGCCACCCCAGAGCTCCCCAAGAAATGACCCTGGAAAGGCTGGGAGGGAGCTGCACAGCGGGGAGGGCCTCGAATGCAGAAATCCGCACACACTTCAAGGGCTGTGGGAGGTGTAGCCCACTCGAAACCCCACTCTAAGCACCCACCCCCTGCCGACGGTTCCGCCTCCAGGAGGGGAAGCCCCACGCTCCTTCTGGGCACCATGTGGGAAGGAGGCCCCGGCATCTGGAGATGAAAGGCATAGGGCCGGCTGTGGCTCCCACCGCCCCTCCAGGGCTTCCCTCTGGTGCCACGTGGTCCCACCCAGCCCCCAGCCCACCTCCAGACACGCGGAGTCACGGGTGTCGCCGTAAGCGCTCCTGGGTAGAGGAACTGGGCCTGCCAGCCCGGCTGTGAATGGTGCCCTCATCCCAGCCCTTGAAAGCCCAACACCCTGCCACAGGCTGGCCCTCTTTAGGACATCAACCCTTTAGGTCCGTCCTCTGGGGAAGAGGGGGAAGGAGCCCAGAGCTGCAGACCAGCAGGCTCAGGGACTCGCTCTCGATCTTGGGGACATTCCTTCCCTCCCGGGCCTCAGGGCTCCTCATCTTGTGAAACAAGTCAGAGGGTTGGGTCGTGGGCAAGTGACAGGCAGAGCTAGGCTTGGAACCCACGCCACGGCTGCACGCTTCCTGGCAGCCAGAGGGGCAGGCCGTGCTGACTGGGACACCCCTCGTGGATCCTTTAGGATCCACGCCCCTCAGCGCTTCTCCACGCATACGAATTTCTGGAAATCACAACATGGAGGGTTCTTAGGGTTCTTGAGGCCATAGCCTTGAAACTGAGGTTCAGAGGAGGGGAGTGATTGGCTCATCAGAGGGGCCGCTGAGACTTCGTGGGTCCCCTGGCTCCCAGTGCAGTGTCTTCCCACTGTCCAGGTGGTTGTGTAGGTGAGACCGCATGCACGTGGCACCTGGATTGTGACTGGGGCCTCCTTCCCGCCGGAGGAGACGGTCTCTCTGGAGAAGCAGAAGCAGATGTGCCTTCCCCCATGAGTGTAGCTGTCACATGAGGCCACCCTTTCCCTTTGTCCCCAGTTACTGACTCACAGAACAGCAGTCAGTTCCTTGAAGAGAAAGGAGCAGTGGCCGGTGGCAGTGACCGGTGGGGAGTTGTTGAGAGTTCCCTGGGCAGGCCATTTGCTAAGACCAGGCCCCAAGTTCGAGCAGCCTGGAAGAAGCCGGGCTCCTGCCTGCAAAACCTGGGGCAGGGCTGCACCCACAGGCAGGAATTCCTGTGGCCAGCAGGCCATGGGGACCAGGGAGGGGGAGGGGGCAGAGGGGCTGCAGCTGAGGATTCGGCCCATCACTGGGTTCCCACTGAGCACCCACAGATGGCCAGCTCTAGGCTCCCCAGTGGAATAGGCCATTGGGGACCCCAGGGTCCTGCTGGGAAGACACCCATCAGACTCGAGCTCTTGACATCGTGAGCTGCCTCCAGGCCCTGTGCCCGGAGGAGCAAGGGGAGGAGGGAGAAGCCTGCTGAGGGCTGTGGGTGTCGGGCGATGGGGTGGGGGTGGCTCTCAGGCTGGTGTAGAAGGATGGATAGATTTCTGACTGGGAGAGGTCTAGAGATAAGAAAAAATAAGGAGCTAAGAAACCAAGTCCAGCAGAGGAAATGAGTTTGTGGGGGGCTCCGGTCTTTCTGGGAGTTTCTGAAGTGGGTACTGGTTCTCCAAGAGCGGTTTCCCTGTAGCAGGGACCACAGTGGCCAAAGCAGGCCACCCCCGTGGGCATGACGGGGCAAGGATGATGATGACATGAGCTCCTGCCGGTCAGGGGCCAGGAGTGGCATCCTTCCTTGTTCGGGGAAGACTTTGGGGAAGGTTCAGGAAGAAGAGGTCAGCTCTGTGGGTGCCCCCAGGTGGGGAGCTCAGACACCTGAGTTAGTGTGACCCCCACCCACCTGGCTCCGCCCCCTGTGGGAGGCAGCTTCTCTGTGGCCTTCTCTCCTTTTCCTCTCCAGGAAAGTCTTCCCTCTTACCTGCTGCCTCTCCCCACAGTACCACCTGTGCCATGGGCGGCCCCCTGGGAGAAGGATCCTCAGGAGCTGGGGCCACACACCAATGGAGCCAGCCTCCTAGAGAACAAGAGCCCCGGGATGGACCTTGTGGCTTCTCCTTCCTCTCCTTCCTCCTCATCCCACATACTTTTCTGGCCTCTGCTTCCCTTCATTACATTCTCAGCAGCTGCCCATGAATCTAAGGCAGCCCGTACTCACAGGGCGGGCTTCCAGGAGGAGGTATCCCTGAGCTGGATCCTGGAGTGCTAGGAGGATCCTTTGGTAACTCTAGAACCTTCCAGGAGTTTTTAGGAGCCTTCCCGGGCAGGGATGAGGCTGTGAGTGGAAGCAGCTCTGCCCTCCCTCACCCACCCTTACACTGACCCACAGACTCTGCTCAACGAAACAGGAGGATTTAGAACCCAGAGGGAGGGAGACACAGGAATGGGCACAGAGAGGGAAGGGAGTGAGGTCACCTCTCCTCACTGCCTCCACCACCTCGAATGCAGGAGTATCCCTGGCTCTCACACCAGTGTCTCAGGGTGACTTTGCCACCCTCTTTTCAGCTTTTTGCTGGAGCACCTGGTGATCTTAGCTCGGGAACTTGTCCCTGTGTTGTGCTGTTGTGGCCACTGTGCAGAGAGCTGGCGCTTTAGCCAGGTGCACAGACGGGAGGGACAGCTAGAAGCCACCTACTCGTGACAGTTACCATACCCGCCCCTCCCCCACCCTGCCACCCAGACTGATGACTTCCTGAAAAGGGGTTCAATGGGGGATTTGTGACATGGAACATTTGATGTGACCTGAGAACTTCCTGTTCAAATGACCCCTGGGGCTCCTGACCTCTGAATGTGTCCCATGCAGTCAGAAAGTCAGAATGAGCCCTGGGAGGGGTCACAGTTTCCTAAACAGAGCCGCTGGCAGGCCGTGCCTGCCCTGGGCACCAGAATCCAGGCTCCCCTGCTCTGTAGGCTCATCTGACTTTTTGCCACAGAGGCTGCTTGCTGACCTTGAGGCTCAGGAAATCAACAGGGGAATCCCAACAGGAAGCAGATCTTCCCATCCGAAGGTGTTTCCCACACTCCTCCCCCCTTTCCAGGGCACTTAGGAAAATGATCCCAAACACAGCCTTGGGAGCTGGTACCAAACCCCCCGGGGCCCTCAAGGCTCCCAAGTGTAAAAGCATCCAGGGCTGCTCCTCAGGGCTCCTCGGATTTCCTGGTTGCCCGTGGGTTTCCCGAGAATGCCTGATTAAACCCACACTCTACACGGGCCCCCATGGAACTTCCTTACATGAACTGGACCGTGAGGGATGTTTATCTTCTTCACACCAAGGAGTTTTTGAGAAGCCCTAATCAGGGTGGCTGATTCTCATCAGAAATGTCCTTGTTCGGGGCGCCTGGGTGGCTCAGTGGGTTAAAGCCTCTGCCTTTGGCTCAGGTCATGATCTCAGGGTCCTGGGATTGAGCCCCCCATGGGGTTCTCTGCTCAGCAGGGAGCCTGCTTCCTCCTCTCCCTCTGCCTGCCTCTCTGCCTGCTTGTGGTCTCTCTCTGTCAAATAAATAAATAAAATCTTAAAAAAAAAAAAAGAAACGTCCTTGTTCAACACCATCTTGTGCGAGCTGGGATGTCCATGCCTTGTGTTAAGAAAGTCTCTAGCCACCGATTTCTATGGAGACTTGCATCCCTCCAATTCTGCGACACTCGGGCTCTTCTGCGATGGGGTCTGGAGCCCTTAGATGTAATCTGAGCCCAAGGGCTGTAGCCTATGGGGCACAACTAGGTGTTCCTGAGGAATTTTGTGGTGGGAAACCCGCTTCTTGCATGAAGTCTGAGCCGAAAATGGTTTGGCCAGAACAAACATGCACAAACTTGTATAATGTCTTTTCATTCCGTCCTGCAGCCTGACCCCCTGAGTGAACTACAGGTTAATTACTTCATGCCCACTAGAGTGTAGATTTGGTGGCTGAGCATCTAATGGATCTTCTGGAAAGCTCAAGTCCTTCACAGTCTCTAGCATGTCACAGAAGAATGATTCAGAAAGCAGTGCTCAGCCAACTAACACCCTATGGTCTGCACAGACCGGGCAGGAGCAACTGCTGGGAGCCCACCCTAAGGACACGTCCTGGGCCTGATGGCAGAGCCAGGAAGCTCTCTGGGGAAAAGGCCTTCTTGCATGTTTCAAGGTTTCGGCATCACCCGGTGAGTCAGAGGAAGGGGCTGTTGCATGGGCCCTTTCTCAGCCTCCTCAGGCTGAGGTCCACATTGCTGGTCCTGTTAGCTACAGGACCATCCGACTTGACCAACCAGTTGGTCAGACCTGGGTTGCCTAAAGCATTAGCTGTCTGCCCACTGGGCTGTCTGTGGAGCAATGGGTCTGAATCAGGCCTCGACTAGACACTAATGAATACCAGACCTGGGGACTAGGGCTTAGGTGGTGGGGGTGGGGGCTTGAAGGCAGGCCAGCCTCGCAGGAGAAGGAGATGGGGTAATTCGTTGTGGAAACATGGAGAGAAGCGTTGGGCAAACTGCTGTGCTCTCAAAGGCAGGGAATCTGAGATAAGACTCTAACTGCCCAGTGTCTGTGGGTGAGAGCGAGCAGAGAAGCCTCAGTGCCCATCCCAGGAGAAGGTCAGGCATGACTGTGGTCAGAATGATGAAGAGGCAAAGCCGAGTATATTTGATTTCCTGGGAGAAGGAAAACTGAACAGTGACTCAGCTGAGAAATATTCAACCAAGTGTTTGTTTGTGGAAGGACAATGTAATCAGAAGGCAGTGCAGTGATGAAGGAAACAGAGCCTTGGAAAGGTCTGAAGGTGATACCCTGCCCCTTGCCTCCCGCCCTGCCCCCCGGAACCCCTCTGGAGGAAAGCCTGGGTCGGACCTCCTGCCTCCTATAAGCCACAAGGATAGGTGGTTAAAAGGAAGATTTTAAACCAAATATATCTGGGGTAACTGGGTGGCTCAGTCGGGCTCCCTGCTTGGCAGGAAGCCTACTTCTTCTCCCACTTCCCCTTCTTGTTTTTCCCCTCTCACTGTGTCTCTCTGTCAAATAAATAAATAAAAGCTTAAAAAAACCCCAAATATATCTCAAATTGAGGTGCCTCCTCGTGTCCAGCATCCTTGGCTGACGGGCAGAAGCCTCCCTTGTCAATATCATGGGCTGGTGGCTCCAGCTTTAATTCCCCGTGGCCCCTTGGGGATGCAGTTCTCCCGGGCCTCTCCTGAGGGCCCCAGCATGCCCTATCACTCCTCACTGCTAAGTTCATGGATCCACGAGCCTTCTCCCTACATCTAAAGGGCCGGCAACCATTTACGCATTGACCCCTCTCCAAGGCTCCCAGGCTATTCCCAACATGGTGGCTCACGTGGGACAACGGAGTGGGTGGTGGTTAATGGTTGGGTAGAAAATCAGGACTGTAGGAGGGCTGGGGTTCACCTGTCCATCCAGCCACCTGGGACAGTGTCCTGCGGGCACTACTTTAAACGCACCATTTTCCCATTACAAATGCCTGCCTCTCCCCGCGGGGTACCCTCTCCCCCTGAGTATCCTCTTCTCCTGGGTACCTCCTGGGTGTCCTGAGTATCTCCACCTTCCCTGTCCCAGGTCTTCCTTTCCCTCGCAGTCCCATTGCTTCACCTTCCTTCGTCAAAATGACAATGGTCTCCTAACTGGTATCTCTTTCCAGGCTCACTCTCTTTGAGTCAATCAGGCGGGTTGCACTTAAGTTCAGATAAACAGAAGAATTTGCAGACCTGTGAGCAAGGGTTAGGAAGACATTGACAATTAGCAAGGTCAGCCAGGCCTGGCGCTTTGGCTTTCCCTCACCAGGTTGCAGAGAGTTAATGCCGTGAACCGTGGTCTCTTTCTTTCCCCCACCTCCTGCTGGGGCTCCATGTGGTTGAGTCTGTCTAGCCATGGGAGGGCGGAGGAGCTGGCTGATGCGGTCCTCACAGGTTGGTCTTCCCAGCCCAGGGCAGCAGGTGAAGGGGGGGATCTGGAGGGTGAAATGGAAGGTATTCGCACATAGGCTGACCCATTCTTCACATGGGCACCAGGGAGATGTTTCTAAAACCCGTATCTGAATTAAGTTCCTGCCTAAAATCTTGAGAATATCCAAAATAATGGTATGAATTGATAAGGGCTACTCCCCGACCCCCAACCCCAGCTGGCCCCATTCATAGGACTTTCAAGGTCAATGGCATGTTCCATTTTACAGCTGAAGCGACTGAAGCTCAGAGAAGAAAACACCTAGGTCTCCATATCCAGGGCCTGGCGACATTGGAACCTGAGCCTGGGGCTGACCCTGCTGTGACAATACTTCCTCTCAGAAGACACCCGAGGGGTAGCTCCAGCTCCCACTGGTCTTGGCCCAGACTCCCTCCTCACTCCTGAGGCTCCCAGACTCTAGCTGATCTGCGTAACTAACTCTCCGAAGCCTCCATTTGCTCTCACCTCTGTGAGCCTTTAGGGCAGAGGTTGGCCAACTGTGACCCATGGCTCCCCACCTGCCTATTTGTGTATAGCCTGTGAGCTAAAAATACTTTTTACTTTTTAAATGAGCGAAACATGTAAAAGAATCCCATTTTGTGACATGTGAAAATCGTGCGACATTTCCAGGTCCATAAATAAATTTTATTGGCACACGGCCATGCCCGTTTGCTCACATCCCGTCCGTGGCTGCTTTGGGGCTCCCATGGCGGAACGGAGTCGTTGTGACAGAAGAAGTATGGCCTACAAAGCCTCAAATATTTGTCATCTGGCCCTCGACAAGAGAAGTTTCCCAACTCCTGCCTTGGGCTGTTGCCCTTCAACATGTTACTCAGTCTTTATTGTGTTTGTGTGTTTCAGTTTTACCTGTAACACGAAAATAGGTGCTCATTATGGGAGACTCAGACGAGACAGGGGGATGGGGGTCTGTGGAGCCCTGTCGCCGTCTCCTCCCTCAGGTTGCTGGTACTATTTCTTCTGTCCTGGTTGCCCCATGCTGTTTCCCTGATGGACTCCCATTCTCACCTCAGGCCCAGCTCTGCCCACACCTGGTTTAGGAACCACCGGGCCATTTTGTCTGTGTTGCTTCACAGGCAGCCTAGCATGGCGGCTAAGAGCACATGTGCCCAGGTTTGAATCCTGGCCCTGCGACTTACCTCCGTGGGCGACTTACTGGCTTTCTCTGCTCTTCTCTCAGGAGCTACAGTGGGGGGCATACCCTGCTGTGAAGCTCATGGGATAAAAACCAGTAAGTACGTGGGACCTGCTCAGAACAGGGCCTGGCATCCAGAAGGTGCTGTGTAGAAGGTAGAGCAGCAGGGACTGGCTTCCTTCATGGAAATTCTGACCCGTTCTCTGCCATTTGTTCACGTGGCTGTCTCCCCCGCGAGGTCATGTGCTCCTGAGGGCAGCGAGCACGTTCTGTTCTCTTCACGTCGGGAGTGGGTGCCAAGTAGAGAAACGGATTTACTATAAGAAGGCCGGTGGGACGGGTCCGGGCAGGGGTCTCACGGGGCCCTGACAGGAGACCCAGGCTTGGGTGTGCGGTGAGAGAATAGGCAGGAAACTTGAGTTCCCTGAGGCTGGGTAGGTGAATCTGGGACCCAAACAGTCAGTCAGGAGGAGCCCACCCTTTGTTACAGCTGAAGAGTTTGCAGAAAGTCTCGGGTCATGGTGTCCCCACATTGTCAGGAGAGGCCAGGCAGCCTGGGCGGGCCCCGGCCTTCCCCGGTGTCCCCACCGCTGGGGACTGTGGGACGGTGGGGGGCAGTCCTCTGAGGGGCACCCGCAGGTCAGCTGAGACACCTCACTGGCCCCGCAGACCCGGCCTTCCTGGAATACTGAGGAAGGGGAGGCGGATGGGAAGAGGATCAGCGGCATCTGTGGCACCCCCTTCGAGCTTCAGAGGAATTATCTTGCTCTCCTTCACCCCATCTCCCGCCCACACAGCTCAACCGCCCCTGGACTTTGGAAACTTCCAAAACCTGAAACGGGCACAGGCTTGATGCAGGACAAAGGACACGCATCGTCCACTCAGCTGAGGGAGAGGCCCAGCCTCCGGTGAGGCGGGCACGAGGGAGTGGGCCCAGCGGCGCGTCTGGGGGCAGATTTGGCCCAGTCTGAAGGGAGGTTGGCTACCACCGCCACTCCAGGAACCAGGGTACCCCTGGGGAAGGGGCCCCGGGGGTGGTGCGTGGGTGGGTGCACCAGGCCTGGAACATGTGTGTGCCTGTGTGTCCTGGTGTAGCCAGGACCGGGGCAGAGGTGCAGGGGAGCGAGCTGTGTGCCTCCATTAGCCAAGGGCCTGGAGGGGGGTAGGGGGTCCTTCGGGGTGAGCTCCTGCCTCCTCCAGTCCAATCTGGGTATGCTGGTCTGTGGCTGGAGGAGAGGGGGACAGGCTCAGGTGATAAGACTTGAAAAACATCTCTAGCGAGGCTGATCCCCCCGAGCCCTGGGCCAGAGTCTGCTCTGGGGACACAAGGGAGCCCCCAGAAGCAGCCCCTTCTGGGGACCAGGCGGGCAGAATATGGTGGTGGGGACCAGGGGCACAAACTGGGGACCAGGGGTGCAGAATATGGTGGTGATCGCTGGCAGCCAGGCTGTCCCTTGTCCTTCCCGGGGCCGTCTCCCCAGCTTCTTGGAGCCTGCCTGGCCCTGCCCTCCCTGGGTTGCCCCTGAGCCCGGCAGGCGGGTGCGGCAGCCGTTGTGCAAGGGGTGAGCTCACCTGCGGAGCCCGTCCCGGCCTGCGCTGGCCTGCCCATTGCAGTTAATCATTGTTCAAAGGCCCTGGCAGGCGAACGGGCTGAGGAGGAAGACGTGATGGGCAGGGCCAGCCTTGCCAGGTCTCGGCAAAGCTCCTCCCGCAGGCCTGGGCTGGAGCTGCCCCCAGGACCCCACGGTGGGCATCCAAAGCGGGCCTGAGACCACCTCCCCTAATTCTCCAGTAGGAACTCAGCAATTATGTCTGCAGCAAAGAACGTCCCTTGGTCGATCTCCTTTGTCAGTGAGAGTGGCCTCAGAGCAGTGTGGTCATCAAGCAAGGAGGGCAGGTACCAACACCAAATGCCTTGGTTCGAACCACAGCGATGCCACTTACCGGCTCTGGGACTTTGGCCAGGCATCACCATCTCTCTGGGCCTGTTTCCTGGGCTCTGAAAAGATGGTGTTGTTGCTGATGATGCTGCTTTCCTCGAAGGACTGTTGTGAGGCTTAGGATCTCCATAAAGTGTTTCCCATGCTAGTAATGCACAAAGCCCAGGACCCCAAACCAAGACTAAAACACTAGTCACCGGGCATGGCCAGTGCCCATGAGGAAGCCAAGAGGCCACCAGGCGCTGGGTTGGGCTGTTTGGGCACGTTGTGTCATTGTCCCTCACGTGGGCCCTTGTGAGTTAGGTACAACTGCGCCCATTTCCCGGACGAGGAAAAGCCAGGCTTAGGGGAGTAAAGCGACCACCCCAGGCACTCGGTGTAAATGACAAAGCCGGGACGTGAGCCCAGGTCCATCTGCCCCCAGATCCTGAGTTCTCTCCCCTACCCACACTGCCAGGTTTGCAGATCAAAGATGCGAATCCAAACTTGCCAGGCAATTAACTTCTGCCCACACTCACTGACATCCTCTGCGTGTGGGGGCGGGGGTGGGGACGGGGCGAGGGGGTTCGGGACTGAGTTCTGTTGTGGTAAAGACAGAGATTTACAACACCCAGCCCCGGCCCTGTGTCTGTGTTCAGAGAACCCCAGATGGATGAGGCCAGAGCAAGCGCCATGCACATGCCCTGTAGAATCCCAGGCTACTGTGGACTGGGATCTGGGAGAGTTTAGAAGACCCTGACGGCCAGGGCTTGGGTGGGGAGCTGGTGGGAAAAGGGCCTGGAAGCAGCATACTGGTTTGGGGTTTGTTTGTTTTGCTAAAATATATGTTTATTGGTCATGGTTGGGGAAGGGGAGCTATGGGGTTGATGGGAGAACCCCTTCTCCCTCCCACCGGAAGTTCCCCATGGGGTAACTCTTGGCCATAATGGCCTTGTGCCAGAGATCCCTGCTAAATAGAAGAACACACGTCTGCGGGGGTGGGGGGTGGTCTTGGCCTCCTGCAAGGACTCTTCTGTCTGTTTCAGAGGTGCCCCTTGAGGGAGCTTGCCTTCCCGGCCCCTTGAGGGAGCTTGGGCCAGCGGGAGCATTTGGGGGGCCCCATGGGAGCTGGCACAATATGGGATTAACAGCTATGAAAACTCCATGTCAGACATGTAATCTGAGACCTTGGGAAAGAAAGGGCCATGTGGCTAACTAATGCAGCCCAGGGACCTCTGGGTGTGCGTGTGTGTG
Organism: Ailurus styani; assembly: GCA_002007465.1. NCBI lineage: Eukaryota > Metazoa > Chordata > Mammalia > Carnivora > Ailuridae > Ailurus > Ailurus styani. Next base: position 790,648 of record LNAC01000296.1, on the reverse strand, counting down.
CATGCGTGTGTGTGTGTGTGCGCGTGCGCGCATGCACGTGTGTTGGGGACTGGCTAGGGCACCAGTGCTTCTCGGAATGGTGACGTTCGCAGAGTTCATCTGTGACAGCTCTAGAAAGTTCTCTCCAGATCCTCCCACCTCCCTCGGTGTGCTGGCATTCCTCCCCCGAGATGCCCACCCTTTTCCCCACCCGAACACTCAGCGCTCCCCGCCCTCTCCACCTCTCTCCAGACAAATAGGCTTTCAGAACATGCTCTGATAAGCGCACTTTCCCTGAGCTGTTGAGGGCGGAAAAGAAGGTTTCCTGAGAGGCCCTCCCAGCCGCTCTGGCTGTTCACTGACGGTCCCCCTGCCCCCAGGTGCACGGTCCCCTCTTATGCTGGGGGCAGGAAGCGCTGAGCAGCCAGGCCCCCCGGCTTTCTAGGACACTGAGGCAGCTTGTTCCTGCCTGGCTGCTGGAGGCAGATGAAAGGAAGCTGAAAGCCAATCTGGGCCACCGTGAGGAATTCCAGCCCCAGGGGCCGGACTCAGGCCCCAGAGCTGTCCTGAGTGTTTACTGCCCTGCCTTGGAGGCCCCCGGCACAAAGGGACCATTCCTGGCCGTGGCTGAGGCCACGGATGTGGGCGTTGGGAGACACGGGTGAGACCCTGGCAGTTGGGAAAAGGCGGGAGACGTACGTAGCACTGGCGGCAGGAAGGGAAGGGATGCTAGAAAGACAGGAGAAAGCCGCAGAAGGAGGGAGAAGGTCCAGTCTCTGCCATCTGTCTCCCGCACACACCAGCAGCATTATCCTCCAGATCTCAGTCAATGCGGCCGTTCCCTGATTCTCAGGTTCTTAAGTCACCATTGGTGTCCCCAGGGACCAGGTGGGGGCTCTGAGGCCTCGGGTGATGGAATGTTATAATGAAAGCAAATTTCAGACCAGATTCTGCCGCTACCTGTTTTTAATAGCTAGGAGGCACAAAAATGGGCATTTGAGCCTCTTCACTAAGCCTGGGGCTTCCCCTTCCTTTGTCCTTATGTTTGCCAGCAAACGCTGCATGGAAGGTTCAGTGCCCCAAAGGTAAGCCTATGTGCTGTCGGCAGGACCAGCCTACCTTCCAGTTGGATCAGGAGACAGAACCTTCTTTTGGAGTTGGGGATGGTTGGGGCTCAGAGAGAGACCCAGAACCAAACGGGAACAGACCCAGAGCTGCTGTTCCATGGCTGCTGTTCAAGTAAAGACAGAGGTGCCTGTACCATCTTTCCAGCCATTTCTTGAATATCACTTCACCAATGACACAATATCTAGAACACCTTTCATGCTAACTAGTGAATTTGGGGGAGCTGATTCAGATAACTGTGTTTGAAGCTCTCGCTAGCCACTCCTATGGTGTGAATTCCTTTCAGTGTTAACTAATCATCCCTAAAGCGTGAATTACAGTAACTCCTACACAAACATACCATCCCTCCTGTTCATGGACTGGTGTTTTAAAGTAAATTATAGACAGTGTCACTAGCGCAGCCCCCCCGCCCCCAGCCTCAAGACCACTGATGCTTCGGGCTGAATAATGCTTTGTTGTGGGAGCTGTGCTGTGTATGGTAGCACAGTGTCCTTGGCCTGTACCCACGAGACACAGGAACACGTACCCCTCCCCCCACCCACGTGACAACAACTCACGATGTCTCTAGACCGTGCCAACTGTTGGGGCAAAATCCCTCTTGGTGATTGAACTAGAGCGACCATATTTATTGTTCAGTCTGGGATGCTTTCTTTTTAAACTTTTTTTTTTTTTAAAGAAGTGTATTTGTTTGAGAGAGAGATAGAGATTGAGAGAGAAAGAGCATGAGTGGGTTGGGCAGGAGGGGCAGAGGGAGTGGGAGAAGCAGATTCCCTGCTAAGCAGGGAGCCCGGCATGGGGCGAGAACTCAGGACCCAGAGATCCCAACCCGAGCCAAAGGCAGATGCTTAACCAACTGAGCCACCAGGTGCCCCTCTGTTTAGACTTTTTATCCAGTAAACAAAACCAGGATACTTTTAAGAGTGTAACAGAGTTAATGGGGATAGAAGGCATAAATTGGGACTGTCCCGGAAACCAGGACGGAGCTGGAACATTCGGTTTCCCTAAATAGAACACTTCTAATGCACATATCTAAAAAGTCACTCTCCTGCTCAAAAACCTCCCAAGGCTCCCCGGTGCTGAAGCATGAAGTCCTGACTCAAGCAGGCCCCCAAGGCCCCGTGACAGGGTCCCACGTGCTCTGCCTTATCCTCCTGTGGTTCTGCGGCGGCTGCTGAGGTTATCTCTGCTGACCGAAGCTCCCGGGAAGGCCAGCGCCTGCTCCTGCTGCCCGGAGGCCTTGCTGGTGCCCGGGACAGGGGGCTGTGCGTGCACGGAGGCGCTGGGACTCACCGGGGTGTGGTTTCTTTGCTCGCTTAAGTTCTACCTGTCCTTTCCGGGAACCTGAATTTGAATGTTGGCAGAAGTAGGATATTTGATGTTTTCTGTAAAAAAAAAAAAAAAAAAAAGTGTTGGGCTAGAGGTTAGAGGTGCCTGAATTGCTTTTTTGTCTCTTTTTCCCTTCTTTCTTTTTAAAAACATACATACCCAGGGCCTGCTTTGCACTTGTCTTTGCACTTTGCACTGCTTTGCACTTGGCACTTTGACTCCCTCCTGGAGGCCAGGGCCCCCGTCTGTGCTCAGTCATGCCCAGGGAAGGAGCTGTGGCAGGCAGAGGGAGCTGCTGAGACAGGTGGTGCCATCTCCCCAGTGCAGACGGACAGACGGACATGCAAAGTTCAGCTTGTTTGACCAAGTCAGCCCTGCTGCTTTCTGGGAGGGGCTCCCAGGGAAGGAGTCTTGCCCTCTCTGGCTGGAAGATGCAGAATCTTTCCTCTCTGGCAACCCGAGCTCCCGAGCCAGACTGGGTGTGTGGGATGTGTGCACACATCTCCGTGTGCCTCTACAAATCTCCCGAAGGTTAGATTTGGGGGCTTCTGGCAGAATGCAGCTCTGAAGAATGACAGCAAGCCATACTGCTTGAAAGGAAATGAAAGCATGACCAGAATAGTCTTCCAGATCCTGCAAGGGCTGGGTTCTCAGCTCTGGCTCACCCCATGTGCCCAGAACAGGCTGGAGACCAGCCCTGCAGGTCCCGGCCACCCATCACCAAGATGCCTTCAAGATCGACCTGGCCCTGGTGCTTCCAGAATCTCATTCCTTGGCTCCACCCCAACTAGATGAGTCTTTCCCTGTCTACCTCTCTGTCCCGATCCCCAGCCAGGGCCCGGGCCAGGCCTTGTGTTGACTTGTCCGCCTGGTGGGCGCCCTTCTGAGCTCTTGGACTCCTTTCCTGCAGACACGTCTTTGCTCATTTATTCCCCACACAAAGATTTATTGAGGGCCCACTCTGTGCTGGGCCCAGGAGGAGGTGCTGGGACACGGGTAAGCAATACACACCCACCCCTCTGGCCGGCGGCTCACATTCAGGAGGGCGGGCACCCCGGCCACCGAGACAAGTTTTCACAGCTGTTGGAACTCCTTTTCTTCTCAGAAGCCCCGGGATTCTCATGAACACGATTCCCCTCTTCCCAAGGGACCCGGTTTACAGACTGAGGGATCTGAACATAGGTGCCTGCCCTGGTCAGGCTACAGAAAGTTGCATTATCCCCTGGGCGGTGGGTGTCTCCAGACCCTATGATGACACAGGAGAGAGACCTCCCCCATGGCTTTTCTCTGAGGAAAGGAGGCCTGTTCAAGGGGACTCGCTCTTTCTACTGGGGGGACAGGAGCGCGTGCACGTGTGTGTGTGTGTGTGTGTGTGTGTGTGTGTGTGTGTGTGGCAGTGGGGATTTAGGCTTCCAGGAGCAGTCTGGTGAATTCGATGAGAATTTTATATGGCTTCCGAAAGGGTTCAATGAAGCTTCTTCATGGATTCCATTAAGATCTTATAAGGATTTTAATGTTCATCCACGAGAAGTAGACACGGCTTCCAGAAAGACCCTAAGAGATTTTAATGTGTCAAGCGCTGACGCCACAAAGGATGGTGGGGGGAGCAGTCCTTTGCTCTCAGCTGTGCCCCACTTGCTACAGATGGCCTTTCGCCCCCCCTTCCCCTATAAACTGTAGCATTTTTCTTTTCCACTGGGTTCCTTCTTTCGCTCTTTACACAACCAATTTAACAAGATGAATTTAAAAACGAATAAAAGAAAAACCCCAGAGCAAACAGCACATGGGGAGCTTAGCCAAGGACATCTTCTGACATCAAAGGCTCTGAGGCCATTGAAGAGGCTGTGAAACAAACACACAGGGCTCCCCTGCCCCCACCCACAGCCGCCCTCCTGGGGCCAGCCGGGTGCTGAAGGCGGTGGCTTCTGAATCCAATGGCCTGCAGCCCCCGCCAGCTCCCTTCCCTGGAAGGTCTCTAGGATGAGGGCACGTGGGGGTCCTCTTGCCGCCCCCACCCCAGCTGGGCCACAGTCCCCAGCTGCCGCTCCTCGCACATCCCCGCAAGCCCCATTCTCCACCCCTGGGTGATGGGGACAGCTACAGACAGGCCTCGGGCCAGGTCAGGCCTGGGGCTGGGGCTGGGCAGGAGGGACAGGAGGAAGGCGCTAGGCCTGGGGGTGGCCCTGCTCTGGGTCGTTGGTCCTTCACGGCCTCCTCCAAGACCCGTCCTCTGCAGGTGGCTCAGTTCCAGTGGGCCTGAACACTGCTTTCCATTTCCTCTGACTTCCGTCCAGGGCCAGGGCTGGAGCAGGGTTTTCTGTGGTGATGGAAATGTTCTCAGTCTGCACCACCCAGCCCATAACCCCGGACCAAAGGTGGCTGTTGAGTGCTGGCAATGTGGCTGGTGTGCCTAAGGAATGGAATTTTATGTTTTGCCTAATTTTATTTTATTTTTATTTTATTTATTTTTTTTAAAGATTTTATTTATTCATTTGACACAGAGAGAGAGATTACAAGTAGGCAGAGAGGCAGGCAGAGAGAGAGGAGAGAGGAGGAAGCAGGCTCCCCGCTGAGCAGAGAGCCCGATGTGGGCCTCGATCCCAGGACCCTGGGATCATGACCTGAGCTGAAGGCAGCGGCTTTAACCCACTGAGCCACCCAGGCGCCCTGTTTTGCCTAATTTTAATTAACGTAGATACAAATCTTCAAATGTGGCTAGTGGGCAACTGAATGGACAGTACAGCTTTCTCTCTTTTTTTTTCCCTAAGATTTATTTATTGGCAAGAGAGAGAGCAGGTATGCATGCACCGGTGGGGGGAGGGGCAGAAGGAGAGAATCCTCAGGCTGACTCCTGCCAATAGTAGAGCCCAAGTGGGGCTCCATTCCACGACTCATGAGATCATGACCTGAGCCGAAACTAAGGCCCATGCCCACTGGACTGAGCCCCCCAGGACCCCCCACACGGACGGTGCAGCGGGGGGGCCGGGCCTTTTTGGGTCCGTTGCCGTTCTCCTCCTCACAATGTCCCCCACGGGCCTGTGATAGCCCCTCAGCCGGGGTTCTGCCCTCCTGAGCGTCTCTGGGCTACCGGTTGGACCTGAGGACCAACTTCCCTATGTCTGATACCAGCAAGAAAGTCACATTTCAGAACATGTCCACGCCAGCCTTTGGGGACATTTCCTACCCTCAGCAGAAGGCCAGCAGGAATCCAGCATCTCCACATGCCTGTGAGGCCACAGGGACCCCACAGAAGCCCTGCAAAACCCCCTGTCAGGGGCCTGTAATATTTCTGTAGGAACTTAGCAAGGACTGCACTCGGAATGGAGCATGTTCACGTATCCCTGGCTACTCCACCTGGCATGAGCTGGCTTCTGTCCCTCGGTGTGTCTCAGCCCTTCTGGTGGTCATTCAAGGCCAAGTTCAGGGTCACTTTCCCAACTGAATGTGAGGTTTTACTCTCTTGCTCTTTCCAACTTCACTTGCCCGCTACATATCCCTTTCTTAAAACTTCTGTCAGTGTCCCTGGTGGGATGAAACTCCCCGCTCCCGCCGCCGTAGTGGCACAGATGAGGCTCGCACCACCACTGCACACCGCGGCAGGACTTCCAGGCAGCACGGTCACCCTGCCCCCACGGGGCGAGGTGCGCTCAAGAATGAGCTGCACCTGCTGGGCCCTGATGCGCTCTCGCCCCGCACACCCGGGGGCATCTGTCCCACCTGCCCCTCCTTTGTCACCTGCTCCTGCCACTTCGGCTGGCCATGCATCCCAAAGCGGCAGAACCCTTGCGGCGCCACCTCGGGGCTGGGCCCCCCACAGGCCTTCTCTCCTTCGGTCTGCATCACGTTTTGTCACCTGGGTCTTAAGGTAGTTAGCTGCTGAGGTCCGGGCTGTCCTAAAGTTCTTTATTTCAGGAAAACAAAATGAAACAAAACTCTTTTCAGTTTGTGCCTCTAACCCTATGTCCACACAGCCTCGAACGCTAGCCCCGGGGACCAGGCGAGGTCACATGCCCCCATGCTGCTGTGCTCTCCCCGCCCCTTACCCAAGTACCCCTTTCCTCGGAGGCTGCCCTTCTTTGGCACCATCACCGCCCCAAAGAAATTAAAGGGGAAAAGAAAGCCTGTGGGCAAACCTACTCACGGAAAAGGGTACCCATAGGACTGCCAAAGAAAATCACTGTCAGTCTCGCCCAGAGAGTCTGTTAAGGGGGGCCCTTCCCATTCCATCCTGCGTATATGGGGTCCCACTTCACTCCAGCCCTAGGTCCAGATCCGGGAACATGGCCAGAGTGGGACCTGTTGGGGGTCATGGGGTCGGCGCCAGAGATGGGACCACAGTTCTCCATGGATCAGGCCTCTGTCTTCTGCTGTTCCCATGATTATTGTTGGCGAGGATGAGTGGGGGTTATTTATTACAATCACCCTAAGGACTTTCCGACCCGCCCTGTCCCCTGCAGGATGCACATTTGCACATTCCTCCCTCAGGCGTGATGGGCAGGACAGGAGTTCTGGGACCCACTGTACTACCCCTCGCTGTATTGAGGCCACAAGGACACTTGTCCAGTGGTGTGGCTGCCCGGGACCCTGGCCGGGCTGCTCCCGGGTATGAGGAGACTGGTGGCTGCTTTGGGGGGCTTCTGGGTCTGGTTCTCTCTTCTCAGGCCCCCGGAGGCGGTCCACATGGGGAGCGGGAAGGGGACTCCTCCTTTTCCTCCACGTGATGTCCTGGTTGACACAGCCCCATAGGGCACCCGGAGAGCCAACCCCAGAGCGAGGGCAACCACAAGTGAGGCCTTCCCAGACCCCCCGGGTGGGTCCCAGGAGAGGCCTCCAGGCTGCTGGGCAGGCGTGGGGACAGGAATCTGCTCCTGGCTCTGGCTGCTGGGCTGGAGGCCTGTGGAGTTCAGAATCCATTAGCCTGATTTGGGGTCAGACTGTTCTGCACCCCAGAATTTACTGAGATATTCTCAAGCTCAGAGATTCCTTTTTTTTTTTTTAATGTTTTAAACCGAAGTATAGTTGATGCACAATGTGATATTCGTTTCGGGTGTACGGCATAGTGATCTGACACGTCTGTATGATAAGCAGTGTTCACCACCAGGAGAGCTCCCGTCCGTCCCCATGTCACGCTACCGTAACACCACGGGCTACAGTCCCTGGCTGTACAGAGAGCCTTTCCTCAGTGGTGTCCAGTCTACTAATAAACTCATCAAAGGCATTCCTCATTTCTGCTTGTGTTTTTGATCTTTGGCATTTCTTTTGGTTCTTAAAATCTCCATATCACTGTGCGCTGCCCATCTGTTCTTGCATGGTGTCTACTTTATTCATTAGCATCGTTAGCATCTTAATTATAGTTGTTTAAAGTTGCTGCTCTGATAATTCCAACATTCTAACCATGTCTGTTCTGATGCTTGCCCTGTCTCTTCAAAGTGTGTTTTGTTTTGTTGCCTTTTAGCGTGCCTTGTAACTTTTTCTTGCTAGCTGTACATGATGTATTGGATAAAAGAAATTGCTCTAAGTAGGTCTCTAGTGATGTGGTTGTGAGTTATGGAGCGAGGGGAACGTTCTATGGTCCTGGGGTTAAGTCTCGGTCTTTCAGTGAGCCTATGCTTCTGGGCTGTGAACCTCACAAGTGTCTCTCCATTTTTCCTCCCCGCTTAGGCAGCACAAGATGACTAGCCTGGGTCTAGCTGGGCATTTCCCTTCCCTTAGGTCTGACAAAACTCCAGCAGGTTAGGCTCTACTTAACTAGTTTCCCCCAGGGTAGGGCTTATTAAGAAGAACTTTCAAAACAGATCTTTCCCCCTCTCTCTGCAGGAAGCAAGCAGATTTTTCTCTGCTTTTCACTGTGGGAACCTGGGAGCCCTTGGAGAGAAAACTCCCCAAAGGGCCCCTCCCCCCAGGACTCGGTCCCCTGCAGTTCTCCTCTCTCGGCCTTGTCCTCACTGAGCCTCCACCATCTGCGCATCCCCGTGCCGGTTTCCCTGCCCCGCGCTGGCTCCTGTGGAGGTCTCTGCCGCTGCCCCCTGCAACGCATTCCCCCACCACTCTCCTGGTTCTGGGGACCAGTGGTTTGCTCGGTGCCCCACCTCGCAGAAGAATCCAAGAAGAGGTGTTGAGTTTTCAGTTTGTCCAGCTTTTTACATATCGTTAGGAGGGGTGACTTGTAGCTTTGTGCATTTTGGACGGGAACGAGGAAGTGCCCTCACAAGTTTATAGACACACATTTTTATATACGTACATTTCCCCCCAGAGAAAATTGTCTGTAGGTTTCATCAGATGCTCCAATAATTCTGAGTCCTTTGTCATCGAGCCAGGTGGTGGATAGAAGGAAGGCTTGGTTTGGGAGCCATGGCTTAGAGTTCTCACCTGATTCCGAATTACTGTGCAAACTGGACAAGCCCCTTTATTCTTTTTTTTTAATTAAAAAAATTTTTTTTTATTATTTGCCCCAGGGGTACAGGTCTGTGAATCATCAGGCTTACACCTTTCACAGCATTCACCACAGCACAAACCGTCCCCAATGTCCATAACCCATCTACCCTATCCCTACCCTCCCACCCCCCAGTAAGCCCCTTTATTCTAAGCCCCTTTCTACAATAGGACCATAGCCCCTGTCTTGTGCGGTGAGTTAAAAACATGTTCACAGTCATGGTCACCCATTTTCTTTGACATGCTTCCCATCCAAAGGCTGAATCTAATTGTCCTCCCTTCAACATCGGGGGGATTTGATGACATGTTTCCAATGAAGAGAGGCAGAGATGATACTGTGTGGCCCCAGATTCTAGGTTAGAAAAGGGGGTATGGTGTCTGCCCAGCTTTCTCTTGCCTGGGAGCCCTGAGCGCAGGTAGAAAGTCGGGCTGCCCGGCAGCTGCCACGGAGAGAGGTGTGTGTGAGGAGTCCCAGCTGTTCCTGCCCCCAGCTGTTGGCTCTTCCCAGGCCAGATCCAGGCATGCGAGTGACCTCAGATGATGAGTGAAAGCAGCCCTCGAGCTGATGCCAAGTGGAGCACAGACCAGCTGCCCCCGCGGAGCCTCGCTCACTTTACACACTCCCAGGAAAGTCAGGGTGTTGTGGGTGGTTAGTTAGACAGAATGAGATGATAACCAACACCCTGCCTATCTTCAAGGGACGTAAACACCACTTAGCACCATACCTTCCACGTGCTGGGCCCTCAGTGAAGCTAAACACATGTGATCTGGAAACTGGGGTGGGTGTGAGCCACTGTTGGTCACGTGACAGGATAACCGGGTCGCTCCTGCCGGGAGTTCTGTTCAGCTAAGCCGCTCTGGGTTTTCCAGAGGTGCAAAGTGTCTGTCCCCCCAGCCCAGCCAGTCAGCTGGTTCCTTGAAGGGGGGCATGAGTCCCCAGGATGGAAATAGGCCCTGTGGGTAAGTGGGGAGAGGGACGGTGTTCTCTGTCCTGTTGGCCTGACTCACAGCAGCCTTCCAGGAAAGGATGGGGAGAGTGAGGCGGGCCTGGGAGCAATGGGCCGAGGCTGGGCTGGCTGACGGCGGTCCCCACAGGATCCACAGCCTGCCCTCCGGCCCTCTGGGGTCTGTACCCCCACCCTGAGGCCGGGGCCTCCCCTCTGTGGCCCCTAGACCTGCTCTGCATTCCGTTAGCCTTGCTCCCCTGCAGGTCTATTTGCTGCTCCTAATCACCACAACCAGGAAGACACTGTTTGATTTGCGTTGTAACCCGAGAGCATAGTACAGAAGCTGGCAAGAGTGTGGTGTCCACTGAATGTGTGTCGAAGCCCTCACTGCAGAGTGGGGACCAAGCAGGGGCTGGCTGTGAGATGAAAGGGCCCCACCAAGGCTCACTGGGCTGGTGGCCGAAGGACCAGAGTGGGAGCCCTCTAGCCGCCCCCACGCCCGGCCTTCCCAGTGGGGACGGGAGACCCCAAGGGACAGGCCTCTGACCTCAGGCAGTTTTGAGTCCCGGCCTGCTCGGAGCCCTGCCTTCCGCGATCAGACCCCGAGGCAGTAACCTGGCCACACCGCGGGGCCCGTAGGGCGGGGATCTTGTGGCGGGGCGCCCACCCGCTCCCCACGCTCTGATGGGCCGCTCTTCCGGATCCCCTGCTCAGTCACAGCTGTCTCCCTGCCTGTCTCAGCCCGCAAGCCGTGGTCTGATATCAGCTCCGACTGCTGTTTTCCCAGAAAGGGCTTTGCCCAGACCCAGAACTCAGAAGCCACGTGAAGAGGTCCGAAGGAACAGGCGGAATCGTCTGCGGCACTGAACCTTGAAGTGGCCTGGCTGCCCCCGCCCCTCCGCCAGCCTGCACTTCCTGGTAGACCCAGAGCTTTACAGCAAGAAGGCCTGCCCACCAGGCCTCTGGACCCCCAGGCCTGGCTGCTCCCTCCACCTGCCCTGTGCCTGGATATCTGCCCCCAGCAGATGCGATTTAACTTGCTGCGGGAGAAATAGCTGTGAACATTAACATCAATGTAAAAGTGGCCAGGACCGGGCTGTTGGAGGAGCACCCGGGTGGCTGGAAACTGTTGGAGGGGCGGTCTCCCTGCAGAGTCTGGGGCTCTCCCACGTGCACAGCTCTCTCCATCCCCCCAGCCCCATCGCCGGATGTCCTGGCCTGAGATCAGGGCGCTACGCTGACGGAGAAGCAGGCCAGCCTTGTGCTGTGTGACCTGGCCGTGCCTCAGCATCGCTCCCAGGCCAGGAGGGCCCGAAGCCACATGTTCCTGAGACAGGGGTGGCATCTTCGTGAGCAGGAGTTCGAGCTGATGGTCTGAAATGAGTGGGAAGCGAGGGAGCAAGGAGGACGACATTCCTCTGGCCGTGAGGCCGACCCTGGTGTGCCCAGACACTGTGAGGACCAGGGCCCTGGCTCTCCCTGGAGCATGAACTTGACAGTGGGGATGGCAGGGCATGGTCCCTTGCCCCTGGAGAACAGCTGCGGGGGGTCAGTGGCGGGGGGGGACCTCTCCTGGGTCCTCTGGTTCTGCCACTCCCGGCCCACCTCCTGCCTGGAACTACCACACAGCTTCCAGGGAGGGGGGCGAGGCAGAGTTGGGGGGTACCTGATAAGCTGGGGAGGGTTTGCTGGTCACGAGTCCCAGGGCTCCTGCCTGCCCGCTTGCTCTGCAGTGCTGGGGATGGAGGCTCTCAGAGCCTACTGCCCTCAGTTGGAAAGGGATCTCAAGCCCTGACTCAGGAGGCCAGGAACATGAGCTGGGCAAGCCGGTGGGGCCCACTGTGCTTCTGTGGTCTCAGGTTGTGGGCGGGGTTTTTTCTTTCTTCCCACGCTGGCCCCACTCCCCTCGCTGGGGCTCAGCGTATCCCAGTGTATCCCTGGCACACACCAATGCTGGGGTAGTAAATGGGCCGTTGAACTCACGGTGAAGACAGACAGAGGCCCCGAGAGTGATTTCACACCGACCTCATGGTGGTAGTGGCCCGCTGTGGTAACGCGTGTGGGCTGTTGACCCGGGAGACCGTAGTGGTGGGATCTGAAGCTGGATTCCCATGCTCAGGACATCTTTATTTTATTTTATTTTTAAACATTATTATTATTATTATTTATTTATTTGACAGAGAAATCACAAGTAGGCAGAGAGGCAGGCAGAGAGAGAGGAGGAAGCAGGCTCCCCGCTGAGTGGGGAGCTTGATGCAGGTCTCGATCCCGGGACCCTGAGATCATGACCTGAGAGCCGAAGGCAGAGGCTTTAACCCACTGAGCCACCCAGCGCCCTTGGGGCATCTTTAGAGTGAGACCAGATGGAGTGCAAGAGCTGGCCACACAAGCCAGCGGTCAGGGAACAAGGTGTCAGTGTCACACCAGAAGGGAGGAGGGCAAAGAGCTTGAGTGGCCACCCCGGAGGGACAGAAGAGAGAGGCCCCAGTGGGTGGGGGCTTGCTTCCCTGTGATCTGCAAGAGGAGGTGCTGGGAGAAGAAAGGGGTGAATGAGTGGAATGGAGGAATGGAGCAGAGGGCCACCGCAGACCCCCTTTTCCAGCCAGGCTTCCTTGGGGGCTGGTAGATGTCACCCAGACATAAAGGGCCACATAAGGGCTTGAGGGCTCCCTAGATGCGCCCGACGGACACAGTAATACTAAGCCGGTTAACAGCTGATGGCAGGGCTAGACCCAGGGGGTTGGCATAGATGTCTCTGTGTGTACACACACACACACACACACACACACACACACACACACACACACACACACACACACCTTGCTGGGATGAGGCACACTGCAGACAGAAGCCCTGAGCAGGGCGGGCATTGTCATTGTGTACTGACTGTACCTCCGTGGAGCCACCAAGGAAGAAGAGGGTCTTTCTGCCACGGGGGGCTTCAATCTGTCTGGGAAGGACACCCCCCACCCCCCCACCCCCATGCCAGACACCCAGGGGATAAGCAGTGCATGAGTAAGCCCGAGGCAGTAGCTGTGTCACCCTCATCTGCGGGGTGAGTAATGGGGCTAAGCAGTGCCATGGGACCGACAGAAGGCACTCTGGGCTCGGGAATCTCTTTCTTCTTGGCCTGGCGTGAATCACGGCCACCATGTTCCAGACATGAGGATCCATAGAATTTTGAGGTCGTTCTCCCTAGAGATCGTGAGATTCTCCTCGTGTCTGGAGTGAATGCCATGGAAATGCATCTTTGCTGTGATATGAGTGGCAGGCAGCCTCAGTCCCCAGGCGATCCGGAGAGTCGAAGTGGGGTCTGCGGTAGAGTGCTGAAGCTCTGCCGGGGAGGGGATCCGAGCATCCCAGCCTGCGCAGTTACAGCGCCGTCCTCCTGTCCGGCTGCTGGGGGTCGTTGTGGGAACGGCCAGTGAGCTGGCCTGTCATCCCGGAGGCCGATTGCCTGAAACTCTTGGCCCGAAGTGTCCGCCACGCCTTCAAAGAGCTGAGGCAGCAAATGGAAGTGATGAGGCATGTTTTGCTGTAGTTGGCACTCTGTGTGTGTGAGTGTGTGTGTGTGGGTGGGTGCGCGTGCACACTCATGTGTGGTGGAGGGATTGGATCTTGTTAAGCATGGCCAGGAAGCGTGGTGACAGTACAAGTGACACATCGGAGTTCCCTGTGCTTTTGGGAGCACGTGGGCCAGGCTTGTGCCCTTCTATGGACAGCAGAGCTTCCCTGGCTTGGCTCGGTGCAGACAGCAAGGCAGAGGAGGCGAGGGAAGGATGGGCCCAGCCCAACACTCATAAAACCTCTTTGTCTGAGTGTTTATGGGCCCAGATCCCTGCGGTAAACCTTTAAAGTCACATAGGAGACTCCTGGGTGTTCAGAAGGTCCTCACTGACTATAACACACTGCCCCAGCAACACCTCCCTCCCAGGCCACCTGGTCCTCTCCTGCGTCACAGCCACTGGGAGGTGGGGAAGCAGGGGACTGGAGAGTCTGGCCCAGGGTTGGGGGGAAATGGAGGCCAGGGGTGCAGTGCTTGGGCTGGAGGCTGCTCCTCTCCAGCCTCGCAAGGAGCCTCCCCATCCCCTCATCTTCTGCCCAGCTACCCGGTGGAGGGCAGGCTGGTGACATCCAGCTCTTCCTCATTCCAGGAAGGCGGGTGAAATGGGGTTGCCATACAAAGCAAAGGTTGCTCGGTTAAATTTGAACTTCAGGTGAATAATGAGTAATATTTTTTAGCACAAGTATGTCCCAAACACTGCGTGGGATATGCGTATACTAAAAAAGTAACTCATTGTTTATCTGGAATTCAAACTTAACTCAGTGTCCTCTGATTTTATGTGTGGAATCTGGGAACTTGAACTTGAAGGGAACCACAGTTTTTGTCACAAGTTGTTGAGAGTGCCCCTTCTGTGTTCCAGGGCTGAGACTTTGCATATTATTTCACTGAAACCTCACCATTATCCCACAACCCAAATTTAGATGATTTACTTACCACCTTTAAGATGGTTGCCATATCTTTTGCATACCACTTGTATTATTCTTTTTTTAAAATTTTATTATGTTCAGTTAGCCAGCATATAGTATTTGTATTATTCTTTACTTAGTTCTTTTCTTTAGATCAATTTCTTTTTAAATTTTTATTTATTTTTAATTTATTAAACTTAATTTAATTATCTTCTTTTATTTTTAATTTTAGATTTTATTTATTTATTTGACATGCACACACACACAAAGCACAAGAAGGGGAGCAGCAGAGGGAGAGGAAGGGTGCCCACTGAGCAGGGTACCTGACGTGGGGCTTGATCTCAGGACCCTGGGATCATGACCTGAGCTGAAGGCAGATACTTAACTGACTGAGCTACCGAGGCATCCCCGATTTCCTTTAAAAAAAAAAAAAGCTGACTTAAATCCACTTAACTTTTAAAGCAAATTATATTCAGTAGCACTTGTTATAAATAGCTGCACAATTAAATGCAATATTACCATTATATTGTCTATTGGATACTATTGCTTACAGGGAGATTGGAGGCGGAGGTATTCCAACGTATTTTAACTACTGTTTGAGAGGTTCCAGGCTCACTATGACTGACCCTGGTGATCTACAGCTTTCTCACACCTTCTTTCTCACTGGAAGAGCCCTCCTCCCCCGAGGGGGGGGTAGCCATGCTATACTTTTTCCAGCTTCCCTTCAGCCAGCATGGGATTATGGCCCAGCTGTGGTTCCTGAAATCAGAGTGAAATCTCCTGGGAGCTTCTGGGAGAGATTTAATTCTCTGTTTAAAAAATAAACAAACCCAAGAAACAACCTTAATGCCCATGGAAGAATGAATGGATAAAGAAATGCAGTCTATAAGCACAACAGAATATTATGCAGCCTTAAAAAAGGAAGGGAATCCTGTCATTGGCTACAACATGGGTGAATCTTAAGAGCATTATGCTAAGTGAGATAAGCCAGGTACCAAAAGACAAAAACTGTGTGATTCCAGTTATATTTTTATGAAATATCTAAAGTAGTCAGATTCGTAGGAACAAAGTAGAACGGTGGCTGGGAGTCATTAATTCGGTATAGTGTTTCCCTTCTGCAAGATGAGAAAGCTCTGAGAGTTATTGTACAACGATGTGCATTCACTACTGTACTATACACCTAAGAATAGTTAAGATGAGGGTGCCTGGGTGGCTCAGTGGGTTAAAGCCTCTGCTTTCAGCTCAGGTCATGATCTCAGGGTCCTGGGATCGAGGCCCACATCGGGCTCCCTGCTCAGCGGGGAGCCTGCTTCCCCCCCCCCCCCCGCCTGCCTCTCTGCCTCCTTGTGATCTCTCTCCCTCTGTGAAATAAATAAATAAAATCTTTAAAAAAAAAAGAATAGTTAAGATGATAAATTTTGTTATAGATGTTTTTTACAACAATAAAAAAATTGGAATTAGGTGTTGGTGGTGGTTACATAGTCTTGTGACCCACTGAATAGTTTGTTTTGAAATGGTTATTTTATGGGAATTTCACTTCATAAAATATTGTGCATGTGTGTATGTGGGGGGGGGCCTTAAAATGGTGGAGTTGGTTAAGCATCTGACTCTTGGTTTTGGCTCAGGTTATGATCTCGGAATCGTGGAATCAAGACCTGCATCAGGCTCCATGCTCAGCTTGGAGTCTGCTTAAGATTCTCTCTCTTCCTCTCCCTCTGCCTCTCCCCCTACTCATGCTCTCTTTCTCTCTCTCAAATAAATAAGTAAACCTTTAAAAACAAATAAATCACAACTTGAGCTACTCTTAATGTCTTTAAATAACATTAAATTATATGTCTTAAAATATAAAGACATAAAGTACATGTCTTTACAGATACATACTAATCCTGGCGCAGGGGCAGCCATTTTGTAGCTGCAGAGGAATGTGCCAAAGGACCAAGCCAATGAAAAGATGAGGAAAGATGAGAAGAATGTGGGCCTTGGATGACTTCACTGCACTGTTGAACTTCTCTGGAATTCTGTTCCCCTGTAAGGTTACATGAGGTAATGCATTTTCCTCATTGTTTTTATTTACTTTTAATCTGAGTGTTTGATTATTGCAGCAAAAGCATCCCAACTTAAACAAGTACCAGAGATTTTCTTCTTACATAATCAGAAGAACTGGAGGAGGGGCTCCTGGGTGACTCAGTTGGTTAAACGGCTGCCTTCGGCTCAGGTCATGATCCCAGGGTTCTGGAATTGAGCCTTGCATCAGGCTCCCCATTCAGTGGGGACCCTGCTTCTCTCTCTGCATGACCCTCCCCCTGCTTGTGATTTCTCTCTCTCTGGCAAATAAGTAAAATCTAAAAAAAAAAAAAAAAAAGAAAAAGAACTGGAGGAGAAAAAAGCAAAAAAGGAATAGATTTATCACTATGTAATTCATCATTATTTAAGGGTATATCTACATACTATGTAAAATAACCTATTATACCATCCAACATCTCCCATAAAATAAGTCTTCTACAACTTGGGGCATTTTGTAGAATTATTGTCTTTATTTTCTGGATGAGAAAATAGCAATGGCCACAAAGCTAAGGAGCTGAATAACCTTCCTTTACTATGGAAACCCTGAATTTGCATGGTACAGTTGAAACTAGTATTTCAGGTGAGGAAGAGTAAGGCAGATTCTACCCCAAGTCTTCATTCCCTCGGAAGGAGTCTCTATGTACTTCCCTCTGACACCCACACTGGCCCAGGACAGTCATTCTGTATTCTCTTGGATGCTCCTTCCCTCAGACTCCTGACTCACCCAAGATGGGTTGGGCCTCTTCCCAACACCATGATGAATCCTCAATGAGACAAACATGGGAACAAAGAAGCCGAGTGTCACACACACACGATTATGCTCCTCCGGCACACTTCTGATTCAGAGAAGTAGACTCCCGGCATTCTTGCTTCCCAGGCCATCCCTCCCCACATCCCGCCTTATATGGAAGGCTCCTTTAGAAGCCATTGGCCAGGCCCCTCAATTCCTACTGTAGGCCTGCCTTCCCATAGAAGGTGTCACCCTATAGCATAGTGCTTGAGGGCTGGTCTGCTTCATCCCTGGACCTAGGGATTCGGTTCAAATTAGGCTTTTCCACACTCACCTCTCACCTCTCACCTTGTCTTCCAGGGATAGTCACTCAGTGGTCTGGTCCCCACTATCAAAGCCATGGTGTAATGATCCTTTAACCTTTTAATGATCATGGCATCCACTTACTAGGTTGGACCCTAGGACCTACATACAGTAAGCCTTGTTCACAGAGACAGGTAGAAGCGTAGGCCTAGCCTGAGAGACAAGCTGAAAGCAAATGGAACACAGCAGGGAGGGAAAGGTGGGGGAGGGCAGGTAGGGTGTGGGATGCTGTATACAGTTAAGTCTTCTTGGAGCCTCACTGAGAGGGAGGCCAAGTTAAATAAAGCCATCAGCTGGGTCTCCACTCATCAAGTGAAAGACCCCTCAGCTTTGCTGCCCTCCCCACCCTCCATTCTAGAGCCTTCCAGGCTGTTCCAGGCACTTGAGGGGACAGAGGACCTGCATTTGGCTCCAGGCTTCCCTCTTTGAACTCCAGTCCCTTCACAAAAAAGTTCCTATGTGTATCCTATGGGAACATATACATGGAAAGATTTTGTTTCTACATGATAGTGACCAATTTGAAAATATATGTGAGCAAAGATCCTCTTTAAAACACAATGAAAACTCGCAGCATATTTAGGAATAGTCCTAAGAAAAAAATGAGAGACTTTTTTTTTTTAAATGAGACATGTATGTGGAGAAAGCCATAAAACTTAATAACAGACAAAAAGAAGATTCAAATAAAAGGAGGTATGTACTATATCTGGAAATCTCCATATTATGAAAATATCCACTATAGAAATTATCTATAAATTTAGTACAATTCTAATAGCCATCTCACTGGGATTTCTAGTTAAAATGGACAGTTTTATTATTATTCACATGGAAGAAAAGATGCAGAAGAAAAGACTGTTTTAAAAAGGAAGAACATGGAAGGGGAACGTATACTGCCAGATATCAAAACATACTGTAAAGTTATAGAATTAAAAACAACATAACAATAAATAGACAAATAGACCAATGGAATGGAGCAGTGAGCGCAGAAACAGACCTGTGAATGTATAGGAACTTGGTATATGATAACGTTGGTATTTCAAATGAGTGGAAAAATATTCAATTAAAAATGTTGACAGAAATGAGTACCAAAAGAATGGAAATCAAGTTTGCATCCTACTCCACGTCATTCATCATAGAAAAATTCTAGAGTACTTAAAGAATGAAACATTTTTGAAAAACTACAAAAGAATAGAAAAAATATGGGAGATTATTTTTGTGGTTCTGTGGTCAAGAAAGCTTGTGAAAGGACTATAATTTTTTTGTAGATAGAGAAGAATTATTCTAGAATTTATATGGAGATGCAAAGGAACTAGAGTAGTTAGAACAAGTCTACAAAAAAACAAAAAAAACCAAAAAACCAAAACGTAGTGTTAGTCTGCCCAATTTTCCAAGTGTTCTGTAGCCACAATAATGAAAGCTGTGTGTGGCTGGTGTGAAGGACACAGATTGGTGGGACAGAGCAGAGAACCCGGAAAAAGACCCACACAAATATGCCCAACTCAGTTTTGATAAAGGAGCAAAAGCAACCTAGTAGACGAAGGACAACCTTTGAAACAAAGGGTGCGGAACATTTGGACAATTCGAATGCACAAAAAGTGAACCTCGATCCAGACCCTGTAGCCTGTATAAAAATTAACTCAAAATGGATCATAAACTTAAGTGTGAGACATAAAACTATAAAACTTTTAGAAAAACAAACGAACATAGGAGAAGAATCTTTGGAATTTGGGGCTAAGCAGAGTTCTTAGCCTTGACACCAAAAGCACTCTCCATAAGAGGAAATATTGATAAATTGGACTGAATCAAAATTTAAAACTTTTGCTTTGTGAAAGGCCCAGGAAAAAGGATAAAGAGATTAAGCTGCAGGAGCACCCAGGGGGCTCAGTTGGTTAACCCGCTGCCTGCAACTCAGGTCATGACCTCAGGGTCCTGGTTTTGAGCCTCGGGTCAGGCTCCCTGCTCAGCAGGGAGTCTGCATCTCCTTCTTCTTCTGCCCCGCCCCTCTCCAGCTCATGCTCTCTCATGATCTCTCTCAAATAAATAAATTAAATCTTTAAAGAAAAAAAAAAAGACAAGTTGCAAATTGGGGGGAGGGAATATTTGCAAAACATGTATCTCACAAAGGACTATCATCAAAATACATAAAGACCTTTCAAAACTGAGCACTAAAAAAACCAACCCATTCAATTAGAAAGTGGGCAAAAGACATGAACTGATATTTTACCGAAGAGAATATTCTTGTGGTAAATGAACATACGAAAAAATCTTCAACATTCTGAGCCATAGAGAAATGCCAGTTAAAACCCCGGGAGTTAGCATCACACACCTACCAAAATAGCTTCAGGAAATACAGTGACAACCTCAACTTCTGAAAGGGATGAGAATCACGTGGATCACCTATACTTTGCAGGTGGGGATGGAACATGGTCTAGCCACCGGGAAATAATTTGGTAGCTTCTTAAATTAAACATGTAACTGTCATTCAACCTAACAATTGTACTTTTGAACCATCTGTACACAACATTCCTAACAATTTTATTTGGAAGAGCCCCAAACTGGAAATGACCCAGATGTTCTTCAGTAGATGAAGGTAAGCAAAGTGGGTGCTGCCACATCATGGAATAAATATGTCTCATGAAAAAGAAGGAGCAAGCTATTGATACCCAAAACAACTAGAGTGATTCTCCGGGGAATTACGCTGAGTGAAGAAAGCCAGTTCCCAGAGGGGAATTGGAATACTGGGGGATTCCTTTCCTAGAACATTCTTGAAATGACCAAATTGGAGAAATGGAGAACAGATGAGTGGTTGCCAGCGTTCAGGATAGGGCGGCAGTGGGGTGGGGAGTCGGAGAGTGAGGCGTCCCTGTGACTCTAAAGGGGGAACATGGGGCCTCTGTGCGTGGAGGGACTTGTTCTGTATCTTGACCGGCCCAGTGTCAATGTCTAGGTTGTGCTATGACACTAGGGTTTTTTTGTTTTTTGTTTTGTTTTGTTTATTTGACAGAGAGAGAGAGAGAGATCACAAGTAGGCAGAGAGGCAGGCTCCCCGCTGAGCAGGGAGCCTGATGCGGGCCTCGATCCCAGGACCCTGAGATCATGACCTGAGCCGAAGGCAGGGGCCTTAACCCACTTAGCCACCCAGGTGCCCGACACCAGGGTTTTGCAAGCTGCTACCACTGGGGGAGCGTGGATAAGGGAGGCACAAGACCCTCCCATATTATTTCTTTCAACCACATGTGAATCTACAATTATCTGAAGATAAAAAGTTAAATTAAAACAACTACAAAAGAGGGGCACCTGGCTGGCTCAGTTGGTGGAGTGTAGGTACAACTCTTGATCTCGGGGTTGTGAGTTCAAGTCCCTCATTGGGTGTAGAGAAAAAAATGAAATCTTTAAACACAACAACGGATACAAGAGAATTAGAAAAAAACATAAGATATTACTTCTATGGATTTGTGACAGGGAAAGCTTGTGAGACAAGATACTCTACACAGAAGCCATTGAGGAACGGCTGTCAGTAAATTCAGCCACATCAAAACACAGCATCACCGAAAATGAAAACCAACAACCAATTCACGGAAATACTTGCAACAGTTACAATATGCACACAATTAATATTCAAAAATTATATATAAAGTATAAGTATATTATAAATTAATAAGTATATTATAAATTAATATGAAAAGTAAAGTGCACAAGGAAACAGGACAAGGGATAGGAACGGACAATTCACAGAAGAAGAAATCCAAATGGTCAAGAAACATAGGAAAGGGTGTAATATCTCAATAATAAAGGAAATGTAAATGAGAAGAATGAGAAACCAATTTTTATTCTAATAGATAAGCGAAATAGAAAGTTTGATTGATGTAGGGCTGACGAAGATGTAGACTGTTCTCATATTCTGTTGGTGGGAATATAAGTTAGTAGAATCACTTTGGAGAGCAATTAAAAGAATCTATTAAACTTTAAAACACACTTAACCTTGTAATCCAGTAAATCTGCTTCCTGGTACACTCTTAGGGCAATAGTCCTGTGTCCCCAAGGCGGCAGGTGAAGGGCTTTCCTGTAGCTTCCCTTCTTACGGTGAAAATTGGAAATGGCCTCAGGGTCCATCGTTGGGGCAATGGTTACCCAAGGCCCAGCGCCTCATTCTGTGAAATACTGTACACATGGCATATTTGAAGTAGTGGAAGCAAGTTGCCGAATCATACATACAGAATGAGAGAGAACCATTCATGTAAACACACACACAGTTCCTGGAGGTAATTTTCATTTTAAGTTCACGACCACAAACCTCAAATGACCATGCCACACAGCCTGGTAATCCTAAAATGTTTCCCTAGTAAGTTTATTTTCTCTTTCTAAAATGATCATTTTGTATCTTCCCCCTCCTCACCTCTCCCACATCCCCTACCCACTTTACATCCAGTTGGTGACCTTGCTTAACACTTCAACTGAAAAAAAATTAAAACTAGAATTACCATATGATTCAGAAATCCCACTTCCGGGTAGATGTCCAAAAGAACGGACAGTAGGGTCTTGAAGGGTTATTAGCATGCTTGTGTTCAGAGCAGCATTACTGACAGCAGCCAAAAGGTGGGAAAAACCTAAATGTCTACCAACAGATGAATGGATAAATGAAAAGTGGTGTGTATATATATCATGATATATTATTCATCCTTAAAAAGGAAGGAAACTCTGATACATGCTACAATGTGGCTGAATGAACTTTGAAAACATTCTGCCAGGTGAAATAAGCCAGACACAAAGGGACCAATCGCGTATGATTTCACTTACCTGAGGTACTTAAGAATAAGCAAATTCATAGAAAGTAGAATAGAGTTTCCTATTCTCCTGGGGCCAGGGAGAGGGAAGAATGGGAAGTTCTGTTCAGTGGGGACAGAGGTTCTGTTTGGAATGATTAAAAAGTTCTGGAAATGGATGGTGGTAAAGGACACCCAACATCATGAATGCATTTAATCCCACTGAACTGGAAAACTAAAAAAGGTTAAAATGGTAAATGCTACATTTTGAATATATTTTATCCCCTTAGACCTACAAAGAGAGTGAGCCACCAGACCACTAGGGAAGGTTAAAAAAAAAAAATCTGTCTTGTTTTCAGAGCCATCCCCTGCTCCCGTTGGCACCAACACAGAGGTGGAAAAGGAGGCCTCTGTGTTGGATGGTTAGCGTCTGGGCCCTCGGCGAGCACCGGCCGCTACCCTGCACCCGGGATACCGCGTGCTGGTGGCTCTAACGAGTCCTGCCCATTTCCCGGAGCTCTGCAAGTTTTGGGAGCCACAGAGAACCCAGCTCTGTGCCCGTTGGCACACCCCCAACCAAGATAGTCCCTGTGTGGGCAAAACTGACCCAACTTTTGCCAGCAAATAGGAAGTGGCACATAAAAAAAAAATAAATTTAAAAAAAGGAGGGTCTGAGGGGAACTTGTTTGTAAACCGATGGCTTGTTCCAGTCCAACCTCTGGCCTCCACATGTCCGGGTTTTAAGCCTGCTCTGTGCAGCTGAGGTTTGCGCTGGAATCTGCCAAGCAGAGCCTGCAAACGAAACCAGGCAAACGAAATGGCCTTTGGCTCCTCAGATTTTATACATCCTTCCAGACTCCCACAGCTCACATCATCTGCCCACTACCATGTGCTTTAGGAAACACAGGAGCAATTAATCAGATTAATCTCAGGAAGGTCCCCTCGCTTAATGAAGCACACATACTCTGTCAAAGTGGCTGCCAGGCGACGGGCTTGTAAGTGAACCTCATTTTCCCACTGACTGTCATTCTGAAATCAGGAATACGCTCTTCTGGAGAAAAATAATTGGTCATTTAGGCACGATTTTTTTCCGCTTTATTGAGGTATAATTAACACATAAAATTGTATATATTTAAAGTGTACAACGTGATGATTTGATGTAAATATACATTGTGAAATGATTCCCACAATCAAGTTAATTAACACATTCAGCATCTCACGGTTACTTTTGTGTGTGTGTATGTGTTAAGATCTATTCTTAACAAATTTTAAGTGTATACTACAGTATTATTAACTATATTCCCCAAGCTGTACATTAGGTCCCCAGAACTTACTCATCTTATAACTGAAAATTTGTAGCCTTTGACCAAGATGTTCCTGTTTCCCCCCCACACCCCCAGGCCTGACAGCACGATGCTACTCTCTGAGTTTGTGAATTCTATGGTTTTTTTGTTTGTTCTTTAGATTCTACATATAAAGTGGACAGTCTTTGCCTTTCCGTGTCTGACTTATTTCACTTAGCAAAATGTCCCTATTGTTGCAGATGACAAGGTTTCCTATTTTTAATGGTGGCATGATATTTCATGATATACAATCACATTTTCTTTACTTATACCTTTGTCAACAGACGCTGAGGTTGTTTCTGCAGCTTTGCTCTTGTGAATATTGCTTCAGTGAACAGCCCCTCTTTTTAGGAGCTAAATGTTGGGCCGACGGGGTCCGAGGAACCGAGGAGGCCACAAGACGGCGGCTGCCCTACTGTCTCACCGCCCCGCCCCCCTCTCATCAGCTTCCACTCTCAAAAGACCGCCAAGGCCAGAGCTTCGGCGGGAAACCGAGGGCTGAACTCCATCCAATCTCCTACCAATTACGGTCATGTTCCCCTGTTACGCCCACACCCCATAAAAACCCGTGCGCATCCTCCCCAGGTGCGACTTCCCCGACTCCCTTCTCTCGGAGTCGTGGAACCTCGCCCGAGGGCACCTCTATTAAAAATCTCCCCTCGTGCCTATTCGTCTGGTGCTTTGTTCAATCCGCCGTTACTGGGAGGGCTACCGGGAAACCTTACACTAAATAATATTCCATCATGCTTACGATAAAAATAGAAATATATTTGTTGCAATGCATGTATAATGCTGGGAATACAGATATCTCTTTGAGACACTGATTTCATTTCCTTTGGATATAGACCAGAAATGGAATTGCTGGATCATATGGTAGTTCTATTTTTAATTTTTTGAGGAACTTCCATACTGTTTTCCATACTAGCTATACCAATTTACATTCCCAGGGTTCCTTTTCCCCACATCCTTGCCAATATTCATTGGGTTTTTTTTTGTTTTGTTTTTTGTTTTTGTTTTTGTTTTAACAATAGCCATCCTAATAGGTGTGAAATGAGATCTCCTTGTAGTTTTGATTTGCATTTCCTGATGATTAGTGATGCTGGGCACCTTTGCCTATATCTATCAGCCATTTGCATATCTTCTTTGGAAAAATATCTATTCAAGTTGTTTGCCCATTTTTAAATCAGATTTTTGTCTTTTTTATCTGTTGATTTCTGGTACCTTTTTTGTCAGTTTCTCTGAGTACTTTATTATGAAAATTAGCAGCTCAGATAGACTTGACCTCTCTAAGACTTGCTTGGCTATTTACACATCCGTCACAGATTTATTAAATACTTACAACTGTCACTAATAATATCATGGTATTTTTGCCCTCATGGAGCTTATAGTCTTGTGGGAGAGTCAGACTTTAGACAAATAATTATATGTATATATACAGACATATATACATTTATAGTAAAGAAAAAGGCCAGAAATCAGAGCACTTAATAAGAGGGTTATAACCCAGAGAAAACGGAACTGAGGAAGTAAGGTGTGAACTGATGTTTGATAGATTATTAATTACTTAATTGATTCTCTCTATATTTATTGAATGTTGACTGTGTTCCAGGCACCGTTCTAGGCTATGGGGATGCAGTGATGAGCCAGCCAGCCACAGTCCCGGTCCTCATGGAGCTTCCCTCTCATCACAGTTCATGAATGACAGTGGGCTCATGAGAAGGGCAGTCAGAGGGAGAGCAGGATCCAAGGGCCAGGGGCAGACAGAAACATGGACAGCCATGAGCTGTTTGGCTGGGAACCAGAAAGGGAGAAGAAATTACAAAAGAGGCCGGGCTGGTAGACAGGGGCCCAGACCAGAGCCTGGGGACTCTGTAATTATCTGGGGATGCCAGTAATGCAGCCGCTAGGACACCTCCCCGCTAATGGTTCCATTCCCAAGCTCGACCCATGGGCTTGACACCCACTGATGGGACTTGGCAATGCGCCGAGTGCATCAGACGTTACCTGACCAGCTGGGGTTTGCCTTCCCAGGTGTGTCTAGGGCAGATGGCAGCAGCCTCAGCAAACCAGCCACCACAGGTTGGGGCGGACTCGCGGGTCACCCACAGTCCCTAGAACGTGTGTGTGTGTCGGGGAGAGGGGAGGAGTTCCTTTGAGGGGATCTTTCACTTGCTTTCACAAGCCACTTACTAACCTGTGACCGTGCGAGGGTTACACAGCCCCTCCAGGCTCAGATTCCCTGTGGTCCTATGGAAGGTTCTAGTACCTCCATGGTGGCGTGGCTGCCACGGTGGCTCCTCGGATGACACGGGGAAATGCGGACACACTGCGGAACCGTGCAGCCCGCTCCCCGGAACTGGGCACTCGGGAGACATGCATGCCGAGAGCGAGTTCCCCTCATTTACTCCTATGCAGTTCGCAGTTTTGTTAAGTGAATTTCTGCGAAGCAAGTGCTGTCTGTTCTCAGATTACAGCTAAGTGCTACCTTCTGGGCCAGGCGGTGATTAGCCAGGCTTCCTCTTGCGACGGTGCAGGACCAGCCAGCAGAGACGCTGGAGAGGGGACCGTCGAGCTCTAAGGGTGAGACTTCACCCCGGAATAAATCAGCAGCGAGGATCAAACCCAGGCCTTTGTCCTCCGTCTTTTGTGGGGACCAGAGTCGTGTGCAGGTTCGTGTGTGAGAACGAGCCGTGTGACCCCGTCCGCACTTGAGAGCCGGTGCCTCTGAACACTGGTCTCAAAAGAAAATAATTGCATACAGACATTCCTTTTGATCACATTCTAATACCGATTTGCAGCTCTGCTTCCTCGGGACCCCAAAGAAAGCCCTAATCATGGAGCCCATACCTGAAATGCGAATCTGGACGGGTAGGGGTGGGTGTCTGTAAGGGTGTATTTGTGTAGGGTCCGTGAGCTGAGATTTACTAATGCTTAGTTCTCCTTCCCCAAATTAAGCTCTCCATGTGGCTAGTAGGATATTTTCATCTGAATGGCTCAGTTGAGCACTGGAGGCAGAAGACAATTTTTTTGTGGTTTGCTGGAGGCCAGGCAGTTTTTCCATTCTGTTCTTTTATTATGATCATGATTACTTCATTACCTACCCCTGATGGGGTTTCTTTGGGTCCCAGTCTGTTTTTAATAAGAAGCAGACCAAAAACAAAGTTTGGGTTGTGTTTGAAATCTCCAGCTCTTTTTCTGAAATAATAGGTTAAAGAATTCTATTTGTCTTCTGAGGTTCCGAGGTTGGCTCAGAAATGCTCCAACCCAAGTCCTTTGGGGAACAGGGTGATGGCACTTAGAATACCGCCATCCAATGCAGATTCCTGGGTTCTGCCCCCATCCACTGAAACTGAAGCTCCAAGGGGAGGCCCAGGAGACTGCACTTTTACAAATATTCCAGATGATTCTGGTACACAGTAGTGTTTGAGAACAGAGTGAAGGAAGAAAAACCCATCAGCAGTATTTCTTTTTTTTTTTAGCAATATTTATTTCTAATCGTGATATAATCCAAATGCCATGAAATTCACCTGTATTCACAAGGTTGTGCGACCCTCACAGTCATTTCTAACCGTCCCCCTCCCCCAAAGAAACCTTGCACGCATGGGCAGCTACTCCCAGTTTCCCCTCCTCCAGCCTCTGGCAACCACTAATCTCTTTTTTGTTTCTGTGGATTTGCCTATCCCGGATATTTCTTTTCTTTTCTTTTCTTTTTATCCTGCATAGTTCATATAAACGATATAACTTATGGCTTTTGTGTCTTTTTTGTGTTCACCAAGCATAATGTCTTCAAGGTTTATCCATATTGTAGCATGTTATGATTCATTCCTTTCTGTTGCTGAGTAATATTCCCTCACATGGATGTATTATGTTTTCTTTATTCATTCATCAGTTGATTATTAATCAGTATTTGCCCAGTACCATTTATGTGCAAGATGGTCTGCTGGGGGCGCCTGGGTGGCTCAGTTGTTAAGTGTTGGGCTTTGGTTCAGGTCATAGTCCCAGGGTCCTGGGATCGAGCTCCGCATTGGGCTCCTTGCTCAGCGGGAAGCCTGCTTCTCCCTCTCTCACTCCCCCTGCTTGTGTTCCCTCTCTCGCTGTGTCTCTCTCTGTCAAATAAATAAAATATTAAAAAAAAAAAAAGGCCTGCTAGGCTCCCCAGAGGATGGAAATGGATTTGCTCCAATAGCGCAAGGAATCAAGAAGAGGAGGGGAAAGCATCTGGCACAAAGCAGAATGAATGAATGAATGAATGAATGAACGAACCGGAGGCCGCACACATCAGAAAAGAAAGTTACCTGGAGAGGCAGCACAGTGCCCGGCCAGGTGGTGGGTGATGCTGCCCACGTACAGGACCCACAGTGATGGGGGCCCACTCAGGACCCACTCAGCTTTTACTGGAGGTTGGGTCTGGTCCCCGAAGTCCCAGAGAGGATCAGATGGGATCTACCCCATGGAGCTCACACACTATGAAGGAGGCAAAACATGGACCCAAATTAGTATCATGCTGGGTAGCCATGGAGGGTGGGGCAGAGGGGGTAGAGGAGGGGGCCCCGTCCAGCTCATAGACTGGAAAACATGAAGGGAGAGGCAACTTTAGAAGTGAGCTTGGCAGCTTGGGTAGGACTTAAGTGGGTGATTGACAGTGAGAGCAAGTTACCGAAAAGTCAGGGACAGAAATGTCTGACACGAGCTCAGGGACAGAGTTCCAGGACACCTGTCTTTCTTAGGTCCATTGTCATGAATGCTGGCTGCCCATCAGAGTTGCCTGGGAGCTTAAAAAGCCCAAGAACCCTGCCCCTCGAGATTCTCTTTTAATGAAATTGCTTGAGGGTGACCCCAGGCAGCCCCCCAAGTGATTCCAATGAGAAGCCAGAGTCAGGAAGCATGGACTCAGAGGATCCGAGGAGAGACTGTTGGACGTGAACCTGGAACACTAGGTTGAGTGGACTGGAGACAGGTGGGTCACATCACCGACTGTCCCTGAGAGGAGGTGCTGTTTATAATCATGCCAGGACAGCAGACATGAACAAGACTGCCCCAGACAAATGGGACCACACAGTCACCTTAACCGTGGAAGAACCCGAATGTGGGCTGTGGGATTCGCACCTCACCTCATCACAGGTGGGAGCCATTGGAGGTTCTGGAACAGAATACTGACACCTTCTGAAACTGGTGCTTCAGGAAGACTAAGGAAACAGCAGGCTCAGGCCAACTGGAAGAGAGAAGCCGGAGGCAGGAAAGGCAGAGGAATCTGGGCAGGAGTGACCCGGGACCGTGAGGGGGCAGATGGCGTGCTGGATGAGAGGCACACCCCTAAGACCGCTCCAAATACACCTGCCGTTTAAATAAAAATGGCACACTTGCTGGGCAGTCTTCGCTTCAAGACAAGTCCATTCCCCGAGTCATTGCCTCTTTCTTCTACACGAAGGTAAGAAGTGGGGGGCCAGTCAGGCTCCCCCAGTGCCCGAGGCAGCCTCTCATGGGGGGTCCTCCGAGAACCCCAGGAAGCCCGCCTTGGTGCCTTGCCCCAGGCCTGCTAGGTCCGGGCCACTCCCTGGAGAGTTTCTACCCCTTGGGTAGACCCCAGTCCTTCTTTTCTCCACCTTCCGGATCAGTTCTCTTTCTCCTTTTGTCTCTTGCCTAGTAGAGCTTGTTAGGTGAGCTACACCCCTGTCCCACCCGGCCTGAGGCCCCAAAACTGAGAGTGTGTGGCCGTGAACGTGAGAGTTCGGGCCAGTTTCTATGCCTGGGCGCTCCCCTTCTCGGAGTCTGGTGCCCCCGTGGGTGGCACCAAGTCAGGCCTTTGTTTTCCATGTCCTCTGATCCCCAGAGCAGATTGTGGTCGCCCACGGGCTGGAGTGGGGGAAGGAAGACGCAGAGCCCCCCCACCTCCCCACTGCCGGGCTGTGCTCCCTAGCGGAATCCAGTGGAGCACAAAGGGGTGCCGAACACATGGTCCACAGTGGGGGTGGGATGTTGGGAAGGGGGAAGAAGTGGAGAGCTGAATGATCAGCTCCCAAACACTCCACCTCTTCATTTCCCTCCTTTCCAGCCTGGGGAAAATATGTTGAATGATCTCAAATAATCTCAGAACATCAACACACAAATGCATGCCGCATTGTTCCTCTCTTGCACTCGCCCTCGTGGTGGCCGAGGAGGGCACTGGCTGCGAGGACAGTCCCAGACCAGCTTCTGGCATGTCTGGGAGTTGACCACAAGATGCCTCCCCAGCCAAGACAGCAGGGGACAAAGTGTGGCTGCCTCTGGCCTGGAAACCAAACTCTCCCTGCCCTTGGACCTGAGGGGGTGACCACAGCTGTACCTGGGGGCCAGGTCAGCCCTGGGTTCCGTGGCCTGGGGGCTGGGGCCAGAGGGCAGATCAGTTCCTCCCAGCAGGAGAGCAATCCCCGATGTGTCAGTGTGAGGGAACTGCCCTGTGATACAATCTTCAGTGTTGGAGGCGGAAGAAGTAAGTGGATAGCCTCAATGCCTTTATCTGGAGAATGGGTATATTGCGAGTTTGCTGGTTCCATGGAGTTTTCCAGGCCGTGGCAGACTGCAAGACTGTTCTCCGCAGAGATGCCACAGTGCTGTTCTGGAAGCAACGGGAATCAGGACCTCTTGATCTTCCCGCATGTCTCTGATTGCCATTTGCAGTCAGAATCATTCTCATGACTGAGTATGCCCCCAATTCCCGTGGGGGAGTGGGTGTGGAAGAGTGGGTGTGGGAGGAGGTTTCCTGTTAATATGGGAGCTCAAGCGATTATTGAATAAATAGAAGTGACTAAATTTAAGCCTCAAACTAGTGAAGTGTGTTTGCTTAGGAAAAAGTCCAGAAAGTTATACAACAAAAAGTCATTAGTCATTGCCTCTAGCTGGTCAGATATCAGGTGATACTATTCTTTTTTCTTTTCATTTATCTGTGTTTTCCACTTTTTTTTCCTACAGCACAAACTCATGTAATTACTTGAGTTATTAAAAAACATTTTTATAGTGGCTCAAAAAAATGATTATTGTCTAGAGGTCCCAAGGAAAGGCTACATTGTGTCTTTTCTCATCTACCTGTTCCAGAAGGTGGAGAAGAACACATTGTGTTTTGTTTTGTTTTTTATAAAGAGACTTTTATTTTAAAGATTTTTATTTATTTATTTGACACAGAGAGAGAGAGAGATCAGATCACAAGTAGGCAGAGAGGCAGGCATAGAGAGAGGAGGAAGCAGGTTTCCCGCTGAGCAGGGAGCCCGAGGCGGGCCTCTCTCCTCCTCTCTCTCTCTCTCTGTGTATATATATGTATGTATATATATATGTTCATATACAAAGTATACATGTACATGTACACAGTATAAATTTTTTTTTCTTTTTTCTTTTTTTTTTTTTTTTTTAAGATTTTATTTCTTTATTTGACAGAGAGAGAGAGAGAGATCACAAGTAGGCAGAGAGGCAGAGAGAGAGGAGGAAGCAGGCTCCCTGCCGAGCAGAGAGCCTGATGCGGGCCTCGATCCCAGGACCCTGAGATCATGACCTGAGCCGAAAGCAGAGGCTTTAACCCACTGAGCCACCCAGGCGCCCTCTTTTTTCTTTTTAAAAAAGATTTTATTTCTTTATTTGAAGGAGAGAGGGTGCCCATGGTGGGGGAGCGGGTGTGGGGGGCAGAGGAAGAGGGAGAAACAGACTCCCCGCTGAGCTGGGAGCCCAATGCTGAGGGGCTCGATCCCAGGACCCTCGATCGTGACCTGAGCCGAAGGCAGACGCTTAACCGTTGAGCCACCCAAGTGCTCCTGGAAAGATTTTTCTTTCTTTTTAAAAATTTATTTAAATGCAATTAATCAACATATAATGTGTTACTAGCTTCAGAGGTAGAAGTCGGTGATTCATCAGTCTTACATAACCCCAGGGCTCATCTCATCACGTGCCCTCCTTAGTGCCCATCCCCCAGTGACCCCATCCCCCCACCGCCTCCCCTCCAGCAACTCTCCACTTGTTTCCTACGATTAAGAGTCTCTTATGGTTTGTCTCCCTCTTTGATTTTGTCTGTTTTATTTTTCCCGCCCTTCCCCTATGGTCCTCTGTTTTGTTTCTCAAATTCCACATATGACTGAGATCATATTTACCCCAAAGATACAGATGTAGTGATCTGAAGGGGCACGTGCTCCCCAACGTTTAGAGCAGCAATGTCCGCAATTGCCAAACTATGGAAAGAGCCCAGATGTCCATCAACAGATGAATGGATAAAGAAGAGACGATATATATTTATACAATGGAAATATTTTTCTTAATCACAAATTGTTAAAATAGAGAAGTTAGGTGCCTACTTGTGTGTGTTCAATTGTCTGGAGAAAATTAATTAGCAGACTCAACAGACCAGAGCTTGACCCACAGGGATGAGGAAGACCGAGCCACGGTGGGGGGGCTGGTTAAAGGGACAGAAGACAGAAGATGGTGTGGGGCATGATTTCCAAGTCTCTGAGGACTGCTATGGAGAGGGGGAGCCAGGGGCCTTACCGCGCAGGGCTTACTAGGGATGACTTGTCAGGCAGGCCATATACGGAAGCCTTTCCGTCTGTGAATGGAATGTCTTAGGAAATGCTGTAATGAAATGACTTCAAACTCCCAACTGACAAAGATGTTTTGTCTGGGTCTCATTACATCATCTTAACCATGACAGGAGAGTCAGTGAGGATGGGCAGGGAGGAAAGAAAAGGTAAGAGAGCTAGTCCAGCTAAGAGGCTCCAAAGAGAGAGGACAGGGCACACGTGACACCAACAGTCATGGCCAGCTTGGGATTCTCGCTGGTGTGGACATGTGGAGACAGTGCAGGTCCAGCTGGTAGAAGTGTGGAAGAGGCAAGGGGAGGTCCAGCTCAGAACAAAGGTACCTTGGGGAAGGGAGGCGTGAAGTTCAAACACTAGCCCATATCATGCATTTGTGCAAATTAGGCAAAGGTGCCCCAACTAGGCAGATGCCTCCTTGCACTAGG
The DNA here is from genome assembly GCA_002007465.1 of Ailurus styani. Lineage (NCBI taxonomy): Eukaryota > Metazoa > Chordata > Mammalia > Carnivora > Ailuridae > Ailurus > Ailurus styani. The sequence goes on along the minus strand of LNAC01000296.1, from coordinate 758,132 downwards.
GGACATGGGTGGGTGGAATGTGGGCTGGATTTTATCTCTCTGTTGGCTGCTTCAGATAGCTGCCCTTGTTCACTAAACAGCCTGTGCATTTGTACATGGACGCCCTGGGCAGTCTCAGGACAGTAACGGATGGCTGCCTGTCCACAAAGGACCTCAGCCAGCACAGGGGAAACAGGAGCAGGATGTGGCACCCAAGGGAGGAGAGCCGCCCCATGTACAGCATGGTACCGAGCCCAGTTCTAAGGCCCGTTGTGAGCTGGACTTCGAGTCAGGAAAACTGAGGCAGCATCCTATTTGTAGTGGCAAGGATGCAGGCAAATGGCTGGAGGGTGTGCCTCCCCATGCCTTCAGGGCATATCTCTGGCCTTGAGACCCTTCTGGAATGTCCTGCCTGCAGAAGTCCTGCCTGATTTAGAGGGAGGGGATCCCAGCAAGGGTCAGCAGAGTGGGCTTGCGGGAGCATCAGTGAGCCGCACCGGGGACCAGGACTGGCCGGTATGGACCAGGAACCAGACCTACTAATGGCTTTTGCTATTCTTTATGGCAGAAAGAAGAACCAAACTTGAGCATGTGCTCAAATCATCTGGAAGGCTTGCTGGGCCCACCCCTAGGTCTGGGGTGGAACTGAGAATTTGCATTTTGTATTTCTAACAAGTTCCCACATGTTGCTGATGCTGTCCGACCAGTGACCACACTCTGAACAGCCCCGCTCCCTGAGCTGTTTTTACTGACGCACAAGGCGTTGCCTGGGAGGGGCCAGACACCTGGCTCCTGTCTGCTTCTCCTTGTCAGCTGTGGGTCCCCGGAGGGTCCCTTTACACTATCCTCCAGGCCTTTGTGAGGTGTACTCAGTCTCTTCCGCCTGGGAGGATTTTACACCTGTTCGCTCCTTCTCCGCAGCAGGAAGGAGGAAGAAGGATGGCCTCTCCTCGCTTTAGACAGTGGTAGGGGCCAGGGCGATCCTTTGATCTCCTTCTGCTCCTGGTGCCTCTGCGCCCAAGGGGCAGCCACAGACCCCAGGGAGCCTGAACCCCGATTCTGGGCCCTCCTGGCAGGTGTAAGGGCTAAGAGCTTAGTTACTGGCTGAGCGGTGATTCTTTCCGCTGACATCCTGATGCGGCCCAAAATCCGCCCTGTTGGGTGGAAGAGCCAGGTTCGAAACTCATCACAGCCTGTGAGCTGGAATAAGCTCCTGGCCCCGCCAGGGCCCCGGCTCTAAAGGGAAGCTGCCCCAGATACTCCCAAAGACCCTTCCCAGTTCTAGCATTTCTTGACTCTGAGGAGAAGATGGATCAGAGGAAAGAGAGGGTTTGCTGGCAAGGGGTGGGGTGAAGGTGATGTCAGCTGTGGTGAGCTGGGCCTGGGAAGGAGTGTGAGTCACGGGGCATGACAAGGAGGGGGTGGGGAGCCGGGGAGGGCTTTAACGAGGAGTCATGTGGTCACACCGCTGGTGAGAAGACTGGGGCCCGTGGGGGGCTGGGCATCGGGGCCATTTAGCCTCTGGCCCCGGGGGGCTGGGCCTTTAAGGCAGTGACGGCTGTGGGAGCCCTGAACGAGGACAGTGCGGGAGGCCTCTGTGGAGCCCGGCCCTGCGGGCAAGTCTCACTGGCAAGGAGCCTGCCTGACCCTCTTTGCTCGAAGCTCCAATCCTGGGGTCACTTCACCCAGATTCCTGTCCCTCTGCCGGTCCCTTAGTGCCTCAAAGGCAGGGACCAAGAGTCCCCCTTTTGCAGGCTCCTGCCCAGCTTAGCTTAGCAGAGCGCAAGCCACACTCTGGGGACCACAGCAAGGCAGCTCTCCAGGCCCAAGGCGACTGGGAGAGAGGGTTGGAGGCAGAGGGTCTGACGGGCCCTGCTCCCTCCCATCCCTCTTGCCCTTGTCCTGTCTTTGCCCTTTGTGGCTTTTGCCGAGACCCCTGGCGCTTTGCTGCGCTGGTCACCTTGTGGAGAGGGGCGGACCACGCCCAGGTGAAAGCACCTTGGCCTCTCAGGCCCACGGACCAGGTGGACACGCAGCCATGACCCCGCTGCTCCCGGACCAGGCAGCCCCGGGGCGTGCGGCTGGCTCTTCCCGCCCCGAGGGCCCCTGGTTCCAGGCTCACCGGCCTTGTCCACAGCTCCAGCTCTGCCACACACGCGTGCTCCTGACGTCCCTTCTCTTTTCCGGCATCGGTTTCCTCCTCCGTAAGTTCGGAGCCGTTACCCCTGAGTGACCCGGTTTCCCGACACAGGGTGGGTGCTACGCCAGTGGCCCGGTTGTCACTGTTACTGCACATGACCACGGCTACAGACCAAGAGCGCTCGCGTCCCTGGATTCCTGGGGCTGAGCTGGGCCCGGAGCCCCTGGGAGATGCTTGGGGGGCGCACAGGCATCTTGGGCCCTTGAAAGAAAAGAAGTTACTGGGAGGGGGGGGGGGGGTGGACTCCAAGTGGGTCCTGGTTGGGGGAGGCAGTGCCCCCTTAGCAGGGGCTTCTGGTCAGGTGGCCGCTGGCTTGGGAGGTTATCTGAGGGCACAGGAAATATCTGGAATCTATGGGAAAGGGAACTCAGGTCAAAGGTCACCTCAAATTAAAATTTAAAAAGCCCTCTGTACGTAGGGAATCAAAGGAGGTAAAGACATTTGCTCTTCCGGAGTCTCCCGCACCCAGATGTTTGCAGTTAAAATTCTTGTGGGGGCAGACAATGGGCTCCTGAGGCCCCGCAGGGCAGAGCTGCCCAGGGGGTGACTGCTATTCTCAAGTGCCCTCCGGGACACTCGCCCCAGGTCTGACGGAGCAAGCTGGTGCTGTGGGGGGTGGGCGCTCTGGGCTGGGGGGGCCGGGGCCCTCTGTGTCCCCCCTGCTTGCCCCCCCCGCCCCCACTCTAGGCTGACTTCTCCCAGAATGAAACAGGATCCCAGATCCTGCTCTGGTCTGAGCCACGGCGGCTTGTTAGCTGGAGGCCCAGCTCCCTCAGATTTATGGTCGGGAGCCCCTCATCTGAGGGCCAAGGCCTTTTGATCTGAGCACAGGGTTAGGGGCAGGGGATTCCTGGGTCTTAATTGGCATCAGCCCGGCTGATGCTGAGCAGGGCTCCGTTCCAGCCCCAGCCGCTCTGGCGGATGCTGATTGGCCAGGCAGGGGTCTGGGAGGAAGACAGGGGTTTGCTCCTGCTCTGGGGCCTCAAGTGCGGAAAGTTAATTCTCAACAGCGAGAATCAACAGCTCCAAAGAGTCCTCCATCTGCAGCAGCCCCCAGCCTTGACCCATCCCTGACCCTGACCTCTTCCCTTCCTGCTCTGACCTCACCCAGACCCAGGGTCATGTCCTTCCTCGAGGGATCTCCCTGTGCCTAGCCCGGAGCTGGCCACCGGGAGGCTACAAGGCCTGTCCGGCAGACAGACAAGGCACACACCCAGCTGGAACTAACAGACAAAATAATAGGCGGTGCTTTGTAGTCCTAGACTCCCTCAGCCCAGGGTGCCCCTTTGCATGAGGGTTTTATTTTGTGGCGTTCTTTTGTTTTCTGGCTGAAGGAGGAGGAGGGAGGTATATATATGGGGTCCTCGGAGACAGACCTGAGGGAGAGGAGGGGGAGGAGGAAGGGTGGGGAGGGAATCCAGCTATTCCCAGACCTAGCTTAAAAAACCAAGTCTTCACATCTGTGCCCTCCCAAATTCTCTTTGGGTGTAAGTTAAGTGGAGCTGGGCTTCTCTCCTGAACAAGGTGAGTAGCGAACAAATGAAAGAATGATGAGCGTGGACCTTTTTTCTCATAGGGTGTCCCACTCCTGCCCCACACTGGGCCTTCATGGGAGGGCAGCAGCTAGGATGAAGGTCCTGCACTCAAGAGTTGACCTTGGTTTCAAGGAGCCAACCCTTCAAAGTGAATGTTGCCAGAAGATGCTGTCATTCTGGGCCAGAAAGGCAGAAAGAAGAGAGCAGAGCCCACAAGCCCCTGTTGGTCTGGAGATGCCTCAGGAGGAGGCTGAGGAGAGAGAGGCCATTGCGTCCCAGGCTGGTGACCCAGGTGAGCCATGCCGGCTTTGGGGAGACAGAAGAGTATCTCACTCCTGGAAGGATAGCTATTTATCACTCATGAAGGATGGATGAGTTTCTCTCAGGCAGAGCAAGGAGGAGTGAGGGTATCAGGTAAGGGCTCAAGGTTGGGATTCAGGCAGAAAAGCAGGGCCTACATACACCAAGGTCAGAATCCATTTATCTCTAGGGCTTCTGTAAGGCCGATTGTTCTAGGATGCTCTGGTCTTGTGTTTCTTCAGATCCTCCCTCACCTTCGCTGGCCACTCAATTTCTTATTTCTGGGAAGTGCTAGATACGTCCTCAGGGTTGTCTAGGTAGAGAAACTGCTCCTCACATGTATGGCCTGGACCACATTTTCCACACTGAAAGAGTTCCTCTTCACTGAGGTGTAGCTTACATGTGGTAAAATTCACCCATTTTCAGCTTACAGTTTGATAAGCTCCCCCAGATGGAAATCACCATATACCTACCACCCAACAAGATACTGAGTATCTTTACCCACCTCCCTAAAGCCCCCTCATGCCCTGTTCCAGCCAGTCCCCAACTTCCCCTTCCCACCTCAGGCTTCCGCTAAAGAGCTTTCTGGAGCTCCAGCTTTGTGTTGTCTAGACTTCACGTACACGGAAACACACGTGTAGTCTTTGGTGTTAGTCTCCTTCCGTTTAGCTGGGAAACTTTTGGCTAAAGCTCTTGATGCGCCTGTGTACTCGGGGTACATTAGTGCTTTGTTCCTGGTTATTACTGAGAGTCACCGTCCCTTCCCCAGCTGATGAATGTTTACTTTTCCCATTTTGGGATAAGCTGGCTGAGGCGGCCCGAAGGCAGGGTGACTGTCTGTCACACTGAGGGGCCCTCTTCACTCTCTGTCACCCTGCCCAAGGGGGTGGGTGGGAGGGAGGCCAGAGCCTGAGCCCGTGGCACCATGGGACCCTGGGAAGGGCAGGGCCCGGGAACTCCAGGGTCGGGCTGTTGAGGGACTTCCTAATAGTAACAGGCACTATGATCTAAGAGCCCAGGCTCTGTGAGCCTCTCCAGTCCTCAGTGAGGCTATGCGGGGCTACGTCCCACCTGACAGCTTGAGCAAGCTCACTCATAAAGGCCAGGCAAGTTGGAGCCACAGATCGATGGGTGGCCGGTTAGGGTTCAGGCCTCCTCTGTTTGTGGGCCTCCAAAGCCTCCTCTTCCTGAAGGAGGTGGGATTATCCTGGGAGTTGGGGAGATAAAAGGCCGTGAGACCAGCCAGGCCGGGGAGGCAGTAGAGGTCTTCTGAGGCTGGTGAGGACCCTTCTCAGAGTCCCATGTAACTGATGGTCGGTAGGCTGTCTGCCTCCAGGGCCTGCAGAGGAGGCAGGAAGCTCTCCTGTCTCCTGAGGGCGAGGGGAATGTTCTCCCCATGGCCCTGGGGTGTCCGAGGTGAGCTCTGAAGTGGGGTGGGGGGCAGCTTTGGAGGAACTGAGCAAAAAGGACTGCGAAGGGATGTCCCTGTTGCCCCAGACCAGGGGAGACGTGGGTCCTCGAACTCTACCACCGGGTTCCTGCCGTTCCCAGGGAGTCTCAGGAGCAAGGCCGCTTCATGTCTGAGAGCCTCAGGTCTGAGAGCCTCACCTGAGGCTTCCCGTAGGGAGAAGTGTTTCCGTTCAGTCTCCACAGGGTGGAAGCACCACCTGAAGATCTCTGCTCAACTTATGATTCTTTTTTTTTGGTTTGTTTTCAAAGATTTTACTTATTTATTTGTCAGAGAAAGAGAGCACAAGCTGGGAGAAGCAGCAGGCAGAGGGAGAAGCAGAGGGAGAAGCAGGTTCCCGCTGAGCAGGGAGTCTGATGTGGGGCTCGATCCCAGGACCCTGGGATCATGACCTGAGCAGAACGAAGACCCTCAACGACTGAGCCACCCCTGGGTGTCCGGTCAGCTTACGATTCTTTTCGTGCCGCTCCATGGGGGCCGGAGGGGCAGGAGTGGGGCTGGAAGTTCAGAAATCTGAGCAGTCTCAGCTCAGCCCCTGCCTCACTGTGACTGCTCCTTTCCCCCTTCTGGGCCTCAGTTTCCCCAACTGGAAAAGGAAGCAGGTTTAGAGACAGGACAAGAGTCCTGCCGCATCTGATTCTAGATCTTTGTGGAGTCGCCGGTGAGTGAAAGAGACTGGAAGCAAGAGGCCGCTCGAGGGAGGTGCGTGGTGCCGTCCCTCCCTCTCAGGACACCCTGGGCCTCTCCTGGTGGAGCCTCTCAGGAGGGGCTTTTCCAGGGCCCCTCTGAGAACATCCCCTTTGCTCTCTTGCCAGGGCTCCCTGGGGCTGCAGTGGAGACCCCTCCCCTCCCCCCCGGGAAAGCAGGTGGAGATGGGGAGAGGTAGGGGGCGGGGAGAAGCAGCAGCAGAGCCACACTGTATCAGAGCAAGAGCCGTTCCATCGAAACCAGGTCAGCCTCTTGCAGCTCCTGACGATTATCCCAGTGAAACTGGGAAAGCGCACACCTGGGGCCATTTGCTTGGCGTCCTGGTTTTATGATCAGGGCGCCTGAGCCGAGGAAAAAATGAGTTCATTCCCGCTGCCTCCGCCTCTCTGAAGGGCTGGCTCTGTGTGGCCCACGCCGGGCCCTCGGCCTCCGCAGCCGGGCCCCCGGGGCGCCCCGTCTGTGGAATGCGGGAGGAGGCCGGCCCCACCTCAGGGGAGAGGCTGCCAGCACCCGGCCCGATCTGGGGTTCTAGAGTGGGCTGCAGAGGCCAGGCCTGGCTCCCCTCTTCCACATCCCCCTACACCTGTCTCAGGCCTGGGGCCGTGCAGACCGGGCTGGCGTGAGAGACGGCAGCCCAGGTGGTTCTTACCTCTCCTGACTCTGGAGTGTTCCTCTGAAAGGCTTCCAAAGCTCGTGCGTCCCAGAATGTAGCCTTCCCTCCCCCGTCCTCCTCTCCCTACCAAGCCTCCCTCTCCTGCTCTGGGCCCTGACTCCCTGTGGTGACACCGAAGGCCCCCGACTGAAGGATGGTGATGCCACAGAACAGACTTCAGGGGAGAAGTGCCCACGTCCTGAAAGCTTTGTGCACCTCTTGGTCCAGCAAAACGTCCTTCGGTTGTCACTCAGGGCCGTCCCCTGCCCGATCAGGCCACAGGTGTCCCTGAAGCACTGGCTGCCTTGCCTCCAGGCCCCCTCTCGGGGACCAGCTCTGCCAGATGTCTCGGAGACTCGCCCTCAGACCCGAAATGCTCTGCAGCCCACAGAAAACCTTTCTCCTGATCTGCACCACGGCCTCCGTCAGCTGCTCCGTGGCTGCCCTCAGCCTCTGGTCCCTTGGTCAGGTGTTGGGAGAGGCTTTCTGGGCCTGAGGACGTGGGTAGTGGGGTGTGGACAGCAGGGTGAGTTGGAAGATGGTAGGACCAAGGCCAGGGTCCTGGTTCCCGGGGGGTAGAGGGCAAGCGGAATGAAGGACAGGCAGGGCAGCAGGCACGCGGAGCAGAGAGGCCGGTCTCGGAGCCATGGTCCCAGAATAGGAGCTTGAATCCAGGCAGGACCCGAGGATGGGGAGCCCAGAGTCCATGGGTGGCCCAGCTCCCTTCACTTCTGCTTTCCTGGCTTTGCCTTGGGCTCGAAAAAAACCACCTCCACCCAGTAGCACGGCTCTACCCGTCCAGTAGCCCTTGTCGTGTCTGTGGCCTTCCCGCATCTTTGGCATACATGTCCTACGTCTGGAGAATTTTCCACGTCATGAGTCCCCCCAGATAAGGTAAAAGTCAGAACTCGTTCCTGTCTGCTGAGGGACAGTTACTATGACGAGGCTCTGCTGTGTCCACGTCCCTACATGCAACGTGTAGGGGTCCTCTGTGGGAAATCACGGTGGTGGGGGCATCTGGCCCTTCTGGGCAGCAGTGGCAATCGCTGGGGCCATGCCTAGAGCAGAGTTATGTGTGGTGTGGTGGCGCCATTTTGTCTTCTCTGGGCAGTTCCCGCTGTGTGTCTTGGCTGTATTGTTCTTGGCTTCATGGCATCCAAGTCTGACTCTTTGGCCTCCTGGGGGTTCCATGAGCCTCATAATATCTTTTAATAACTTACTTTTCTGCATCATCTAGTTAGAGTAGATTGTGTTGTTTACAGTTCAGATCCCTGATTGGTTTACCTTTTCTCCCCCAAAGACCCTAGCACTCTTAGAAAACTCACCCCAGAAGGGGATGGAGAAGGAATCCCAGCCAATTCAAACAGCTATTAAACAGCTTAAACTAGCTGGTGCTCATAAAGCATGTCCTCACCCACCATCTTACTTGCTCCTATGTGACCCATCTCTGAGTTGTTAGCGCACCTCCAAATTCTCTAAGATTATGGAATTACCCTTTTCTGTCATATAAAAATGCATTGGTTTGAGTCCCTATCACAGATAAGGTAAAGACCCCAAGATACCCCCCTCCTAGTATCTGGGGTACGTCTTGGGGAAAATAAGGTTGACTTCGGTCTGTTTCCAGTGTTCTGCTTCTGCTCGCAGTCCTCTCCTCCTTTTCTGCATCGCGTCACCCCTGCCGAGACTCCCCCTCCCTCTGGGCTCCCTCTGCTCCCCAGAGGACCACCACAGCGAGGCTGCAGCCACCAACACAGGCTGTGGAGCAGAATTCCACGAAATTTAGGAACAAGAAAGGGGAGATGATATCACATAACAGCATGGTAGACAATTTTTTTTCTTAAAAGTTTTTTATTATGAACTCTATCACACACAAATAAAAGCACATAAAACATCAATATATATTTTAACAGAAAACATCAATATATATTTTAACAAGTTATTTTAAAGCAAACACTTACGTAACCATCACCCAAGTCCAGACATAAGACATTGCCTCAGGAAGCCCCTCCCCCCATCTGTCCCTTGTAAATAATCTGTACTGTGAAATATTTCACACGTTCCGAAGAGTGTGTTGAATGGATAGATGTGATCTTAAGGACAATCGTAAGACGAGCACCTGTGTGCATGTTCCATGTAGTTTTCCTAATACCTTGGAGTACTTTGTGCGCCACTCACTGATTGTATTACGCCCCCCACCCCCAATCCTTTCTTTCGATTTTCTGTGCGTCTGTGTCCTCCCAGAGAGTGGAGTGTTCAGTGGTTGTATCCATCAGCACCCTAGCAGGAAACAGCACACAATCAGGGCAACTGGGGGGAAGATCAATGAAGAGATTGTCTACAAGGTGTGAGCAGAGTTAAGGGAAGCCAGAGCTGGTGACAGTGGGGAGCCATTACTGCTCTTAGACCTGAGGAATCAAGAGGAGGAAGTAGTTCCCAGAACCCAGAGGGAGAGCTATGGCCCTGGGACAGGGCCCCGTGCTGGAACCTTGAAGAGATGGTGGAGCCACCTTCTGTGATGGGACCAGAAGCGACCAGGGCCAGTTTGCTTGGCCTTGCTCTCCTTCTTCCGTGTCCTACTGCTACTTCCATTGGCCGGACCCAACTGGATACCGGCGAGCCCAGTGCACAGGGGAGCCCATCCAGGTGACTGTAAAGGTCAGCTCCTGGGTTTGGAGTGGGGTGGAGAAGGTTGAAGAATGGATCCGGATTAGGTGTGGGAGAGCGGGGCAGACAGAGCCAGAATCGAGAACCAGAGCGGCAAACACAAACCTGACATCTAAGGAAAAGTCTGCTGGTGTTGGTTGAAGATAGCGAAGATAAGTTGTGTGGCTTCTGAGTTGCCAAGAATTTATAAACGCCCTTTCTGGGGACATTGCCGGACAAGGCCATGAGGGAGCCAAGGGCATCTGGTAGGGCTGGGGTGTGGGGCCACATGCAGGACACCTGGAGGAAGAGTGAGCTGCTTTACACTTTTCCATTCATTATAAGCTCCCTACAGCCTACGTCCTGTTGTCGGGAGCAGGGTAAACCAGAAAGTCCTGTCTGGTGGCCACAGGCCAGGACAGGAAGGCATGCATTTCGCCAGCATATGGTCAAGGCAAGCCCAGGGCAGAGCAGATCTGGGCCAGGCTCACCCAGGTCTCTGTCCCAGGATGGCAAGACAGCCCAGCAGCCGTGGGCTCGTCAGTGGTGGGACAGCCTTCCTGGAGGTGGCTGTCTGCTTCCTCTCTGGGTGGGCTCTGCCGTGTCTTTTCTTTCTCCCTCAGTTTACTCTGGGGGACACACTATCCAGCGGTTTCCTGAAAAATATTACCCAGGAGAGATTGTGATGTCACATGTCTCAAGTTGTCTTTATCCTCATACACTGTTGGTCATTTGGCCTGATGGAGGGTTCTAGATTGGAGAGCATTTCCTCTACCATCTCAGATATTCTTTCATTGTCTTCTTGTGTCCCAGTACTGCTGATGAGACAATCAAAGGTTTTCTGATTCCTTGGCATGTGACTTGTTTTCTGTCACCCCTTAACACTCAGAGAAGTCCATTTATGGTCTTGGGTGTGTGCAACGTTGCCTGGTGTGGGTCTGTTTTCACCTTTCCTCCAGGCTCTTCTCTCTATGATTTCTGTCCCGTCAATATCTGATCTCCTGGGCCAATCCTCCAACAGCTGAAATCTTTTCTCTCCTACTTTCCATTTCTGTGTCTTTCTTTTTTCCTTCTGATTTCTAAGAAAATTCCTCAAGGAGAGAGGAGGAAGCAGGCTCCCTGCTGAGCAGAGAGCCCAATGTGGGCCTCGATCCCAGGACCCTGGGATCATGACCTGAGCCGAAGGCAGCGGCTTTAACCCACTGAGCCACCCAGGCGCCCTGTTTTTAATTTCCAACAGTGTTTTGTTTTTGTTCTCAGAGCATTCATTTTTTTAAGTCACTCTAGGGTGGGGCTGGCCAAACGCTGTCTTTGCTGGAGAGAGGTCTGGGCGTGCCATTTGTCAGGACAGCCCCAAATACCAGCACCTAGGTCGTCCTCTTGAGCAGGCCAGGCTTTTCGGAGAAGCCTCTTCTAACCTCCTGCCCAGAGGGGGAATCTGTATCAACCAGCATTTTGGGGGTGCTTGGAGCAGAGGAAGTGCTGGGGGTGTGGTCCCCCAATTTCCTGCCTTCTCTTCAGCACCCCTGAAGCTGTGCCTAACCCACTGCAGGAGGGGGAAAGGGAAAGGGGTCCAGGAGTCTGACTGGTCCTTAAACAACCTCCAACCAATCCCTCGTTGACTCCCTCTTCCCCCTCCCCCCTGCAGAGATTCCCGCTACCCCGATTTCGGGGCCTTTTGAGCATCCCGCTCGCCCTTGGGGCTGGTGGCCCCCTTGCCCCCCGCTGGCTTTGGGATCGCCTTTCTCTGTTGGTTAGGTCAGTCGCTGCTCATCTGCCGGCTTCCCGGGTGGGGCTGTGGTCGTTCCCCCTTTGCTTTTCCTCACGCTTCCCCCTCTTGCTGTTTTCGTGAGAGCTGGAGGACAAGTGACACTAGGTTTAACCTGAAACCCTCGAGTGTTCGTCTTGCATGAGCCCCCCGGGCACGTCCCGAGAGCGAGAACGCCCGGCCCTCTCCCCCCCACTCCTCAGCTTCCCCAGTGCTGTTTGGATGCCCCCTCCCCACCCACCCCTGGAACCCCCCTCCAAGGCCCTCACGCCACCACGAGGTCCAGGCCACACCCCAGATTCTTCTCAATGTCCTACTCCCAGCCGGCCGGCCCTCCCGCTGCCCTCCCTGCTTCATCCAGCCGGATCCCTGTTGTCCGCTCGAAGCGGCATCCGTGGGCCCTACCGTCCCAGACCACGGAGCCCCCCACGCCGGGCAGGCCCGTGGCGTAAGGCGGGGGGGGGGCTCCTGGCCAGGTGGCCCCTTCAGAGGAACAGTAGCTGTGGGCTCGGGCTGAGGCTTCTGGGGTGCGGGGCCACAGCCTCTCGGTCGGCCTGAGCCCAGCACAGCTGTGGTGGACCCTGCCCGGCACGTGTTCGGGTCCCGCCTCAGCATTGGCCTCAGTGGCTCTCTGTGTTTTTCCTTGAGGGTTTCCTCTGAAGCTACAAAAACGAGGCATCCTCTGCAAGGGAAGGGTGGCTGAGGTGCCCAGGGGCCACCCTCAACACTGGGGGGTGGCAGGTTGTGGAGAGATGCCCACACTTTCCTCCTCTGCATATTCCCCTAGGGGCTGAGCCCTGGGTGCCCGTGGCGGGCACCAGCCCTCCCGACCCACCCCCACTTCTTCCTGGAGTCCTGTCCTAGGCTCTGCGAACGGGGTGTGTCAAACTAAGACAGCTGTGAACGGGGACATGACAGGTAGCCCTTTATGTTAATGTTCTTCCCGGGAACCTCCCCCTAGCTCCCAAATTCATATCCTGCCCGCCCCCTGCTTTATGCTTTGCCTTCACCAGGTGTTCCTCCAGGGACCAAGCTCAGCCAGCTCCCTGTTGCCAGCCCCTCGTCTCTCTTTATTTTTATTTATTTTATTTTATTTTATTTTTATTTTATTCTATTTATTACTATTCTTTGCCCAAGGGGTACAGGTCTGTGAATCATCAGGCTTATACCTTTCACAGCACTCACCATAGCACAAACCCTCCCCAATGTCCATAACCCATCCACCCTATCCCTACCCTCCCACCCCCCAGTAACCCTCAGTTTGTTCCATGAGATTAAGAGTCTCTTACGGTTTGTCTCCTTCCTGAACCCATCTTTTTACATTTTTTCCCTCCCTTCCCCCCATGAACCCCTACCCTGCCTCTCAAATTCCTCATATCAGAGAGATCATATGATAATTGTCTTTCTCTGATTGACTTATTTTGCTTAGCATAATACCCTCTAGTTCCATCCACGTTGTTGCAAATGGCAAAATTTCATTTCTTTTGATGGCTGCATAGTATTCCATTGAATATATATACCACATCTTCTTTATCTATTCATCTGTTGATGGACATCTAGGTTCTTTCCATAGTTTGGCTATCATGGACATTGCTGCTATAAACATTCAGAACACCTCATCTCTCTTGAGAATGACAGCCACATCCTCCTAACTGGTCCCCTTCAGCTTCTCTGGCCCCAACTGGGTCAAGTGGCTCTGTGAAACTCTCCAGATTTGGGGAGGTTTGTGGCAGTAGAAAACAACCCTGGGTTTTTATAATGCAAAGGTCTTTCTGCCCCCAAACCCTTCCCATGGTCCAGCCAGGGAATGGATTTGGCTTGGAGTGCTAACAGCTCTTGGGGTGTAGGGTGCAAGTGGATGGGGTGTGGCCATGGAGGAAGCAGTTGTTTTTATTTCTAATCCTGGGGTCTCAGCTCCCTCCCCACCCCCTTCTCTGTCAGGGACAGCTGCCCCCCCCCTCATTCTGGCACAGATCCAAGCTCTGGGAGGGGCTTATGGGTTTTGAGACCTGTCCAGTGAATCTACTCAGATTCATCCGGAACTTTGCCCCTAGCAAGGATGGATAGTCCAAGATGGATAGTCAAGAAGAGAGACAGACTGACAAGGCAAAGACAAAAATGGAGAGACGGGGGGACATGGGAAGTGGGATAAGGGGAGGGGAGAGAAACAGGGAAGGTCTGGAGCCCAGGAGAAGGGCTCGTGTGGAGCCCTTACGAGGAGGGTGAGGTATGCATCCTCTGTGTGTAAGCAGAGGGGGGTTCCCAAGGCGCGGGAGTCAGGCTGTGCTGGCAGGGGCTGAGGAGGGTCAGAGGAGGAAGGAACAAGGGTGGTCTCTGGCACAAGGGGCTAGGAGCTAGGGCACCAGGGCTCCAGTCCTTCTCTGCTGGAGACTTACTGGGTGGCCTCCAGCAAGATCTTCCCCTCTCTGTGCGTCTGTGGAGAGAAGGGGCTGGGAAAACTCCTCTTTTATTTAGTCTGCATCCCTGTCTGTCCTTCTCTGCTCCTTCCTCTCCCCTTCCTGGAGATTGCCTCCTCCATGCAGCCTCCCTGATTTTTCTCACCTCTCTAGCTAATGTCCCTTCAGCAACAGCCTGGGCTCCTCAGGCAGCAGGACCTCAGCCTGCTCACAGTCCGCTCTGGGGTTCTCAGTGTAGGAGGTGCCCCCCCTGGGGGGGGTGCTGGGAGCACTCCTGAGACAAGGATGGCCTCTGCTTTCTACTCTCCTCATGCGGACTTGATAGCCCCATCTGAGGCCTGTACCAGAGAAGATGAAGAAGGCAGGAGCTAGCAGACCCTGAAAGGGGCATCTGCCCTGGAAATAAGGATGACAGGGCCTGGGGAACAGCAGGGTACCAGGGGGAAGCATCTGGGCCCCGGCTCGATCTTGTCCAGGCACACTTACAGACAGACCCTCCCAATGCCCTGTGGTCAGTGCCAGGATATGGAAAGTCTAGGGTAGAGTGGAAGCCCAGAGAAGGTGTGACCAGCCCAGCTGGGAGTGTGAGGGGAACCACAGGGGAACGGTAGGGAAATGTCCTGGGCTGAGCGTAGTTTTTGGTCAGGCGGAGGAAGGGATGGAAGAGGGTGCGTGTTTCAGGCTGGGCCTCTGCCGGCCCATATGGTAACTTTGCGTGAATTAGACAAAAGTGCCCCCTCTGGGCAGACGCAGTCCCAGGCCTGTGCGCACGGTGTGGTCTCCATCTGAGCCCGAGGGAGCTGGCAATCAGCCATTGTTCTGCGTGTCACTGTGCAGAGCGGCTGGCAGGTGCCACGGCTGGGAGTGATCTCTGACTGGCACAATGACTCCGAACGTGTCCACATCCCGATCCCTGGAGCCTGTGAATAAGCTGCTTCCTGGGGTAAAGGGGACTGTGCAGATGGAATTAAATTAAGGATCTGGAGATGGGAGATGATCCTCAGTGATCTGGGCCAGCCCTAAAGGCAATCACAAGGGTCCTTAAAAGAGGGAAGCAGGAGTGTCGGCCTCCGAGAGAGGAAGTGTGACACAGACACAGTGGTCAGGAAGAGTCTGGAAGAGGGTACCCGGTTAGCTTGGACAATGGAGGAAGGGGCTCTGAGCCAAGGGAGGAGGTGGCATTCTGAAGCTGGAAAAGGTAAGGAAATCAATTCCTTCCCAGAGCTTCCAGAAGGAACATTTTGATTTTGGCGCCTTAAAGCCCATTTTTGGACTTGCAACTTCTGGAACTGGAAGATAATCCATCTGTGGATTGAGCCACGGAGTCTGGGAATTTGTGCTGTAGGAGCTCAGGCCTGAGCCATGGTGCTTTCAGAGAGCACTGTGTCTGGAGCCCAGCGTGGCTGGGAAGGGGCACAGGGGAGGTACTTCAGGATACCAAGGGCCTCCTCAGTCCGAGGAGAGACACCACAGAGGGCAGAGTCCTCCCCGCCAGCCTCATCTTCTCATTCCTTGCCTCACCCAGCTTTGGGGCAAAGCTCCAAAGGGCCACTTGAGATAAGGTTTTGACTTTGGAGGAACAGCAAATGCTGGAGAGTGATCCTGAGGGTCCAGTGGGGAAGCGGTTATTGGCCCCCGGTGTATGCCCAGCCTGTGCACACCCGCACATGCACTCACGTACTCTGGGAGGGGTCCCAGCCCGCCCGTGGCCCGTCCCCTCGGCAGCCTTCTTCCGCACAGAGCCAGGGTGAGGCGGCTCGCCGTCCGCGGTGACAGGCGCCCAGGTGCAGCCCCGCGGGGCCTATCTGATGCCAGGTCTCCAAAGGTGACTGCCCTTGGGGGCAACCGGGTCTCGGAGCCAGGGGTGGGTCTCACAGATCTGAATCCTGGGGGGGGATGCTCAGGCGGTGCAGGAAACCGAAACCGATTTTTCTTTGACACCTGTGATCACTGCTGGGGTGAAAGTCTAGTCACTTCATTGGAAATATTGGGATGAATCAGATTAATCACAAAGCCCACCTGGGATGCCCCAGCCTCTTGGAGCCTCGCCAGGGCTCCGAATGCCTCCTGCTTCCTCACCTCTGCACACATCTGGCTCTATCTGGGCACCTTCTCCACTCCTGATCTGTCTGCTCCACCCTTCCTGAGCTCCTGGCTGGCACCACCCGAACATCCATGCCCCTGGGGAGCCCTTCCACCTGCGTGGGCCTGCTTTCCCACCACCACCTGCAGCCTCACATGCTCCCTCCTGGAGCCCGGGACAAACTCATCCCAAACTGATGTGAGCAGAAATGCCGCATGTTGGCTTGTGAACCCCAACACTCCATGGCTGGACTTGGGGCAGGCGAGACTTCGCCCTGGACTCGCCCCAGGGAACTGCCTGGCCTTCTCAGACAGCCCAGGCCTGTGGTCCCAACGCCACCCGCAATTTGTTTTAGAGCACACATTCCCCTGTCGAATTGTATATGTACGTTTATATTATATATATATACATATACACACATACTATTTGCATTATTAAATGTGATTATTAAATTTTATTTATACTTTGAATATGAATTTCATATACAAGATGAAATTTACATAGAACATTTATATATGAAATTTGTATTTATAAGATAAAGGAGGAAAAAGGAGGGAATTTTAAAGGAAAATTCCCTTTCCTCCTCTTTCTCCTCTGCCAGCCTGGGTCTCTGGATCATGGCACAAGGGACTTGTAGTAGGAGATTAGAGGAAAAGCTTTGGAAAGCTTAGTGGTGTGTCTCTAGAAAGAAATGTCAGATGGAGGGCCGTTAGAATTTTAAATGTACTTACCCTTGACCCAACAATTCCACTTCTATGAATGTCTCCTGTAAATATATGACATTTGTTCAAAACAACATGTTCACAGGGTTATTCAGTGTAGCATTATTTGAAATAGTGAACAGTTCGAAAAAAGCATTAATTGCCATTAATAGATGATTGGTTAAACAAATTGTAGTATAGTCATATAATGGAATACTATGATACTGTGTTTTCATTAGCCAAGAATGAGGTATGGTAGTATGAAAGGAGCTCTAAGATATGTTAAATAAAGTTTTTAAAAACCCCAGTGCAGAATATTGTGCAACCATTTATACAAAGACCGCATGTGTGTGATGAGTGTGCATGCGGACACTTGTGCATGCAGACTTAGATTCATAAAATACAGTATGTCTGGAAGGCACAAAATATGGGCAAGTGTGTGCTCCTCTGGGAAGCCTCTTTGGGTGGCATTAGCCCCTTTTGAATTTTGTACAATTTGTTTATATTTACCTTTTCTAAAATAATATTAGTTTACTCTTTCAAGCCCTTCAAAATAATGAAAACATAAATAAAAATAAGTGACGTCCTTAGAAGAGAGCCGGGCATGCAATGACCACTAGGGAATTTAATCTGTTAGCCTGCTTCCCCCAAGGCTGACCTGGGTACTTCTCAGTGTCCCCACTGCATTGTGTACACACCTTCATTCTAGCATTATATTAGGGTGTAGTATTTGTGCATATCCACGCTTGTCCATCTAACTGGACCAAACACGCCTCCAGGTCAAGCACAATACGTTTTCATCTTCTGTACCAAACAGAGACACTGGCAGATAGTAGATTGCTAAGTGAATGAATGTATTACAGGGCAAAGTGAAGCCATAGGCCCTGTTCTCTAGAAGCTCAGGGCCTAGCGCGGTGGGACAAGAGTCACACGTGACACGTTTCAGTGAATACAAGCCACATATGGCAATGACTCTGCGAGCCTGGAGATCTGGAGGAAAAAGAAGGAAAGAGTCCAAGTGCAGGGAAGTGATCACAGTTGCAGGGGTGGTGTTCAGGCCTGTAAAGACGGCAGTCAGCAAAGAACTGGTCCAGGGCCGAGGAAGCATGGAGGTTGCTTTGTTTGTTTGTTTGTTAAAGATTTTGTTTATTTATTTGACACAGAGAGAGATCACAAGTGGGCAGAGAGGCAGGCAGAGAGAGAGGAGGAAGCAGGCTCCCTGCTGAGCAGAGAGTCCAATGCGGGGCTTGATCCCAGGACCCTGAGACCATGACCTGAGCTCAAGGCAGAGGCTTTAACCTACTGAGCCCCCCAGGCACCCAAGAAGCGTGGAGGTTGCAGCAGAAGCATTGGGTCTGGGGTGTTGGGACAACATCGGAGGGACCTGTTCCTGAGCAAGCCAGGGGGGCTCTGTTCAGTTGGCCACTCCTCTGTCAGCCAGGCTGGGAGGTGGCTCAACCATCCTACCCCTCCACTAGGGCCTTCCTTCTCAGCAACATGCAAGGGCATCTGAGGGGTACCTGAGCTCCGCCATCTGCTTCTCTGGGCCAGCACTCAGAGATGGAGCTGGGTGGCCAGCCAGTCCCCCGTCTTGGCCTCTAACCCTGTGGGAACGGGGTGTTTTGTGATTTTTAGAAGTTCAGCTGTAGTCTCTGCATGTATGCATCTGTTTCTAGACTTGTCCTAAAAATTGGCCAGCTTGCTTGGAATGGTTATCAATATTGTAATTGACTTGGTCATTAACCAAGAGCTGACTTAACCATGTTAGGTCTTGAGGGGAGGGAGGAAGGGGGCACAAGACTCAGGAATACCAGTCGGTCTCCCCAAAGGGAGAATGTTCTTGTTAATCCATCACTGCATAACAGACCACTTCAAAACTCAGTGGCTTTAGAACAACAACTCTTTAATTCTCTCTCGTGGTTCTGTTGGATTACTGGGTTCAGCCGCTGGTTCTTCTGCTGGTCTTGCTTCGGGGCGTCTCATGCAGGGGCACTCAGATCAAGGCTGGGGCCGGAGTCATCCTCAGGCTGAACAGCTGGACCTCTCTTCCTCTCCACGTGGGTTCTCCACATGCTCCCTTCAACAGGGTAGCTGATGTCTTACATGGTGACTCCAGGATCTCAAAAGCAAACCTTCCAAGAGAGAGGATGTAGAAGTTGCTGTTTCTCCTAAAGGCTAATGCTGGAATTGGCACTGAAGACCTCTGCCATGTTCTGTTGAATAGTGTGCATCCCAGGCCAACTTGGACTCAGTGTGGAAGGGGGACCCTCTCATGGCCTGAGTGTGCATCACTGGGGACCATCGTTGGAAACCAGCTTACACAGCCCTGCAGAGTGACGGAGATGAGAGCTGAGGCACCGAGGAGGGACGTGAGGGGTGGTCTGGGAGGTCGGTGATGGGTCCTCTCCCCAGCACCCGGTGCCGATCTCTGCTCTCTGGCACGAAGAGCTGACACCAGACAGATCTCCTTTACACAACCCCCTCCTCACTCCAGTCACACATCCCACCTGTGCTCCGCATGCGTGCCCACTGACTGGCCACTTTAATGCACAGGCCGAAAGAAGCCTTGAGCTTGGTGGTGAGGGTCTGGCCATTATGGGGGAAGTTCCAGGCTCATATACCCAACTGCTCCCTGGGTTGTGCCACCTAGACATCCCAACGGCACCTCAAACTCAGTGTCAAGAACTAATCCCCCACCTCCCGCTTCTGAGGGAAGTTTTAACCGCTCCAAGGTCACTTGTCTTTATAGAGGAGACGGCTCAAGGGACTCCAAGTTGATTCGCTATTATAGTAGAAAAGAAAAATCAAGTTCCATCAAATCTGGAAGTGCTCTTGATCTAGAGTAAAATGTGGGGGATGACCATGCCTGACTCAAGATTGTCTCCTAATGAGCACACTGGATAAGTTATGTGGAAAAGTTTAAAAGTATAAAATGCTATAACAGAGGGAGGGACTGATATTTAAGGAAGGGGTATTTGACTTCTGTTGGTTTATCTGTCTAGTAGCCATTCCTCGCTTCTAAAAACAGTTCCCCTCTTTGCCTCATGAAACCTATTCCGTGTGGTTTGGATGAGGCTCGGGGGCTTGAGAAGTAGATACACGCCTCAGGCTTAGCCAATCAGAGAACGCCAGATCTCTGGCCATCAGGATTGGTTCGGAAATGGGCATGTGACCTCAGACAAGACCAGTCGGAATCCTCCATGCTTTTTCTGTGGGAGTTCTTGGCAAAGATAGTTTCTATCCACTTAAATTGCTAAAATCAGTCTGGCATCCCGTACGGGGAGAAGCCAGTTGGGAAATACGGAAAGACGTCATTCTAGCCTCTGGATCCAACACTGCCTGAAGCCAGAACAACCCTGACTTTTCAATTCCATGCGTCAATCAATACATTATCTTTTTTTGGAGCCTGATTCGCTGTGTCTAAAACCAAAAAACCCCAAACCCCTCTTTTTTGTTCATTTTCACCATTCCGTGACTGACTGAAAGACCTGACTCGAATTCTCTTTTCCAAGAGGCCTGCTTGAGTAACCCCGTCATGCAGTATTCATGTGGTTCCGATTTCATTACCTTGTACTGCTTTGTCTGTAATATTATAGATGTTTTGGGAAGTGAGTATTTCTGGAATCAACGTGGTCCTTCCAAGTAGCGTGGGAGCTTCCGGAGGGCTCGAGCGCGTTACGTGAGCTGCCGATTTCTGCATACTGACTTCCCTGCCTGGGGCGGGGTGGTGACCGTGTGAGCACACAGACACCTGTGCGGGTGGGTGCATGTGACCAGAGCAAAGGTGATGTGCATACCTGCGTGTGTGAGCACGGAAACAGAAAGACAGGCGGTGAGACTGGTCCGGGGACAAGTCCCTGCAGGGCTGGCAGGAGTGTCCCTCGTTCGGCCTCGAAGCCCAGGCACGAGTGTGGCACAGGAGCCCAGAAGTGCCCTCCACAGAGTGGCTGTGGTGTCATGCTGTGGCCTTTGGCTGAGACTTCTTTTACCTTCACAGCTCGGCTCAGATTCCCCAGCCACAGAGGCCTCCGCCCTTTCCTTTCTGACTCCCCAGCAGCTAGTGCAGGTCCCTGCATGTTGTCAGAGCCCGGTGGGTCGCGTGGAAGGGGTCAGTGGAGGAAGGAGTGCCCTGTGTCAGATGATGGCCTCCCCGCGTCAAGCAGCCCGGGAGGAAGGAAGAAACAACCCTTCTCCAGTCAGGAGGTCAGATGGTCTGCAGGGGGCGGTCCTCTGACCCCCTCACCGTACTCTCTCTCCTCTCCTCTGGCTTTGTATGGCCAGGGGTCCCTGCCTGGGCCATGCTCTTCTGCCTCCCCCTCCCCTGCAGAGCCTACCATCCGGTTGGTCTCAACTTAGACAACTTCCCCAGAAGCCGGCCGCTGCACACGCTCACACGCACTCTGGGGAGGTGCTTTTTTGAGGGCCCCCCCAGCATGGGTCCTGGTATTTATGGAAACACTTACCACATTGCATTATTTGGACCTCCATGGTTGAGTGCTTGGGGGCTGGGATCATGTCGGATTCTGTTGCGTTTTTCTTTCCACTGCCTGGGCTCCATTTGTTCATTCGTGCGACAGTTTTTTACTGAACACCGTCTAGTGTACCAGGCATTGTTCTGGACGCGGGGGATGTGGAAATGAACATGACAGAGAAACTCCCTGTTCTCGTGGAGCTTCCACCTCCGTGCGGGTGGCGGGGGAGAGACAACCAACAAGCAAACAAATCCTCGAAACAGAAACAGATCATTTCAATGAGGCTGAGTGCTGTAAAGGACAGAAATCATGATGGCACCGCCGAGAGCCTTGAGAGCCTGGAGGGGTCCGAGAATGCCTCTCTAAGGAGCCAGCGTTGGGGTGGAGACAGGCGGAAATCCGAGGGAGAATATTCTAAGCAGGGGGAAGAGCTGAAGAACTCCCCCGAGGGGGACACGATGCCCGGCCCCCTAGGTTTGCACAGCAGGATGAAGGCAGAGGCAGAGGAGGAGTGGGAAGAACTGAGGTCGGAGAGGCAGGCAGGGGCCCTATTTTTATAGAATTGCAGGCCATCGCAAGGAAATCGGGTGTTATTTAAATTACAATAGGGAAGTGCCATGCTCCTATTTGAAATCTTCCAAGATCATTCTGGCTGTTGTGGTAGGATGGATTGTAGGGGACAAGAGGAGGCTAACGGTCCCATGGGGGAAACAGGCCATCATGGACATGGAGAAGAAGGGATGGACCAGTCTACACTGAGTTGAAGTTACACGACCTGTTGATGAATCTCACGTGGCTTGGAAGAGAAAGAGGGGAGCCCAGGAGGCCTTCGAGTCTTGGGAGACTGAGTGCATGCCGGTGCCAGTTATGAAGACAGGACAGATCGGATTGGGGTGGGGATAGAGAGCAAAAGTTTTGTTTTGCCTGTGTCAGTTTTGAAACGCCTGGTAGATATCCAAAAGAGATGACAAGGAGATATGAGCCTGTAGCAGAGTGGAGAGGTCAGAGTTGAAGATGCAAGTGTACCAGGCTGACACTTTCAGATGGTTTTAAAGCCTTGATGAGATCATCTAGGCAGCACGTGTTTAGAGACTAGTAGAACAAAGACCAGGCCCTGACACACGCCAACATTAGAGGTTGACTGAAACCAACAGAGGGGCCTGAGATGGTCAGAGAGAGAGAGAGACAGAGAGAGAAGAAAAGTAGGGAGGTGGTTTTCCCTGAAACCAAGAGAAGAGAACATTTCAAGGAGGTGACCCAGCCAACCATTCCGGCACGGTTGAGAGGTCCCACATGCTGGCAGAGGAGTGACCCGGGCTCCAGCAATGTGAAGGTTGCTGGAGACCTTGACAAGGCAGTGTTAGTGGACTGTTGGTAATGGAACCCCAGTGGGGGTGGGTATGGAGAGAATGGAGGTGAAGAAGTAAGAGCACCGGGTAGGGAGATCTTCCTAAAGGAATTTCACAGTGATGAAGAGCAAACCATCAGGGTAGAAGGGGCTGGAGGGGATGACACATCCAGGGGCAATTTTTAAATTTCTTTCGTTTCTGTTTTGATTTTGCTTTTAAAGAGATGGGAGCTCCTAGAATATTTATGGATGTTGGTAGGAAAGACCCTGTGGAGAGAGAAAATTATGATGGAGAAGGGAAGATAATAAGAGAATTTCATGAGCAAAGATCTTGGCGGAGCAAGAAAGATGGGATCCGGAGCTTAAGACCCAGCTGGCTTTAGCTAGGAATTGGGTTGAGTGGATGGGTGCAGATCCAAGTAGTCTTAGAGTGGTGGTGGTGGGAGAACGAAGCATTTCTATTTTCTCAGTGTTATATAGGACACAGTGATCAGCTGAGGAATAAGTGGCCTTTGGGGACAGAGAAGGTAGAGTGAAAATGCCAGCCATGTGTAAGGAGAACACCATGTTGGGTGCCCATTTGAGAATTCTGTCTGTTGAGTGCGACCATGCAGTACCTGTTTCTCTTCTGCCACATTCCGCCACGTGGGCCTTTGGACAGCCCAGGCTTCAGGCCTGACCACAAGGATGTGGTCTCAAATGCTCCCGCTGATCTTGGCCTCACCCACAGAGAAGCCCGTCCCATCCCTGGTAGCCCCCACTACACAACACCATCAGCCCTTTCAACGGCTGGGAGAACTACCCGGGGGCGGGACAGAAGGATGAGATCACTGAATGGAATGCTGATTCCTGCTCACCCAGCCCTCCTCACCCCCGCTCCAGCACGGCGTACAGCCATCACTCCCATATGGTGGACCCAGGAACACGAGGATACCACAGTGTGGGGCTGGGTCCTGGCCCCTGAGGAACAGGCTGTCCTGGGAGCCAGCCTAGCCACAAAGAACTTCTCAGAGGAGTTTTATTGGGGTGCGTGTGTGTGTCTCTCTCCTTCACTGTCAGGCACCCACTTGCCTCTGGAGAAAGGGCTCCTTCATCCCTGGAGTTAGTCATCTACCCCTGCACAAACAACGGGCCCTTTCCACAGCTCTCTCACCCACCATGGCCCAGGGCCTAGCACAGTGGCTGGCACAGAAAGATGCTTCATAAATTCTTATTGAACAAATGAATGAGGGGACACATCAAAGCAACCATCCACCCAAGGCAGGAAAACCCTTCCTTGCCTGTCGCCCTTCCTTGCCTGTCGCCCTCCCTCATCTCCTCCCTGCAGTGCAGCTGGGGTGAACGAGACTGACTCAGGCTGAGCACGAAGGTCTCCAGGTTCAAAGGAAGCTCCCCCAGAGAGGGGAGGGCAGAGACAGTGCTTGGGGGCTGAGGAAAGAAAGTCTTTCCCTGCCTTGAGTCTAGTACAAAAGGGCCTGGTGTCAGTTCGGTTCTGGACACCATGCTGGGCATCAGCTTGACTGCCTTCTCTTGTGACCTCCTGGTGGCCCCTGCAGCTTCGGGTCCACAGGCCCCAGCTGCTCACCAGCAGTAGTGAGGCCCTTGACCTCAGGCTGAGGGCCCTGGGAGAGAATGGCCACCTCAGGGACTGCAGGGCCAAGGGGTCAACCAGTCAGGGATCACACCAAGAAGCAGTTGCCGTGTCCAGCAGGGCTCCCAGGTCTGGTTCAAGCCGAAAGGATCAGTGAGGAAGACCTGCCCCCAGGGGACAGGAGACGGGCTGAGGGGAGACGGGCCATCGTGCCCAATCTCCTGCTCCTCTACCCGTTCCTGCCTCTCCTTTGTTGCCAGGATTCTCCTGACTACCCCGGTCAGCTAGGGGAGAAATGGAAAGCCCCGTTGGCATTCTGGAGGAATTCTAAGCCGTCAGCCTCAGGGAATATGTGCTGAGCCCTCCTGGAGGGGTTCTCAAGCTGGCTGGGAGCCAGGACAGAGAATAAGGCCAAGTGGGTTGAGGGCCCAGAAGTGGTAGAGGTGAGAGGTGCCCACACCTGGCCCCAGACTCCCAAGGAGGGGCTAACCGTGCCTACTGGGCCTCACCTCAGCTGCTAGGCTGCTACCCAGAGACAGGCCCTGAGTGCCAGGAACGTGTGAGAGGGCTGATGGCCTGGCCGGGGCTGGTGAGAAAGGGCAAGGGCTGAGAGAGGAGCCTGGCCTGCCCAGCAGCGCCCAGGTCCAGGGAGATGTCCCCTGTGAGAAGGCCTTAGAGGAGCTTCCAGGACAAGCAAGGAGGCCCCTTGGGTGATCCCTTCAGTAACTGTATTCGTGTCCTGGGGCCTCCGGAACGAGGCACCACAGACTGGGGGCTTAACAACAGAAATTTATTTTCTCACAGCTTCCGGCCTCACAGGGAGGCTAGAAGTCCAAGATCAAGGTGTTAGGGGGTTGGTTTCTCCTGAGGCCTCTCTCCTGGGCTTGCAGATGGTCACCTTCTCCCTGTGTCCTCATGTGGCCTTGCCTGGTGTCTCTTTTCTTACAGGGCCACCAGCCAGACTGGATCAGGGCCCGCCTTAACCTTGGTCACCTCCTTGAAGGTTCGCTGTCCACATACCTTTCTGAGGTACTGGGGGTGAACACTTCCACATAGGAATTTGGGGGGACACGGTGACCACGGGAAGGTTATCCTGATTGTGACTGTGCGTGTCGTAGAACAATTGACTGCTGGGCCCAAACAATAATAACACCAACCATAGGAGCAAGAGTTCCTCCTGTGTGTGTGCGTGCGTGCGTGCGTGTGTGTGTGTGCGTGCCTGTGTGTGCATGTGTGTGCACGCGTGCATGCATGCACACAGGCACAGCAGCCTGCTGTTTACCCAACAGGCCCACTTCCTTTGGCTCACCTGATTGGTCCCAGAGCCTTGGAGAAGGACAGCCATTACTGGCCCATTTTATGGATGAGCTGAGGGAAGTTACCCAGGTCGCACGGCAGACAAGGGGCAGCCCTGGCAGGCTGCTTTGGTGTCCCGGGTGCTCCTGGTCCACTGCCTCGCACTCCCCAGCAAGGTGACGTGTGATGGTCTCACCCCACGCAGCCGGAGGAGCCCGCTCCCCCCCGCCGCCTGTCACCGGCGTGCTCTCTCCCTGTGCGATGTAGGAGAAATGGAGGCAGCAAGCTGTTCCCTGGAGGTGAAGGGATTCGTGCGGCCGGTAAGATTCCTGGCTGATGCACTCTCTTATCTCCTTGACTCACTTCATTTTCAGGCTCTGACAAGCTCATGATTTGCCCGAGGTCAGACAGGTCCTGCCAGAGGGCAGGGCTTGTTTCCAGGCCCCCTAGCGGCCTGTGCTGGCTTCTGGAGACCTCCCCTGAGTGCGTCCCTCTGGGGTGAGCTATCCCGCCACAGCCCCCCCACCCACACAGCCTCTGCCCCTGCCTCTGGGGGTCTTTGTCCCTCCCATACCAGAGAACCCTGTACCTCCCGGCCTCACCCTGGTCCCTCCGTGTGGGTGTGAAGGGGCTCAGCTCACCAGTAGCCTCCCATGGAGGGATGAGGCTAAGGCAGGCAAAGTCGGGTGCAAAAGGCAGCCAGGAGGCCGGAACGCCCGGTCTCCAGGACACTAGCCAGTTTGTCATGGAAGCCGGAAGAAGCGTTTCTTTGCATTAGCCCTGCCTGGTCCCATCCAGTAGGAAAGTCTTGACCAGCTGCCCTTTGCTCCCAGGCTGAGGCCTTACTCTGGTTTCCTAGTGAAAAGCTTCATCTAGATGCTTCCAGGGAGCTCAGGCTCTCCAGTGCCTTCCTCCGTGGCCATGGCAGATGAAAGGCCAGAAGGCCGGTCCTTCCCCGACCTGGCCGTGGCAGGTGAGGGGGCTCTGGGAGGAGCCTCATGGCCTGGAGGTCTGCTCATCTTTGACTGTCAGTGTCTTCCAGCCAAGCGAGCACTGAAGGGACCCAGGGGGACCCCATCTGCAACTTTGGGTCTAACCGGGGCTGCTGGGGCCTCCCACCCGACCACAGCCGCCTGCGAGTGCCCCCACAACCCCCAGATGGCTTGGGCTACTTAGACCTTTTTTTCTCATCAGCCCCAGCATTAAGGCCCAGCCTCCCCGAGGCCCGCACACAGCAACCAACCACTGCTGGCTGGATGGTCCCCGAAAAACCCTCTCCCTGACAGTGTGGACGTGGGGCCAGAGAACCCACTTTCCCTTAATTGTGCTGCCTGCAAGCTGACCCCCAGCGCCGGGAAGGTGGCGGGCATTCAAGCATTCTCGTATCTGTTGAGCGAATCAACGGATTCAGGTCCCCAGGTGGTTCGAATCCCCTTCTCCAGGCTCTCCCACCGGGGGGCACGGGCGAGGGCTCGAGATTCGCCTGGCCCATTGGTGCAGGCGCCAGAGCCACACGTCTCCATTTGCACCAGGAGCCCACAGGGGGTTGCCCGCACCCGAGGAGACTACGGGTCTGACCAGAGCCGTGGCTGTGAGCGTGGGGCTGCTCAGGAAATAAAGAGGCATTGATTGTGTGGGACCTCTTGGCAGGTAACTGAGACTGCCTGATTGCCCTCAGACCAAACCCTGAGGTGCTCGGGCTGTGAGCTGGCACGGCGGTGAGAGGCGCTGACTGGGGCCTGGCCGGACTCCAGCAGGAGCGGCGTGGGAACGTGGCCTTCAGCCCCTGCTGGGCCGCGTGTGGGGGNGGGGGGGGGGGGGATCCACCGAGGGCCCAGTAGCAGGGCGACCTCTGATGGACGCTACTGTGCGAACCAGGCTTCCAAGGGCCCCGCGACGTTCGCTTCTGCGTGCCATCTGTCCTCCTGCATGGGTTCCCAGAACCGCCTTTCAGGGGCTGAAGGGGCTCCCGGGAGCGCCCCCCTCCCCATGAAAGGACGTGGCCGTGACCGCAGGGCTGATCATCGTGTCCTTCCGCCGCCCTCACAAGGACAGCTCCTGGTCCACTTGGAGCAGGGGCGAAGGCTGCGCCAAGCCTGTGCTCCCTTTCCTCTGTATGGTCGAAGAAGGTAGTTTCCTAAGCTTTGACGTGCCAGAGACTATCACGGGGGACCGGGGCCGGGGGAGGGGGTGCTTGTGTCTGGGGGTTGTGAGCGGCTGGCCCGACGGGCAGCGGTGGCCTGTTCTGCAGGATCTTCTTGGTCCGGCCCTGCTGCCCCAGAGCCCGAGGCCAAGGCCGCAGGAAACCTGCCTTTCCTGCCCAGCCCTCCCAGCCCCAGTCGGGCTCCCTGGGTGAGGGCAGGGCGCTGGTACCAGCTCTCCCCCAGAGCTCTCGGGGCTGGGTTCCCAACAAACAAGATCTCACCCTATGGGGCCCACTTGTTGTTTCCTTCTTCTCTGCCTGGTTCAAAGGAAAGTGGTGGACAGCCTCGGGTTCACATTCTGGCTCTGGTTCTTCCCAACTGGGGCCTGAGGCAAAGCCATTTACTTTCCCTGCGCCTGATTTTCTCATCTGTAAAACCAAGTGGTGGTTGTGGGGATAATTTGAGAAGATAGAGACAAAAACGCCGGGCACACTGGGGGCTGTTCTTGGTTGGTAGTTCCTCCCCACCCCCCGACTCCAGGCCTCAGAGTCCTGAGCCCTGAGTTTGCCCGTGCCCCTGGCCTGTCCCTGCCGGCTGCTCACCGTGCCCAGCCTCAGGCCAGGCTCCGGAAGCCTCTGCTCCTGTCCCCTTGCGCCCCCAGCCAGCGGCTCCTGTGCACTCCCTGGAACCTGGTGGCCTAAATCCCACCTGCCAGCCTTGTGCCCACCTTGACCCTGCTGAGCGGGGCTGCCCAGCTCCCTGCCCTTCTGCTGGCCCATCTTTCTTGCTCCTGCAGACCCCTCTCCTCCTCCTGGCTGAATGAAACGGCATCAGGGCACCCCCGAGATGGTGGCTGCTCCCTGCTGCCTCAGGGCTGTCGGTCCTGTGCACCAGCCAGCCCCTGGGGCTTCTCAGGGAGCCCCGTCCACGCCGCCTTGGGAATCTTGCTGACCGTGCCAGATTGTCATGGGGTAACCCCTCGATACTCCGAACTGATCCACCCCGCGGCAGTGTCCTGCCCTCTGAAGGGGTCGGGACAATCATGCCAGCATGGTCATGCCTCCCACCTGCTGGGCTCTGAGGGCTTCACACTCAGGATCACCAGTCCTCCCAATAACAGTCAGATGAGTAATATTATCCTCATTCGCAGAGGCAGAAACTGAGGCTCAGAGAGGTTAAGTAACTTTCCTGAGGTCACACAGCTAGGAAGGGGCTAATCACAGACTTGACCCTAAAGTCCATGCACTTTCCACTGAAGGGAGTGCTTCCTGGCAGGGGAAAGAAAGAGTGAGGAACTATCTCAGGGGCAGTCACAGGGAGGGCCTTTTCCCCTGGGGTCTAGCTCAGCTGTCCAAATTTGACAGTAGTACCTCTGGCCTTCGAGATTCATCTTCAGGCGTCTCCTCATCGTTGGGCCTTTAGTGTCCGAGGCAGAATTCCCTCCACAACTTCCCATGGTGGGGAGCCCCTCCTCTCACCCGCTGAAGCCCGCCAGCCTGCCAGCCATTCTGCCTGTCCCCCCTCGTCCCAGCCCCCTGGTTCTGGTTCTGCCCTGTGCAAAGGGGACTGAAGATGGGATGGGAAGCTCCCAAGTCAGGTCATTTTATGGGCTCAGGGGCAGCCTGCCAAGGCCCAGGATACATCAGAAACACTTCATGGAGTATTGCAAACAGACAGATGAAGACTCAGACAGCAGCTCCCACACTTATCAGCATGACACAGCGAGAAATGTATTTTCCTTCTCTGAGCCTCAGTTTCCTCACCTGTGAAATGGGTTATTGTGAGGAATAAATAATGAGGAGAGAAGAGGGCATTGGGTATTGTGCTTGTCATATAGTAAATGCTGAATAAATGGACATCGTTGTTACTAACCTTCCTCTAGATCTGTGTATTCTGGGTGAAGTCAAGCCACCCAGCACTTTAGGAAGCTTCTGGATTTCCTTGCTGCCCTATACTGAAAGTTCACAAGTGGGGAGCTGAGATCAAGGGCAATTCACTAGATAGGGGAAGCTCCTGTGGGATCAGAGGAGCCGCAGTGGGATGAGGATCTGCCAGGACAAGAGAGGCAGAGCAGAGGCAGTGAGATCACAGCCAGGGGCAGCATCCCACCTCCTCCAGGGACCTGAGCCCTACCCCCTCTTCAGTCTCTCCGTTCACCTGCAGCCTTGCTCCATGGCTCCAGGGAGCAGGATGGTCCCACGGGAGCCTGAGCCTTGAGGATGGGATGAAGGCATTCTCTGCTCTGTGGTCTTTGTGGAAGGCCCTCCCTGCCTCTCAGTGCCAGGACCAGAAGGGGCAGGGCCCAGAGCAACACCAAGTCTGGGAGGGAGGAGCTGCTCAGGAGGGCCTCGGATGCGAGGGTCAGGAGGAGGCTGTGCTTTATGCAGATGGAAGCCAGCAGTTGGCTGGGTCAGGGAGCCGGGGAAACGGATGGTACCAGCTGGGGTCGGCGGTCTTTTCCCAATCCCATAGCTTGTGCTCTGCCTCTTAGGGGTAACAGGGCTGCCGGACTGGATCGTGGCTGGTTACCAAGCCCGCCTAGAGGCTGGACATCGGTCCCTTGAGAACCAGGCCCCAGCACAACTGTGCTCTCCAGGAGGAAAGCTCTCACCTGGTTTGACTTGCTTTCCAGAGCTCCCTGGCTTGGGACTGGGACCTCAGAGAGTGGGGCTGGGGAAGGCAGAGCTTTTGTCGGCATAAAAAAAGCTGGTAAGGGAAGGATTTAAGATCTGTCTCCTGGTGGACAAAATCAAGGGCCTGCAAGATTTCCAGCGAATGCACCCAGCCCAGAGGTGGCCAGGCATTCCCTCTCACACGCCCTGGCGGCTTTGCTGCTCACAGCATGGCTGCAAATTACATGTTATTAGAACAGTCCGGATGATGAAGTCACTGCAGCTCTAATCCTATTTATTTCAATGACAGCTTTGGCAGAGCAGTAAATCTTGCTGCCAATCCTGTCTCTTGTGGCCAGTTCCCCGAAGGAGCTACCGTCAAGACGTGACTACAGGGAGGGGTCCTTGTCAGAGCCGTAATTCACATTACCTTTTTCCTTCAAATAGAAAATTCTTCCAGAAGAGCCTGCCACAAGGCACACTGTATTTTATAAAGGTGGCCCCTGTGGCATACCCCATCTTGGATGCTCTTCTTGACGCTCCTTCCCACAGGTAGTGGTCTATGTCCCCTTTCCTTGAACTTGGATGGGATTTTGTGACTGTTTGACGAGCGGAAGTCACTGCAGAAGTCACCACGTGACTTCCGAAGCTAGGTCAGAGAAATGCCAGACATGTCCACCCTATTTTCTTGGAGCTCTTGCTTTTGGAATCCAGCAGTCACGCCGGGAGGAAGCCCAGGTCACCTGGAGAGGCCACATGTGAGAGTTCTGACCAGAAGCTCCCACTAGGTCCCAGCTGATCACCAGCATCAGCCAGACCAGCCGTGTGAGTGAGGAGACTGTCCAGATGACTGACCCAGCCAGCCTCTGACTGCAATTTCCAAAAGGACCCTGAGTGAGAACCACCAGGCTGAGCCCAGCCTGTCCCTAGAACTGGGAAAAAGGATAATAAAATGACTGTACAGTTAACTTTGAACAACAGAGAGTTTAGGGGCACTGATCCCCCACCCCATGCCATTGAAAATCCATGTGTAGGTTTTGACTCCCCCAGAGCTTAACTACTAATAGCCTATGGCTGACCAGAAGCCTTCGTGATAGCATAACCAGTTGATTAAGATATATTGTATATGCTGTGTGTATTATATACTGCATTCTTAGAATAAAGGAAGCTGGAAAGAAGGAAATGTTATTTATTAAGAAAATCATAATGAAGAGAAGATACACAGACAGTACCGTACTACATTTATTGAGAAAATCTGTGTATATGTGAACCTGTGTTGTTCAAGGGTCAACTGTAGTTGTTTTAAGCCACTAAGATTTGAGGTGATTGGCAGAGCAATAGGTCACCAGAACACTCATGAATGATGATAATGGACAACCTTTGCCTCTCAGGCTTCTCTGCTGTGGAAAATGTTTAAGTGCACGCCTTCCTCCCAAGCTTTCCTTCTTAGGTTCTAGAACGTGGTAATATCTGGGTGACTCAATCTCTCAAAGCAGGATTTGAGAGCAGGCATTCCGGTTTTCAGAAGCGGGAAGACTACTCTCTTACTCACTTTCCCAAGGAAGTTATTCTCTCGGGCATTTTGACTGAGGCAGTTATGATGTTCCGGAAAGATCATGACTCAAATGTCAGGTAGACCCAGTGTCTTAGTCTGTTCAGGATGATATAACAAAATACCAGAGACTGTGTGGTTATAATACAACGAACATGTATTTCTCACAGTTCTGGAGGCTGGAAGTCCAAGGTCATGACGCAGGTAGATCTGGTGTCTGGTGAGAGCCTACCTTCCAGTTCACAGCCAGTGCCTCTGGCTCTACTCTCACCGGGCAGCAGGGATAGGCTAGTTCTCTGGGGTCTCTTGCACAAGGGCACTAACCCCAATCATGTGGGCTCTGCCCTCCTGACCTAAGGAAGTACCCCCAAGACCCCACCTCCTAATACCCTATGTTGGGGAGGGGATGCAAACATTCAGACCATAGCCCCCAGGTACAAATCCCAATTCTGCCACCTCCTGGCACTCTGTCCTCAAGTCGGTCACTTGACTTTGTGCTTCGGGAACCTCAGCTGCGAAACGGGAAAGCTGATACCTACCTTACAGGATGGGTATGACAATTTGAGATTTTTTTTTATAACTAGTTTTGTTCTAAAAAAGGATTTGAGACAGGTTATGGGGATGATGTATGTAAATCATCTTGCATTAGCAATAACAGCTCACATTTGTGAAATGCTTGCACGGTTTTATTAAGCACTTGGCGCATATCAGCGTGTCTGACGGTTACAACAATCCAGTGAGTGAAGTATTCCTATTATGTGTATTTTACAGATGGGGAAACCAAGGCACAGGGAGATTAAGTAACTCTCCCAAGGCTACACTGTTAGTAGGTAGCAGAGCTGAAATTTGAACTTGGGAAGTTTGACCTTAGAGCCCTCTGCCATTCCGTCTCTTGGTAAATGGTTAACTCTGGGTTAGACACACCTCTGGCCTGAGTGTCCATCACAAGCCTTCCCCAAGAAGCAGCCGGAAGAAATCCAGGGCTTGAACCAAAGCGATGCCCACGCTGGGTTGCCTAGTGCTGAGGTGTGCTAACGCGGGAGATGCAGGCGGGGTGAATGTCATGCCCAGCCCCCCCCCAATGCTGTGGGGGGCGGGCAGTGACAGCCAGAATGGAAAGAAACAGCTAAGAGGACATTTTGCAACACTGGGACAGTAACATTCATCTGGAGCCCTCGGGGGCTGAGTCATCCCCGAGAGGGGCAGCCATGGGGAAGTGGGGCTGCTGGAAGTGTCCAGAACACTTGACACTGAGACTTGCCCTTCTACCTCGGCCATGGGACCCTCCAGGGAGTCAGCCGCCCTCGTCTCCCAAGTGCTGAGAAACCATGCGCCCTCCAAATGAAAGGAGGGGAACAAAGTGCTCAGACACCAGAGATGGAAGCTGCCACTTTGTTTTCTAACTAGCAGAGGACACAGTCTTTTAAGCTTCCTTAAAACAATTTTAACTGTTTTGTAGGGAAACGAACGTAGAACGGGTAAGATGCTTCCTTAACCTCTTAACCAGTCATTTGAACATCATTTAACTTTTCTGGTGATTCAGGGTTAATCATTAGGAACATCATTTCCATTCGGAGCTGCAAAGTGACACCAGGTTAGAGGGCACTGCCTTGCCTAGGTGTGGCTCTGTGCCCTGAGCCAGATGGCCCCAGGCTGCTGGGCTGCATCCTTATGAGAGCCCCATCCCGAAAATCGGTCTCATGGCTCACGAAGGCCGCCAGCTGTCACCTCCTGGTGCTGTCCATGTGTCAGCCCAAAGCAGTTTCACGATATGCTGGTTCGTTCCTCCTAATCTGTTGTGAATTTACTAACCAGATGGCTGTGTTTGCTAGAAATGTTCCTAAAAGCAGGGATTCCTGAGTATGAATCATGGAATCCAACCGCTTCAGGTAGGGGAGGTGTTAACGTAGCTGGTGACCTGTCAGTGACCCTCTTTTATTTAGTTATGTAGATTCTTGTTTTTTTTTACATACTCTTCCTTCCTGCAATTGGTGTGTATTGTCATTCACAGTAACTTCAGGGCGGAGACTGCTTCTCCAGTCCCAGGCCCCGCACAACCTCGACCTGGACTCCTTAGGTTACACCTGGCAAGCGTTTTCTAAGTGCCCCTCTATGCCCTGTGCCCGAGCAGGCACTCGGTGCAGGGACTTCTAGGCAGGCCAAGCCATAGCCCTGCCTCCCAGGGGCCCATGGCCTGACTCAGGAGGCAAGGTCACCACATGGAGCAGTTCGGGACGGTGCAGGAAGGCCAGAAGTAGGGTAGAGGCTGGCTGGTTGTGGCCCCACGTGGCCAGGATGTTACTGCACTGGGGTGTCAGGAGGGAAGGCTGCCGGGGAGTCTCAGGGAAGGCTCTGGGGGGACCTGCAGGACACAGGCTGGACAGCCAACCCTGGGCAATGCTCAGCTTCCAAAGAATGCTGGCAGGTAGGAGGTGCGGGCCTCCCAGGAGCCCCTGAGAGAAATGAGGAGTGGCTAGTTTGGGAAGCGTGGTTGGAGCCCCTCAGGATTATTGCCTGATGAAGAAACCGTGGGCCTTCCTCCGAAAGCTCTGGGGTTGGGACTGGGGTGGGGAGAACACCAGGCAGCAAACCGCAAGAGTGGACGGTGCAGACGGGAGGTCAGAGTCCAGGCCGGGAGAGCCCCGGGGTGAAGGAGGCATGGGAGGTTAGGAGGGGGCAGACGTACCTGCCCGTTGCACAGGCATGCCCGAGCTCCCCCGCATCCCTGGGAGTCTGCCCCTGCTGAGCTCAGGCAGAGTTAGTTCGAGGCCCCAATTTCTCCAGGTTCTGGCTGTGGCGCGTGGTCTCTCCGGCCTGTTGGAATCGGGGATTATCAACGTGAAATGGAGACAGGAAGCCTCGTATTTGACCACCCGCAAGCTGGTTTCAGGCCATATTACCTGAGCACGCACAAGATCTTTCCCTCACACACCTCTTGCACACATGCAACAAAACAGAGTTTTCAGATTTACCGTGGTTGGGGAGCTCCCTTGCACATGCGCCGGAGGGGCTGGGGGGGGCATTGTTGCCCACGCCCTACACCAAAAGGCAGTTTGCTTTGAGGGCAGGTATGTCCCAGGAGCTACGGCACCGAAGGTCCCAAGGAAGGCCCTGGAAGGGCTGCAGAGGTGCCCTGTGGGTCCGCTGACATTACCGCTCGGGTAATCAGTGCATGATCCCTGCCCATCCTGAGCGGGGCCTTGCCCCAGCATGCGTGGCTCCCAGCCCCCCAGGGAGCTCTGAGGGCCTCGGAGGCAGCACGCCAACTTGCAGGAGCCTGGTCCTAGTAGGGCTGCCGGCCTTGGCTCCAGGGACCTCAGGCGTGGAGCAGGGACCACTGTGTTGACATCACAGCCCTCACCCCCTTCACCTTCGACTGAGTCCTCTGGGTAGACAGTTGCACTCTGTTCAGACGAGGCCACCCAGGCCCAGAATGGTGCAGGGTCACCTGGCAAAGTACCAGCTTGCTGCTGCTTTCAGGCCCCATATGACACAGGAAGGCCTCCAGCGTGCGGATGGGGGGACGCGAATCTCCATAGTTTGGAAATCTGCAGAGGCTCCTGCGTTCCACGGCGACAAGATGCAAGGGCCTCTGGTCATCCCCCGCGTCCCCAGCCGGGGCCACCCAGGGAGGGCTCTGGGCCTGCTCCAGGTACCCTGCTGCCCCCCCCCCCCAGGGAGGCGCCCCGGCGGGCAGGAAGCGCCGAGAACTTGGCGGGCGGGGAGCGGAGAGCAGCGGGCCGGGCACCCGCCCCCCCGCGCGGCCGGAGTGGGAACTGCTACCGCGACCCGGTCCCGCCGGCCTGTGCGGAGCATCGCGGGGGGGCAGGGGATCCGGCGTCTTTCCCGAATGGGCAACAGAGTGACCGAGGCCGTAT
This sequence comes from Ailurus styani, assembly GCA_002007465.1. NCBI lineage: Eukaryota > Metazoa > Chordata > Mammalia > Carnivora > Ailuridae > Ailurus > Ailurus styani. The sequence continues at coordinate 722,785 of LNAC01000296.1, read as the reverse complement.
AGGAGCAGCGGCAGGAGAGGAGTGTTTGTAGGGGAATGCCACCAGAGGCCCAGAAAGATCCATCCCCGTGGGACAGGACGCTTCCACAGGGAGAGAAGAGCAAAAGTAGGGACAAAGGTTGGAGGGCTGAGGCCCCAGGGTCCAAGGTGGGGTCACCTGCAGAGGGGCCTCGGCACCCCACGGAGGAGGAGCTGGGGCTTCTTCTCCGGGCTGTCGTTTTACAAAGGAAAGCCGGGTACGCCCCCCCCGACCCTGCCCCTGCTTCCAGAGGCCACAAAAGAGAACATGACTTGCCTTTCTTGAGTTTGCATAAGAGCACATAAATACATACATTTAAATGTGTAAAGATAGGTGGCTTATGGAACCTGTAGTGCAAAATCCCCATAAATTTAAAACTGGAACAGGAGCCTTGCCTTCTGTGTGAGCCTGGCAGGCTGCGTCGGGATGTGTCCTCAGGTCCGGGGACACCATTCCGGCCACCACACGCTGACCATGTGTCTGTGCACGTGCAGGCAAAGCCCTGGGAAGTACTTGGAGGGCAAGGCTTTATTGGGAAGGGAGAAGAGGTCAGGTGGCCTTCTACAAAGATCCCTCTGGCTGCTCCAGTGGAGGGTAAGGAGTTGGGGGAGGAGGCTGCAGGGGCCAGGGAAGAGGGGGGCAGCCATGAAGCCTGTTTTAACCTCGGGGCTCCCTGAAAGGGTCCTGGGGACCCTCAAAGAGCCCCAGACCACTTTGAAAACTGCTGAGTGAAGAATATGGCCACACGAATCACACGCCTGGGTACAGATCTAGCACCTACTTTTTTTTTTTTAAATGGCTCTCATTTGGAGTTCAGATTCCCTTTCCTTTGCTCATCCAAAGAACCTATAGTGCACTGAGACGGGCAGGGTTCATGCTCCTGTGACGTTCTGTAAGCTGAATCAGGATGCCATAACAGGCCCCTTGCTCGTGTGTTAAATAATTCATGAAATGCAGGCAAACAAACATACGTACAGATACTATTTTGTTCTCACAAGTCATTTTCCAACATAGGGGCAGAAGCAGAATTATGGGAGATCAGAGTTAGTAGGATCTTGAGAATTCTAGTCCAACTCCCTCGTTTTAAAGATGAACTCGCAGTCCCGGAGATCACTTCAACTCAGTTCAACAAACACTGAGCACCTACAATGTGATGAGTAAAACTGAGCAGAGTGAGATGCCAGGGACTGACAGATGGATGTTTAGATAGGATGTCCAGAGAAAGTCTCTCTGCAAGGTGACTTTTGAGTTAAGTCCTTAAGGAAATGAGGACCCAAATTCATGTGATGTTTGGAGGAGAAGTTCTAGGTAGAGGGAATAGTAAGTACAAAGGTCCTGAGGTCAGAGGATGCCTGGCATGGGGAAGAAACAGGAGACCACAGGAGACCACTGCGGCTGGGCCATGGGGCATGAAAGGCAGTGGGAGGTGAGCTCAGAGTGGGCACAAGGCAGATCTTGTAGGGCCCAGAAGGCCACTGAAATAACTTGAGTTTTGTTTTGCATCAGATAGGAAGCTAGTAGAGGACTTTAAGCAGAGCCATCACATAGCTTGACTTAGAAATCAATTCCGGTCACTGTAGAGAGAGTAGACCAGGGCCAGAGAGCTGGGGTAGAGAGAGAGAGGTGACTTAGGAGGCTCCTACATTAATTCAGATAAAAGATGATACTGGCTGGGATCAAGGATGAAAATGGAAAGATGTGAGGAGTGGTCACAATCTAGAAACATTTCAAAGTAGGGTCTTCCTAAAAGGAACTCAACCAGGTCACACACAATCAGGAAATGATATGGCCAGAAACTCAGGTCTACAGAATCCTTGGCCAGCATCTCTAAGTCCTACCACGACTGGGAAAAGGGATTCTATTAGTTTCACGGTTTTATAGATGAAGACACTGAAGTCAAGAATGACAAAGAGAACGCCCCCAGGTCACATAGGTCATAAGTGGCTGGTTCAGAACCACACCAGCCAGACTCCTCCAGAAACCCCTTTGCCCAGGCCCAAGGTATCACCACTGAACACCTGCTCCCTGGAAATCTCAGTCAACACTGTCATGGGGTCAGCTTCAATGGTGAACATAGCCCCAAATCCCCTGCCCTAAAATGTCCCCTTCCATGGTTCTTTCAATTATCTAAAGTCCCTATCACTAGAGATTTCTCTGAGGGGGAAGGACTTATAGGCCGCTGTCTACAATGTGGAAAGTGATCATTAAACCTGGCCAAGCTCAGGGTTTGGAGAGTTGCCCAGGGACCTTGGCGGGGGGTGGGCAGAAAGTAGAGGGCCCAGGGCCAAGCCCTCTGAGCAGTGCTGCTGGGCGGCAAATGTTGGCTCAGGAATGGGTCTGGTTTTTGGGGATAAGCAAGAAATCTTCCTCAACTTTCTTGTTTTAGAGGAAAGAGCGCTTCTTTCTGCTCAGGGGTCGTGAGTATCCCGAACAGAAGGTTCGACCCTCTGACAATGTTAGCTGCCCGCGCAGGCTCCAGGCAGTGACCAAGCAGAGGGATGGGTGAGAAACACTCTGAAAGTGCTCACCCCAATGTTGGTGACTCCCTGGAAGGCTTGCCCTCCTGCCTGGGGTGGGCCTAAGGGTCAGGATCTCCTGGGACACAGGGACCATTTGGGGACATTTCTTCCTCTCTCCCGTGTATGGAACATTGTGGGAGCACACTCCCCGCCCATCTCAGGTCTATGTGTTCTTTGGCTAGTGAAGAGAGGGACAACTGAACGGCAAAGGTGGCCATTAACAAAAATACTGTGTTCTAGACCTGCACCCAGGCCTGTAGCTCATGTGTCTCTATTCTGAACTCAGCAGTTCTCATAGCTCTCTGGGGTCCACTGGGGGTCCCTAAGACCCTTTCCAGGAGTCCTGAGGTCAAACCTGTTTTCACAAAAATACTAAGATGTTATTTGCCCTTTTCACTCTCATCCTTGCATGAGCATACAGGGGGATTTTCCAGAGGCTGCGTGACATGCGACATGGCAAGAGGCTGAATGCAGAAGCGAACATAAGAATCTAGCTCTGAGCCAGACATCAAACAGGTTTGCAAACGTGTAAAACGTCCTTTTTACGAACGTCTTTTGTTTAAAAAAAATCGAGTTATTTTTCATTAAAGTGTGTTAATATGGGTTTATTAGTACTATTTTAAAAAAGATTTTATTTATTTACTTATTTATTTGAAAGAGAGAGAGGGAGAGAGGGGAGGAGCCGAGGGGGAGGGAGAGGCACAAGCAGACTCTGTGCTGGTCGCGATCCCACAACCCTGAGATCACGACCTGAATGGAAACCAAGTCAGATGCTTAACGACTGTGCAACTCAAGCGCCCCTATTATTGCTACTTTAAATGAAGTGATGCATACTTTTAAAATTCTCAGCTTTAGTTTCTAACAGACTATAAACCAAGAGATAAAACCCACACCCATATCCTGGGATCCTTGATCATTTCCAAGAGCCTAAAGGTGTGCCACGTGTAAAGGGACAAACATTCAGTCTGGCTGGCGAGGCTCTCCCGCAAGCCTGGCTGCTGCTGCTCCCACCTGCGGGGGCGGACCCTAGCCTGGCCTTTCTCCTCAGGGCCCCGAGAAGGGGGCCCACTGGCCCGGGAGGAGGAGAAAACTCAGGCAGGAGACCATCTCAGGGAGACTGAGATTGCGGCGGCCTTGACCGAGTTGACATTACCCCGTAGTAACACAGGGGGGCGCCCTTACCAACAGCAGATTCCTCAAGCTGGTTGCCAAGATTACCAACAAGAGTTTCACCCACCGAGTTGAAAAAAATTTTAGTCTCTTGTCACTGGTGATGTAAGCTTTAACCTCTCTTGTGTTTCCCTTGTTCAGTGTGTGCTCCAATAAGTTCGCACTGCCTTCCTGTGGATCCCCTCCACGCCGGTGGATGGCCCTGCTCTGGCCCCTGAGGAGGGTGTCGGGAAGGCACGACACCATGCCTGTGACAGAGTCTCCTCAAGGGGCCGCTGAAACCCCCGCGTCCCGTGGAGCCCTGGTGGGGTGGGAAGGATGCTTTTAGGACACGGAGCTCCCCCAGAAGCCACAGTGCCATGGCAGGACCACCAGGCTGGACCGACGTGGGACCCTGCTCTGTCATGTCACAGGCTGCCTTTCTCGTCATTTTTATTTTCATTTATTTATTTTTTCTTAGTCTGTGCCATCATCTTTGTGATGACTCATGCCTGAGACTGGTTGACAACAACTAATTAGATGTGGTCTTTGGGGGGGAGAAGCCCCAGGAAGAGGACTGGCGGAGGTCAGGAATCTGACTTCTGCATATGCCTCTTGAGTGTCCCGGACGCTCGTGGGTCCATCCTACGGGGCCAAGGTTCTTGTCTTCCAGAAGACTTCTCCCTGGGTCAGAGGGCGGTTACGGCGTCGGATGGCCCAACTGTGCAATGGGCACCGTCAACCGTAAGACGCTAACGTATGAAGTGTGGAGATGGATGGGCTTCTGTCTCCTACTGGAGACAGGGGCAATGAGAGGGTTTTAGTAGGGAAAGGATATACAGTCTGTTTCGTGTCTTAGATGTTTTGGAGGATGTTTCGGAGGACAATCCAGGTGGAGGGACGTAAGTCAGGAGGCCATCATGAGAGACCAGGGGAGAGAAGATGAAAGCCATCCTGGGGAGGTGAAAGGAATGGAGGGAGAGGGGAGTGTGTTGAGAAACCTCGGAAGCAGAGTGGAGGAGGCCTGGTAAGGATTAGATGGGACAGGGAGGTTCTAAGATAGGGATAGCCTGGGACCACTCCCAGGTGTCGGGAGGGAAAGGAGTAACACAGTCCTGGAGGTGGAGGCCCTTCGCCTCACCTGCTCTAAGCTCTCCAGATTTGTTCCTTCCCTAGAGGTGGTGCAGGTTTTGTGACTTGCTGCCCCCCAAGGGCTCTCCGGGCGGGGGAGGGGGGTGTGCTCAGTGCCTCCCGCGCATGGGACTTACACGCCCATACACATTATGCTAAAGAATTCATTAAACACAGGAAGAAAAAACACACTTACAGATACTATTTTGTTCTCATTTACAAGTCGTTTTCCAACACAGGGACGTTAGCAGAGTCATGGGACATTAGAGCTAGCGGGGCCCTGAGAATTCTAGTCCAACCCCCTCATCTTAAAGGTGGAGAAATTACAGCTGAGATAACCCGACGCAACCCAGGTCAGCAAACATTGAGCACCTACGATGTAGCGAGTGGACTTAAGCAGGGTAAGATGTCAGGGGCTGCAGGATGGGGTGTGCTCTGTTCTGAATGTTTGTGTTCCCTCCAAATTCATATGTTGAAATCCTAACCCCCAGAGGCGATGGTATTTGGATGTGAGCTTTAGGTCGTAAGCGTGGAAGCCTGAATGAATGGGTTTGGTGTTTTTACAAGAGGGACCTCAGAGAGACCCCTGGCCCCTTCCAACCTGTGAAGACGCAGCAGGAAGTTGGCAGTCTGCAAACCGGAAGAGGGCTTTCAGAGAACCTGACTGCGCCAATGCCATGACCTTGGACTTGCTGAATCTACAGCTGCGAGAAAATAGATGTTTGTTGTTTATAAGCCACCCAGTTGATGGTATTGTGTCACTGCAGCCCAAATGGACCGAGACAGCGTGTTGCCTTAAGTAGGTTGCTCAGAGAAAGCGTCAGTGACAAGGTAGGACTTATGGACAGGTTCTGGGGCACCTCATGGACATGAGGAACCTGATATGTCCTAGGACCACAGAATCTGGTTAAGTTGGAGAGAAATGGTATCTCCATCTATAATCAGGGCGTGGGAAAAAATACCTACTCTCAGAGGAAATCCTCAATACAGTATGTCAAGAACATTTCCTAGATCTGAAGGAACATTTCCTAGATCATTTCCACATTGAAAGGGACCAGGCACAGTGGATGAAAAGAGACCCACAGCAAGGCAAGCCATGGTGAACTTTCCAGAACATTGGGGACAAAAGAAAATAAATGAGATTTAAAAGGAAAAATCCTGTCCCATACAAAGGAAGCACAAATCAAAATGTTTTCATATTTCTCAATAGCAACAGTTTTTAAGGCAATGGTGCAACATTTTCACAATGTTAAAGGAAAATGGTCTTCGACATAGAATTCTGTTTCCAGACGAGCTATCAATCAGTTGCCAGAGCAGAAGAAAGATTTTTCCAGATACTCAAGTGTCAACAAATTTGCCTCTAATGCACTTTTCCCAGGAAGCTACTGGGAGATGGGCTCCACCCAAATATGGGGTGGGGGGGGGCAACAAGAGGAAGGCAAGGGAACATAAACCCAGGGGAGGTGACGAGCATCCTCCACAGGCCTCCGGGGTCATCATTCAGATGAGAGCTTCAGGAGGGATTCCCAGGAAGGCGAAACTGGTGGGCGTCACAGGTGCCTGAGCACCTTGAAAGGAGATTTATATCCTTTATATTACTCCAGATTTATAAAATTGGAGTTTAGTTTTACACTTTGGGGTTTAATTAGTGATAAATAATTAGAAACCTACTAAAACAAAACCAAACAAAGGTAATGATTAACTTTAGGAAAAAGAACGAAAATAAGCAAGCAAGAAAAAGCTATCATAGTATATTATATTATATAACTCAGTATCATTGGCACGTTCATAGTCATTAGTAGTAAAATAAATAATAAAAATAATAAAGAAAATAGTAAAGGTAAAATATTCATCTAGCTAAAATTATCATGTAACTCTATTTTAAGGGATAGGAAATATGTTTAGTGGGAAGGAGCGAAACCCTCATCTTCTGTGGCGGAAATTCAGTGAATGACATTCAAAATTGGAAAATCAAATAGTGGTAATATATGTCACATTTATTTATTTATACATTTATTTTTCAAAAGATTTATTTATTTTAGAGAGAGAGAGAGCATGCAAGTGAGTGCACAGAGGGGTGAGTAGGGGCAGAGAAAGGAGAGAGAGTCTCAGGCAGACTCCACACTGAGTGGGGAGCCCAAAGCAGGGCTCGAGATCATGACCCTGAGATCATGACCTGAGTTGAAACCAAGAGTGGGACGCTCAACCGACGGTGCCACCCAGGCGCCCCTGTATGTCATATTCAGAGCAGGGGAGATAAATACCAAAAGAACCAGCTGAAAAACAAAACAAAACAAAACAAAACAGAACAGAACCAGCTGAAATCTTGGGGAGGAGGAGGAGGCGAGAGATGGGTCTGTGGACAAGGGTCTTTAAACTGTGAGCAGGAATAACGGATGAAGATCCAGCTCAAGTTAAACACACGCTCCCCTCTGCCAGGCGTTCAGTGTTCTATGAGATTTGTCCAAAAATTAGGCTGCTTTTCTCAGCTTATTTTTCCACTGTCCTTCCTCTCCCCCCATACCTGTGAGGTTTCAGCCTCCACTGTATCTCCCATCCCGACACTGTCCCCTCTGGCTAGGATGCATTCCCCCACCTGTCTCTTGTCAGTTAGTGAGGTCATCCCACTTACCAGAGACCCTGATCCCGAGAGATCCCGAGACCCTGATCGTTGTCTCCTACAGGACAAGCGCCTCCGTGTCTGGCCCTCCACTGGCTTGGTCCATCTCAGTTTTTCGCATCAGCGCCAGATGCAAATGTGGAGCGTTCCCAAGAGATCCAGAAATCCAAACACTGGGCTGTGATGTGAACTGAATGGGACTTTCTCCTGCCCTGAGGACGAAGACAGCTCTCCTTCCCACGCTGGACTGGCCAATAAGCTTCCCCAAAGACGCTCCCCACTCACTGGTATCCCAACACACCCCTCCCAGCTCTGTCCCTCTGCCTCCAGGACAGGAGGGGTCAGATTTCCGAGGAAGAGGTGAGGGACAATTCACAGAGATGTTAATGTGTTGACCCAGTGTTCCCTTCTCTTCGTTGCACGTAGCCTGTTGCTTGGTAAGTTGTTGCCTGGGGCGGACTTTGCAAAGCAGACCCCACAGGTCTTTAATAAAAGCCCAAGCTCGCCGAAGAGCTTGGCTGCTGTCCTGCAGGGGGCGCCGTGGAGAGTAGCGCTGAAGAGAGCTGCTTTTCCTCCGGGCTCCAGGGAGCTCCCCCGGGGCATGTGAACACAGGGCTAGCACCGCGGTGCCTGGGGGCCTCCTGGACCCCACACCCGGGGGGCTTCCAGCCGCGCCAGATATTCCCGCACTGGGAATGTTGCCCGGAAAGCACGGAGCCACCAGGCTGCCTGAGTCAGGAGGTGTCTCGAGTAGTTAAAGAGCAGGAGCGAGTTTTATCCCCTAACCAGCACCCCCATATCCTCAATAGCTAAATTAATCCCAGGGTTATAGTAGAATAGAGTGAGCCTATAAAACGTGGCTTCACCATAGCTCTGAGCGGCTGAGGCTTGGACTGGGAAACAATGGGCAGAATGAGTCACTTTTCCTGGAATCATGTGCCTTTGAAGGTTCCAGAGAACTCAGCGCCACTGTGGCACTCACGGAGAGCCCTGCTTGCCATCGCAGCGGCGGCACGGGGCCTGCCGCCCTGGCCGTGCTTCCAGAAGGGGCAGGGGACCTGGCAGCTGCGGCTGAGCCCACGGGGATCTGACAGCACACCCGAAGTGGGCAATGGGGGCCCCTCCAAGTGCCTTTGCCTCGACTCGGCCCAGGTAACTGCAGCCTGTCCTCGCTAGCAAGTGCAGCACCTTCGTGAGAATTAGAAGAAGCGGGAGCCAGGTCTGGACAGATGAATCAGGAAAAGGCCCCTCTGCTCCAGTCCACTGCAGGGCTTGACCAAGGGGTCCCAGGCTGAATTTCGGCCTTACCCTGAGGCCAGGCAGTCACCCAGGACATCAGTGAAACTCCACAGGAGAGCCAGACCCGCAGAGAAGAGAATGGGGGGTTGTCAGGAAGGGAGGAGCTGGCGAAACACTAGGACTAGAGCAAAACATCTTTAAAATCCGGAAGAATGTAAAGAAAACGGAAATCACCCATAATCTCAATATCTGATGTTCGAGCCTCAGAAATTTTGATGTGGAGAGAAATCAGATTCAGAGGGTCCTTTGGGGGCCTTGCTTTGGACGATGATGTTGAGTCTGGCTGGTCACACAGGGGCCTGTCCTGGACGCCAGGCCTGCAGCTCCCTCTCCAGCCTGGGACCTCGGCCACGGTGCCCTGCAGGCTGTGCTGAACCACCCCACCGTTTCCTCAGCAGCCTTGACCCGGGGAGTCCCCTTCCCAGGACTCCAGGGGTTGGATTCCTGGGGCTCCCGGCCCCTAGAAGTTCCCAACCTCTGGAAAACCATTCATTGACTCATTCTCATTCGAGATGATTTCTGGAGCGTCTTCTCTGCCCCATTTTTACCCTTGAGAAAAAAAATCAGAGTGTGAAACCAAAAGTTGAGCCCCTCCCCCCTTGCCACATGCATCAGCGGCTCTGATCCCCTGCAGCTGTCCCTCTGCTCAAGGCCTGGCCTCCCTTGGGCTGCCCATCCCAGGATACTCAGCGGCAGGCCAGGGATGGGCTTGACGCCGAGCCCCTCCAGCAGCGGCTCCCAGCCCAGGGCCCCTAACCCTCCTTCTCGCTGCGAGTGGCTCAGGACCAGGCCCTGCCATTGTCTGCAAGGTCCCAGCAGGTGACAGGAAGGGATTGCAATAAAAAGAAGAGAAGTACCAGACAAAACTCCAAGGAGGAAGTGGGTTTGAAGGACTGGGGTTGTCAAGAGGTAGAACTGGCACGGGGCGCCTGGGTGGCTCAGTCTGTTAAGCATCTGCCGTCGGCTTAGGTCATGATCCCAGGGTCCTGGGATCGAGTCCTGCATCGGGTTCTCTGCATAGCCGCAAGCCTACTTCTCCTTATGCCTCTTCCTGCTGTTCTGCCTACTTGTGCTCTCTCTCTCTCTCTCTCTCTCTGTCAAATAAATGAATAAAATCTACTGGGGGAAAAAAGGCAGAAATGGCAGAAGAAGGCTACGGACTCTTGGGACATCCAAGTTGGCCCGTCACCATGTTTCCACACATGTAAACTTCACGTGTAAGCTAACGTCATACACACCCATGCTCACATCTGTGTACGAGGCTTCGACCTAAGGCTGAGCCCTCAGAGCTTTCACACTTGCATAGGGGGAAGGGCTTTCACACCTGCAAGTGGCTTCTGACACCAGAGTCAGCGTTTCTATTAGCCTTTAGAGCAGGCCTATTCTCTCTTTCCCTCCCTCCCTTCCCTCTTTCCTTCCTTCCTCCCTCCCTTCCCTCTTTCCTTCCTTCCTCCCTCCCTCCCTCTCTCTCCCTCCCTTCCTCCCTCTCTCTCCCTCCCTCCCTTCTTCCTTTCACTACCAAAAAGGGCCCTCGAGCCCCACAAATATAATATGACCATTATTCTTGGGGAAAACGATAACGTTATTAATTCATAAAGGATGATGTATGGATGTGTCTGAACTTTGTCACCAAAGCTGCTGGCAATGTGGAGGGGGGGGTGCACAGAAGCCAGGAGAAAACCCGTGGGAAGGGCCTAGGATGAGTGACAACACTGTACCCCCACGGTTGTTTGGTCCTGAGGAAATAGGTGGTTGGTACAATAGGAAATAGGGGGCACACTGAGCTAGGCATCTTGTGATTTTTTTTTTTTTTAGGATTTTTTTCAGGACTATGAACATTCTAAGTCCTTTAACACCACGTGTGTGTTAACAGATAATTGTATAACATTGTTTTGGGGCCAAAAGACCATTTCTTAAAAATAAGACTTCTAAAACCTACATCATTAGCAAGCACAATTAATAGTTGAGTGTGCAAATATAGATGGTCAGTAAATGATGTTCTTTTAGTCCCTCCTCAAGTTGGTCCTCAGGCTTGTGCGTGTCACATCTGGCCATCCTATGTGGAGAGAGCCTCTGGGGGTGTGCGTGATGAGCAGAGAGGGCTGCAGTGAACCCCAAACACGACATTCCCTGTGCTACTTGAAAGAGTTCACAGGCTCCTTAAAGCTCATCCAGGGATGCCAAGTTCAGAACAGCCAAAACTAGAGGAAACTCTCTCCCACGGAGGAAGCACCACAAATCATTTGAATCAAGTCCTTGGAAGAAAAATAGGAAAAAGGTGTTTGGTGATCTTGAGTTAATTTTACAAAGAAAACTCGACATGGAAAAGGTCATCTTATTTGAATGCTACTGCATGCGTCCTAGGGGGAGAAGTGCAGAAAGCAGGAGTTGAAACACCCATCAGAGAAGTCCTCACTCTGCCAGGACGGGACCCGGCACCCGGGATTCCTGACCCAGTGTGACACTTCCAGCTGTGGGAAGAATCTCTGTCCCCAGAGTAAATGCAGCAAAGATTTATTGAAGAAAAAAAATGTAAACAAACCGAGGTCATCTGATTCTAAAATCTGTGTTTTGGGTTGTTTTTTTCCATTATACCACAAGTACCAAATTAGGCAGATCATTAGTTTTTAATAACTATAATTAAATCGTTGAATTATAATAAAAGGATGTAATTTTAAAGGAAAATCATTGTGTTCGCACTGCCAGCACTGCGCTGGAGGGAAAGCTTACAAAAAGAACCTTGAATTCTGATCAGGGAACAGGGACACATAGACAGCAAGTCAGAACAAGGCTGCCCATCAGGAGAGGAGGGAAGCCTCACTGTGCGTCCAGGTCCTGGCTGGAAGCCCTTGCTGGCTTCCTGGTGCAGACCATAGTAGGTCCAGGAGGGCTGGTTGACTGAAGACGAAGTAGCATTCGGTGTGTCCTTTCCCCTTGCCGTGCCTGAAGTTTCATGTCTTGCCCATAAGGGGCTGAGAACAGATTCCCCCGAGGGTCTTTCCAGCTCTAAATTCTATGACTGCTCAAGGGAATAGCATAAGCAAAGGCCCTGAGGTTGGGTCGAGCCAATGTGAATTTCTTGCTCACCCTGGAGCCCTGCCGGCTCCAAGGAGGACAGGGCAAAGACTCCTTGGATGCTAAAGAGCTTGAACTTGGCCCTGTAGGCAGTGGGAGCCATTGCAGGTCCTATAAGGAGGATGTAATACATTTAACCCAAACCTTTGAAGGGTCAGTGAGGAGAGGAGAGAAATCTGCATGTGAGCTGTGTTGGATATTTTTTTCCATCTCTCTGCCCAGGTCTGTTCTCTGCCCTACTTGATGCCAAGGACCTCCAGAATACTGCATCAGGGGCCTCCTTTGCTAAGCGGAGCTAGAGCAGGAGACCAGAGGAGGTGGGCTCTGCCCATTTCCTTCCTACCTTGCCGAATTCTGGGCTGACTGATCCTCCACTTCCCAGGAGCTCCAGTCCCCTCCCTAAGGCCCTCTCAGCCTAGTTCTTCCCATACGTAGTCCTTGGGTGTGCTTCCTTACCAGTGTTGCCGGAAAAAAATACAGGATGCTCAGTTGGGTTTGCAGTTCTAGTAAGTCAAAAATAATTCTTCAGTATAAGTATGTCCCAAATATTACAGCATTTATCCTAAAAATATGATTCATTGTTAATATGAAATTTAAATTTGACTTGGCATCCTATTTTTTTATTGGCTAAATCTGGTAACCCCATTTTAATCCCCCAATCCTGCCCACGCTCTGTGATCGTCCCTTCAGTAAACCTTTCCAGGGTCTTTCCTTTCCTGCCCTTTCTGGCCCCCACACAGGCCTTCCGCTTCCCACTGGGGCTCGCGTGGTCACGGAAGTGCCATCAGCAGCCGGCCTGCCCCTCAGTGAGGGGGAGCCTTCGCCAGTCCCCGAACCCAGTGCCCAGGTCTGCCGGGGTGTGCCCCCTTCTCTGGCTGCTGCTTCCCACTGTGCATGGTGCACGGAGGTCCCCAGGGAGCCCCTCAGGAGAATCAAGAGGCCGGGGCTGCGGGGACAAGCAGGGCCCGCATTGCCCTGTGCCTGGGAACCACAGCCGAGCAAGCCGGCCCCCCCCCCNGCCCCCCCCCCCCCCGGCTTCCCTGGTGACGCCCCAGGCACCGTGGCCATAGCGGGCTCAGGGCAGGGGAGCAGATTCCCAGCTCCGCCACCAAAGGGCGCAGGGCCCTGACCACTCTGAGCTCCTTTCCCCATTGGTAACTGGGGGGTGTACTCCCTCCCCAGGGCCGTCAGGAGGAGTCGATAGAATGGGCCCTAAAAATGCATATAAACTGTGCCACAGCACCCAGAGGGCTTCCCAGAACAGGAGTCCCTGCCATTATTGCGGATCGTGTATCCGTCCGTCTCCCCCCGAGGCCAGGAACCGTGGGGGCCTGCTTCTGTCCTCGCCGCCTCCGCCTGGGCCTGGCAGAAGGCAGGGCTCAGACACATCCCCAGAGCCTCAGCTGCGTGAACACGGGACAAAGGTTGCAGACCTGGCAAAGCGGGGGCTTCTGCTGGGCGCTGAGCTTCTGAGATGGGAGAGCTCGGGGTGAGTGGCCAGGTTTGGGCCTCCGAAGGCCCTGAAGGCTGAGAGTAAAGCACAGCAGAGTGAGCACGGCCTCCGGTGGTATTTCTCGCTAGGGCTACCCCTCCCGCCCTGCTGTGTGCCCGTGAGATCCAGCTCTGACCCACTCAGTAGGAGCTTTATCTACTCCTGGACCTGGCATAGGGGGAGCTGGGGGGGGGAGGGGCTCCCACCAGATGGCAGGCCCCCCACAGCCCTCTGGCAGCTTCTACTCCAGAGAGCCAGGACTTGTGCTCCAGGGCCACAGGCTGGTAGAGCCGGGCTGGTCTTGGCCGGGGTCCCCTGGGCCACAGCTCACTCATCGGGGCTGGGGTTTTGAGGTGGACCGTGGAAGGTGTGGGGGTAAAGGGGGCTCTTTTAGGAAGCCCAGAAGGGCAGCTCAGACGCCCCTAGCCCCAGGTGGCCGCGGGGGTTCTGAGGACCCGGGGTGTGCCACTGGGGCCAGCTGACTCTGGGATTGACCGTGGGCTGGGCGTGGGCTCCCTCACAGACCACCCGGCGCAGGCCTCCTCTGGGCTTGGCCACATCAACACAGGCTGCAGCACCTGGCCACACAAAGGCCAGACCTCCTCCCAGACTCAGACTCCAGGGCTCCCATGACTGAACCCAGTGCCTGGAGCCAGGCCCGGCTGGGGCAGAGGTAAACCAGACAAGGGAGGATCAGAGCCGCCGCACAGATCTAAGGGCCCGTCCCGCTGCAGCGGGGACACAAACCACAGAACCACCCCACCCACATCCCAGATGCTGTTCTGCAGACAGGCGGGAGGAGGGGATAGGAAGCCCGAGGAACATCGTCTGGAAGAGTCATCGAAACCACTACACCAGATGATGTCTTTGGAATGAACGACTGGCACTTTACTTTTATTTCTGCTCAGTGGATAGTAGCTTATTGGAAGATTGGATCTACTCTTTACAAAAACGTAAATGTCTGTTTTCCCTGCAGGTCTGAGTTGTGGTGTAGACCAGCTTGGGCCCCTGGGGCAGAGGAGGAAAGCCAGGCAATAGAGCGAAGACTTAGAGCGCCGATGGGGAGCCAGGGGTGTTTCGAGGACACTTTTGAGGCTGACGTCCAGCGCGGCCTGCTTCTCCATCTGTTTGAAGGGGACACGAACCATGACGTGGAGACCTTCTGAGTTGTCCCTGTTGTGTTGTTTCAGCAGTAAGCTGTCTCTCTACAGCCATGCGTCGGGGGCCAGAGGACCTGGGCTCAGGACGTGCTTTCGGGTGACCACAGCTCTGGGGACAAGGCAGCCGCGTGTAGCTATGGACCAGCTGGAGAGCCAGAGGGGTTCCCGCCGATGGCCGCGGAAACAGCCCATGCAATCCCGCACCCACACCGGATTCTCTCCCGAGGGCGCCATCCTGCACTCACGTCGGGGTCGGACGGAAACTTTGAGAGAAACGCTTCCTCTTGTTTCAAGGGCGGCAGGGCCCCTCACACAGGCACCTGGACTTGTTTCAGGGAGGACCTTGCAGATCACGTGGTGTACCCCTCTTCCCCCCAGTGGGCGAGCTCTCCCACTTGGCAGTGGCTTTTCCTCCCCACCCTCATTCTCTCAGGCTCAGGGTGCTGGTTCTTTTTTTTTTTT